>VZRO01006408.1:119992-198616 GCA_013397915.1 Daphoenositta chrysoptera | reverse complement strand
CCGTCCTCCTCTCCCCCACCACCGCTCGCCTCGCCAGGGCTTCCTGTGGGAAACCCCCGTCGCTTTCCGCTGGCCCCTCACACCCGCCGGAGAAGGCGGCGGCCTGGGCTGCGGCGCACCGCTGGTGAATGCTGGGCAGGGCCACCCTGAGGGGCTCCGGCCCGTCCTCCGCGAGGTTCCCGGCGGACTGGGACGCCCCCGCCGCCACCCTCCTCCTCCCCTCCGTGCCGCCCTGCTGCCGCCGCCGTGACCTCCAGCGGCAGGCCGCGGGGCGCGGGCAGCTCTGCGCGGCCCAGGTGCCCGCGGGTGCCTGCTGCCGCCTCTCCGGCTGTGTAACAACCGTAAAGGCAAAGCACCAATGTTAAGTGGTCCTCGGCTTCGCGCTACCGAGATCTTGTCCGAATAGGTTATAGACACGTGTCCACAGGAATGAATGTAAGCCCCTGTCCCTTATACCCATGTAGTGTTCGCTCACGTGCCCAGAGTTCCCAAGGCTGATGCCCTCGGCTTGGTGTGTTAAAGGGCAATTTCCCTGTCACAACGAGCCCAGCGAGGTGTGGGCCTGCTTCAGCTAAGGCGAGGTGCTGAGACTCCCGGAGGTGGTGGTGAGCTGCAGTGGTCGTGGCTGTGCGCCTCGGTCCCTGCAGCCTGTGGCTGCTTCTCCGGAAGCCGAAGGATGCTGGCCAAGGCCAGGCTCTCGGTTTCTGATGGAAACCTGGCCTGGACCTAGCTCTCCAGGCCTTGCAAACAAGGCGTTCATAGAGTAGTCCAGTTCTGAGTTTATTGGTTGTATCCTCTAAGCGTTGATCTGTTACTAAATTAAGAAAATGTTATAAAACTTACCGGTGCATTTCAAGTGGTGGATGTTCGTCTGTAGCATAATTTCCCTTCCCAGTTGTCCTTTGGAAAAAGCCTAGTTATTACATCAGCCAATTCACAGAATATTCTGAGTTGTAAGGGACCCACAAAGATCATTGAGTTTTACTCTTAAGTAAATGGTCCATAATGGGATCAAACCCACAACCTTGGTGTTATTAGCAGCATGCTCTAATCAACTGAGTTAATCCCAAGTGATTCAACGGGTTGTGATTTCAGTGTGCAGTAAAAAGGATGGCACCAAACGCTGAAGTCATCAGCATTCTGCTTCCCTATTTATGTATATAATGACATTATCTGTCCCCCCCAAACCATACAGTGGCTGTGGTAGGACTGCTGAGAGTGTACTTTGGGTACCTGCTATGTGACACCAATACTGAGATTAATCTGCTGAGCAGTGGCATTGCTTACTGACACCTCTTTAAATCTGCTACCTTGTTATCCACTATCTTTTGCGTCCCTCCCCCCACTCCCCATCACTTTCTGGCTGTTACAGCTCTGTTGAAAACCTCAGAATGAACTAAAAGTGGAGGTGTCTAAGTGAGGTAGTAGAGAAACTGGAACAATAGCTGCAAGAGGTGTGAGCTGCCCTGTTTGTATTAGTAAGGTGTTAACCCAAATACCCTGGTGTGGTAGGTTTTAATGTCATCATTGTTAACTGCTTCTTGGCTCATAATATGAAAAAAAAGAGGGAAGATCACGGTTCTGTAAATTGTTACCGTGACTGATAGTTCATTTTATGCTCACAAAGGACACAAGTATTCTCATGGCTTTGACAGGCAGTAGGGAGTGAGTATGAAGGAGTCCTCTGAAACTCAGATTGTAGAACCTGTGAATTACACCGTGATTTGTATGGGAGGAGTTTTTTGGTAGCCACAGTTTGTGAAGAAACAGTGGTTGTGTCATTAGGTGGTTATATCCAGTAAATAAATTGGTAGGTAAATATGTTCACAAAATGTTATGTTCATAAAACCATAGTTTATCCTGAGTTGGAATAGACCTACAAGAATCATCAAGTCCCATTCCTGGCCCTGCACAGGACTTCCCCAAGAATTACACCATGTGCCTGAGGGTGTTGTCCAAATGCTTCTTGAAGTCTGTCAGGCTTGGTGTCATGAGAACTTCCCTGGAGAGCCTGTTCCAGTGCCCAGCCACCATCTGGGTGAAAAACCTTTTCCTGATACCCAACTTAAAACCTCCCCTAACTCAGCTTGATGTGATTCCCTCGGCGTGTCACTGGTCACCAGAGAGAAGAGATCAGTGTTTTCTCCTCTTCCCCTTGCGAGAAAGCTGTGGACTGCAGTGAGGTCCCCCTTCAGTCTCCAGGCTGAACAAACCAAGTGACCTCAGCTGTTCCTAGCGTGGCTCTAGGCCCTTCCTCTCCTCTAGGCCCCTGACCAACTTTGTAGCCCTCCTTTTCATGCTCTCCAAAAGTTTTATATCCTTCTTGTCTTGTGCTGCCCCAAACACACAGGACTTGAGATGAGGCTGCCCCAGTGCAGAGAAGAGTGGGACAGTCCCCTCCCTTGCCTGGGTGCCTGATGCCCCCCAGGACATGCTTGGCCCTCCTGGCTGCCAGGGCACAGCTGACTCACATTTAGCTTGCCATCAACCAGGACCCCCAGGTCCCTTTCCTCAGCCCTGCACTCCAGGTGCTTGTTCCCCAGTCTGTGTGTATATCCAGAATTGCTCCATCCCAGGTGCTAAATCGTGTTTAGCTTCACATAGTTGGTGATTGTCCAGCCCTTAATTTGTCTAGGTCTTCCTGGAGGGTCTCTCTGCCTCTGAGGGAGTCAACAAGCTCCTCCCAGTTTAGGAAAATGTTCTGCTATTTTGTTTTATCCTTCTTCAGAATGAATGTGCTGCAGCCCAGCATTGAATATGATTTCTGTATGCATCACTTCCAAAGCTATGTCAGGTTCTGTTTTTAGTAGTAGAGGCCATGGGTTATGAGAAAGCTCATTTTATTTTTAATGTGCATTTGGTTATAGCTGTCATTTTCAGGTGGTGATGTCTGGATCCCTAGTTGAAGATTCACAGATGTTTAAAGAGAAAAGTGGAGTCATTGACAATAGCTGAGATATACAGTACAGGTTTTGGTACCTGTCCTTGACATAAGGCCTAAAAGCAGAGAGGCTGAAGACTGATTTAGTATTTTTCCTAAGCTATGTAACATGTCTATTTCTTCATGTCATGTGTACGTCTAGGTTGTTAAATATAACAGCAGTTTTATCAGTGGAAGGAGAAAATTTGGCTTGCAGAATGGATGTGACTTGTTTCAAAGTGGCAAGGGCAGTAAGACTAGAGCTGAAAGAATACACTGAAAAGAATGAAATTATAGCTTCAAAAGATAGAAAGGATAAAATAATGAGGGATTAACAGAATGTTGAATTTAAAGGGCAAAAATACAGAAGTAAAAGTTGCTTTTCAGCTATTCTTTTTCAACTTTTAATTAAACTTCTTTTAGATAAGTTTTGTGATTAATAACATAAGTTGCCTCAATAACATCTGCAAGCCTTGTGTTAATGTAACTGGAAGGCTTTTAGTCTTGTCACCTCATGCTCTGGAACTTAAGAGAACATTGATGTGTTTTGATCATATTCCTGATGTTAGTTTCCAAGATGTTCATTCACTTCTATTGTATGTACTGATCGTTTGTTAACTGCACAGGTACAGAAGTCAAAGGCAGGCATTGTTTTTCTCTTGCCTCTTAATCCTTACGTCCTGTTAAAGAATTTTTTTTTAAAAATACAGGAGGAATGGTATTTGGTCCTGTTATTCATAAGCCTTGCTCTTCATTTGTGTGTGATGTTCTTTATTCGGAATGAAAGGTGTAAATTTTATTGTGAAAGGAGAGGCTAAAGAGCTAAATATTCAAACTCTTAAGGAGTTTGGGCAGATATTTTTCTAAAATGAACCTTTTGTTTGTGATTTACATTGTTTGTCATTGCACCTTGTCACACACTTCTGAAAATTAGTAAGGAGGACTGTGTAGTGCTGGAGCAGCTGAATAATGGTATTGGGCATGGTGGCAAGTCTTAGGTGACTAACATATCCTCTTTTAATAACTGGGGGATTTGTTGGTTGTTAGATTTTCCTACGTCTCTTCTTCACCCATATTGGGTACTTTGGTTTTTCTAGGTCAGATTTACCTCTTACTCATCTCTTGGTTTTGATGCAAATTATTGCACAGTTTTTCATGTCACTGCTTAGCTCTATTTTATGTGATCTGTGTGCTTTATACAATTCAGATAGTTGGTGGTTTTTTTCAGGACTTTTCTCTGTTTCTTACTCCCAAGTGGAAGTAAGTAATAAATTCTTGGACACCATTCACTGTTAGTTAGAAAGGGCGTAGAAGAAATTGGGGTTGTACACTTGGGACTGGTTTCAGACAAGAGATGCTCAAACGTGTGGGCTTGGCTTTTTAAAAAGCATGCAATCCTATCCTGTGCGTAGGAATTGAATTGTGTCTGTGTTAGTATATTTTGGCATCTCAGAAAAAAACCCTGGAATGTGTATTTGGCTGCTGAAATCCTGCTGCATGGTGTTTTGTTTCAGTGACAGAGTTGTGTTGAGGATTTTGCATCAGTTACCAGGTGAAGGGCTCAGAAGCTTTACAGTGATGGAATTAGGGCTGACTCTGCTAGTTTAATCCTTGGTCAGTCCACAGCCCTAAATTCACTCTGTGTTTTTTGCATTTTGCTGGAATTCTCATCTGTTGTCAGATGGGATTTGAGGTGGGCTGAGATGTTGCCTTTATAGGTAGCTCACAGCATAAGTTTTCCTAATTGGCAGATCTGTCATACTTGAACATTGGTACAGAATACATGTTAATGCAGCTGCATTATTTCCAGTAGTAAATATTAAGTCCTAATCTGTAATTAATTTTCAGGCCCTGTAACTGGGTTTGCTGTGTAATCAGCAGTGTAAAAATATCTCCTTGTGTCGGCTTGGCTTTACTTATTACTCACTAGATGTATGAGCATTTGCAATCTGCATATAATTAACAAGAAAGTGTGCTTTGCCAGGTCTGCTTTTCCTTTTCTTTCTAGGTATTACAGACTTGCTGTAATACAGCCATTGTTCACTTTTAGCAAACAGCATTCTCGTAATCCAGTACTGCCATATTGCAGGAACATGAGCCCCAAAGCAAAATGTAAGATAACAAATTCAGCCAGTGAAAAAGGTGAAAATTGACTTTGAGGTGATGATAGAATGGTGAGAAGTTAAAGCTTTGGAAATTTTCCCTGGTGTTGTCATCCCTGTACTCCATCTTAATTTAAAATGATGTCAGTATTAGAAAGATCTCAAATTCTGTTTTAATACTAATAAATTTATTCATCTGCATTTAAAGAAAAAGCAAAAAAGGATACTGCATAGAAAAGCTGCATTGGTAAGTTTCTTTTGCTTTTAAATCAGGGTTTCAGGGTATCACAGATCTAGTTTCACTTGGATTATAACACTTCTGTAATTTCATATTGTCCTTCTGTACTTTCTAACCTCAGTAGAAAGTCACTACTTAAGGCTCTAGTTTATATGCAAACACTGATGTGCAAATGAAATTACCAAACTCAGTAGCATTTCACATATGTATAAAGGTGTTTGCTTGGTCCTGGTCCATCATCTCTCAGTTCACATTGGATGTTTTTGAGTGATCAAATCCTTTACCTTTAACAGGATTCTGCTGGGTATTTTAGGACCAAGGTTTACAAAGCAGGATGCTGAAATTATTCTGTTGCTTTCACCCCTTGAACTTCTTGTTGGTAAAGGCACAGAAGCCCTCCCAAAGGCTACAGGATTTGATACTTAAAGTATTAATTACATTGATGCATCAAATTACAATTGTAGGAAAAGATCCTAAGGTTTTAGAAAGATAAGTGGTTTTTTTTCTCCCATGACTTTAATCGGTCTGTCTCTAAATGAATTTGTTCCAATGTATGACTTAGTGTTTTTGAATAGAGGTTTTGAGTAGTAGATAATATATTCAATGATACAGACTTTTTGGATAAGTTTTTATGATGCACATATGCATAAATGATTCACATGAATTAACCTAAGAATGGTAATTTTTATTTAATACAATGGGAATAAGCTAGGCAGAATAATGAAGATGAAAACTTTGAGTTGAATGCATTATTTTCCTGGAGGAGTACTAAGCTCTAATTATATTTGCTTATTCAAAATACTGTTATGGGTGCACTAAAATAGATTTGATTTTTTTGTAGAAAAAATTTAATGTCTAGAACAAAGAGTCTGATTGATGAAAGGAATGTTTGCAAATGAGCAGGCAGTGGACACTGTGCTGCTCTCTCTGTTATTAAGAAAAGTTTACTTTTCCAGAGTATTTTTATAACTAGCTCATAGGCAAGTGTTTTAAAGCAAAACTGTGTAATGAAATGGAGTATTTACCTCACAGAAACAATTTCTACCAAGTGATATGAAGAATAACTGAAACCTCTAAATTAAAGCAATTTTGCAATTTAATTATAAACTTGTTATTCATTCTCCAAATCATCTCAAGTGTTGTGTATACTATAGGTTTGCATATGGAAGAAATTACAGAATGGCTGTTAAACTCAAGTTTTAGTAGACTTACCATAGATGAAAATAAGACCTTTCCTTCCAGGAAAACAGCTTCTTTACCATGGAGATTTTCTTTTAATGTGATGTAGGTTAAAGAATGGTAATTCTGCATGTGTCTCCTTGGTTTTCTTCCCTTTTCACTTTAGTAACTCTACTCTTTCTAATGCTGAAGTTCTCATGGATAGTTTTTCAAGTTTTATTTCTTAGGTTAAAAAAGAAAGGCATCTTAGAAATCTGTCTACTCACAACTGCTTACTTTTGATGACAGCTGGTGGGGAAAAAAATAGTAAGGTGTATTAAAAAAGAAAGTCCCCTTTATGGCTCCACATTTCTCAACCAAGCTCCCAAAATAATGAAAGAGATTGTTTTTAAAATTTATGTATTTTGAGTAGTGTTGTATTTTAACTTGGATTCTTGAACCTTGATTGAACTTCCTACAGCATTTTTGCAACTAACATAACTGACGTTTAAAAGTTGATCGAACTGGGATTTCAAGAAAAAAAAATGAGGTTTTACAGCTGCTAATTAAAATGATATAAAGTTACTAAAACTTTCTCTTTTCTTCATATATACTGTGATTCTTAATGAAAAAGCAATAGTATTTTAAGTACTATTTTGAGCATTTTTTGAACGTGGATAAATAAAAATCCCGAGAAAATCCAAATTCTAGGTTGTATAACTAGAAACGCACGTTTCAAAGACTGTTACTGGAATTGGTTGACTCAGTTCCTCTTGGATGCAGAAAGTGTGAAGCTTCTTTAAGTATCCGAGTAGAGCAGGTTTCAGCTTTTCTGAGTAATCTGTGTCCCTGCTACCTGAAGTCGTGACAGAGGTGAAAGCAGAGCTCTAAATACCAGCAGGATGTAGTAAAGGGTGAGTAAGTCAGTTAGCAGCTGTTTTGAATGAAGTGGGGAGATGATATGACTTCTCTCAGGACACTCTTCTAGGAAAGGTTTTGTCTCGTTATCCTCTTCTTGTAATAGTCTTCTAGTTAATATGAGAAGCTGCTACAGTCCCTTTTGTTATTAGGACTGTAAAGCAGCTTTGTATGTCTTTCTCTTCTTCCCCTTAAAGGTTAAAGTGCTGCCTGCAGCACTGTGCTCGTGTTGTTCTCCAGACTGTCCTGGTCTTTTGGTCAGAGGCTAGAAAGTCAGGAAAGTATTTGTCATCTGTTTTCCCAGCTTCCATAGAGAATGAATTTGATGTGTTCTAGTGGTTGGGATGTTCTTGTTCCTGTTGAGGTATATTAGTTTTTTGGGGTTTGGTCATTTTTACAAAAATAACGAAAACTATTAAACAGACCAGCTGTAGTCCTTGGCCTTCCATGGCGATAAAGAGCTTTTGCAGCTGAAGGTTTTGATCAACCACAGAAGGTTATTATTACAACTGTAGTCTTGTGTCCTACATATTGTGTGCAACAAGAGAACCACAAGCACTGAGATTTGCCAAAACCCACAGGTTTTATTAGCTAAAAAATAATAATTAAAAAAGGCCTTAAATGTTTCTTAGTGATTTGGTGAAGAGGGGTATTTCCCAGTTTAGTAATCTCTCACTTTAATTCTTTACACTGGGCTGAGGTTTTATGGAAAACAATTTCTCTTTTACAAAGGTATTCCCTTTTCTGTAGCTTTCTGCCCTTTTGTCTTTTTTCTTTTTTTCCTGCAAGCTTGTAACTTTAACTGTTCTTTACATTCCTCTCTGTTCCTTGTCCCCAAGAGGAGCATTCTGGAATCTGCTGATCAGTTTTAGGAAACATTCAGTAGTTCTATCACACAGATTACTTGCCTGTAGACTTATTCACATTTTCAAGGAGCTAGTAACTTAGCTGTAACCACTGGAAGCCTGCATTTGGTTTTAATTCCGGCAAACGTCCATGTATGTTTTTACAAAATACATAGTTTTTAGTATTGATAGTATTTAGTCTGTGTTTATTAACCTTTACTTGATTAGCTGTGTTCAACCATCTGTCCCTTGTAATGTTTGATGGTACTTGGAAATTTTATCAGAAAGTAAGGTAAGGGTAAAATCTCAGAGTATTAAATTGGTCTAACAAACATGCCCACGTTTGGGCTGGCAGAGGGAGAAGAAAAAGCTTCTGCTAACATTTATCTGGCCCTCTGGAAGCTTAGGGGTAACATGCTCTTGTCGATTCACTTTGAGGTGAAAGGCCATCATCTCTTCAAACAGCCTACCCAGAAGACAAGGAAAAGTGTGTGGAGGATGAGTGTGGAAACCAAAGGTTCAAATCAGCTTTCAAATGCAGAAGGCATACTGTAGGAAAATGTATTTCTTACTTGTCTGGGAATAATGTTTTCAAGATGAAATAGAACAGGAGTAAGACTGTTGAAATGCAGATTCTTCTGTAGGGACCAGTCTGCAGCAAATCTGGTATTAGAGTAAGAATTACCTTTCTTAGTACAAAATAATGAACTTTCAAAAGGGGAAAAAAGTACTTTTTCTGGAAACTGTAATATCGTTGAAAAAAGGCAAAAGGAATTGATGGTTTTTGATGAAGTCTTGCTTCTGAGGTGATGTTCTTTGAAAGTTCTTGCCATGTATGTTACTGCAGAGATGAATAGCTTGGATTGATGATGATCTTGCAAGTGCTTGTACATGAGTATCAGAAATGCAGTTACTTTGCAAATGAACACATTTGCTGTAGCTGGTATCTGCTATTTTTAATATTTGTTCCTTATTTTTAAATATTTTGTATAAATGCTAGGGATACTGACTTCAGTAAAATGTTTTAAGATTGTTGAAGGAAAAACACTGTAACTGTAATGCAACAGAGAGTTTAGAATCAAGGAAGAATATTCAAATACTTAAGGTATTCCAGTTGAAACTCACAAGTAAATACAGTACTGCCCAAACTGAACATCTGCATTTGAGCTGTTTGGAGAGGTAGCTGCACCCAGAGCCTGAAACTTAGACAGTATAAGGTAATTAAAATCGCTTGGGCTTTTCATAGAGTCACTTAGGCTAGGTTTAACACCATGGAGTCCAACCATTATTAAGCACTATATATTTCCTAATTAAAGATACAAAAGCAAGATCCTGTAAATACAAACATTAGTAAATTAAAAATAAAAAAATTTAAAACTGATACTTCCCAACAGAGGTGGTTCTAAAAACTGTAGATGAGTTTATAAATAGTCTTTACTTCCATTTTCTTTATACTGTTGAATAATTACCTTTGAATTACTGTTGTAGCTCTCTTCTCATTCTTCCTACTGGATGCTGCCCAGTGTCCTGATGTGCCCTCTCCCTCCTGTATTTTCAGCCTCTGTAGACTTGACAACAGGGGACTAAAAAGAAGGAGTTTGCCTGGAGCTCAGTTCTGTCATGGTTCTGGTTGAGCTGGTGTTGACAGCAGTAACACACTCCTTGCTATCAGTCTTACGCCCCTTTTCTTTTGAATAATCAAACAGAAAATTGGGTACGTAAGCTAAGAGAAAACGTGAAAATCCTTTCTGACTGTTCTGGGCTATCAGGGAGGTCTTCTCTTTTGGGATTTCTTTTTCTTTGCTTGCTTGCTTGGTTTCTTGTTTCTTTCCAGATGGCCCTGTGTCCTGTTTCCCTTCTAGGCTTTCGTTGCATTCCTACCCACTTCTCCTTGTCAGTAGAGGCATAGCTGATCCTTGCACTGGAGCCCTGTGCTTTGTCATTGTGAAAATTGTGGATGTTTCCAGCCAGCTTTTCTAACAGGGGAAGCCCAGCTGCTCTTCCCAGGCCCTAAAGACTTCTCTCTGCTGCATTTCCATGTATGCTGTGGTATAAAAGTGGAACCTGTGGAGAGCCACAGGTCAGACTTGATTATTCTTGTGGGTCCCTTCCAGCTCAGGATATTCTGTGATGCTGATTATGGGAAGTAGATAAGTAGATCTAATTACTCCAAAGAGTACATCAGCTGAGAGGCACTTTTTAACATGTATTTGAGTTAGTTTTCTGTTCTGACCTGCTCACTCACTGTGTGGTTAGGTGCATAATAATGATGATGTGATGGGGATGAGTGAGGGCAAAGGGGGACTGGTAAAATTTCCCGTTTGGTGACAGGTAGTTTAACTGTATCTGCATTTGTAGGTCATTCTGTGTACTACAAGCAGCAATATAGCCAAGTTACATTTAGGAAAAAAAAGTGTGGGAAGCAGAAATTTAGCCTGTAATTTGAGCCAGTGGTACTCATGACAGTTCATTCTTGTCCTAGTCCCACTGAATTCCCTCGTATGGGCCGCTTTGTAGTTATATAATGAACTGGATCACAAAATTTATCTAGCTGAAAAATTGCCTAACAGGAAATTTATTTACCTTTAAACGAAATTAACTTCCCCTTCCATTCACTACAGGCTGCTGAGCCTGTTTGTGTGGGCAGAGGGAAAAGAGCATCATAGGGATGGGGAGAGGGCAGGAAGGCTGCAGTGCCAGCTTGCTTTGACTGGAGTGAGTAGAGCTGAGGCACGTAGCTTGGTGGTGCCAGTTCCTGCCATGTCATTCAGCTGAACTGATTTGTTCTGTTTACAAAACAAGCTTGGAAGTTTTCTAACAGCTTTGTGTTGTCTGTAGCCTTTGTACTGTACCAAGTGTTTGGTACAATAATTGCACCGATACTTTGCAGAAAGTTAAAATGAAGGATATTTGTAATTATTGTATGTCATGAAAATCAGAGCATGGAAGCAAATCTAAGTCATGAGCTATTTGTTTTTAGTGTTTTTGTTGTATGTACAGAATAGACTTTTTCTTTTCCTGCTCTAGAAATGCTAAGAAAGATATTTTGAGGAGAAATGTCTTTAATTCAGATTCTGTATATTGCTCATTGTAATTCTCTGTTTTGTTGGCAGATTCCACTAGTAATATCACATATGCAATACTCTGCAATCTCATAATGTAATCTCTGAGCATTAGCAAACTTTAAAGCATTAGCAACTTAAAAGATGATTTAAGAATGACTAATGTTAGTTTCAGTCTTTTTAATGGAGAAGTAACCAAAAATGCTCTGAAAAATAAAGTGTTTGGAAGCTGTAGGTAACTAAAAACCTGCTTCTTTCCTTTGTTTCAATACATTGCACTTTCACCTTCATCTCCTTTTTTTTTTAATAACCGATTTTAGAATGAAATGATTGTCACCCAGAATAACCGACAGTATCTGACAGTAGAGTTTTCATAGTGTGAGCATCCCAACTGGTGGTATTCTGAAGTGTAATATCAACATCAAAAGATCAATAAATAGTGTGTTGGAAGATGAAAACCAGGTATTTGGTTTAAGTGCATTAGACTATACAGTGTTCTGAGCAAATGTCCTTTAAAGGGTTTTAAACTCAGAAGCTAGGAAGTAAAAAACTGTTCTTGATAAATACTCATCCCTTTGTTTTGAAGAAAGTGGATTTGGAAAGGTGTAAGTTTTTTTCCCCAATGGTCTTTGTTGTTTACTCTAAATCACTAGCTGTACTCAAGAGAATTCTGGAGACAACCGAAAGCAAACTGCAACTGTACTTTTAAGTATAGAAATCAGGCCAGCAGCATTTCTTCTTTTTAAGTTGGTTTTCTCAGTGAAAAAGCTCCTAGATCCTCTATTGAAAAGACTTCGTTTTCTTCTGAAGAACTGAAGTCTTCCACATAGCCATACAAATTCTAGGTTGTGCTCTAGTATAAGCCGTTTTTCAGCTTTGTGTCAGTGAATAAAAGAGTACATACAGATCATGTTTGTATAAAAATACTAGTGTCTTGAAATAAAAGTATTTAACTGCTGTGCTGTCTGTATGCAGATTTTTTTTTTTAGTAAGGCAGAAATTGAAATTTTTACAGAATTTGCTCCTTAATTTTTGGTTCATTGTGCACATTAAACAGAGTAGATACATTCAGGATAATGCTCATATTTGTATCTGAGCAAATTTTGCACTTTCCATCCTTTTGATCTATGTGGTCCTTCCATGATATTTTCTGCTGCTGTTCATGACAATTTCAATGTACTTGTGTATGTTAGATAAACAATGCTGTGTTATTTATTTAGATTGACTTTTCTGATGTATAGATAACAATTTCTTTTTCAAAATTATCTTTTTTCACTCTTGCAGAAAATTCTAAGCTGAGACATGTAGAAAAAGATGTTTTGATACCACAAATAATGAGGGATCGAGCCAAGGAGCTGTGTTCAGATAAGGTGCAAGGTAAGAGTCAAATATTCATTAGGAGATCAGATGTACTCACTTTTGTGCCCTGAATATAATCCTTGTTTTTGAAATCATGAAGTCAGAAAATTAATATGTGTGATCTGAATCTTATCAGTTCACTGTGAAACCAGTATTGAAGCATATAAATCTGCTGTGTTGGCTTTGGCTGCTTGGTGATGTGGGCTGTTTTCCAAAATGACTTGTTCTCAAGGGTTGTAAAATTTAGTATGATTAATACAAAACTTTTCACATCTCAGTCGGGACTATGTGGTGGCAGAGCAGTGCAAGAGTTACTGTGTTTCTGTATGCAGTGTTTAATACTTAGATAAATGAAATTGCCTCATGTAAACCTTCAGTTAAGGTGTCTCTCATTATTATAAATTTGATTAAGTATTCCCAATAACTGCATCCTTTTCCTGCCCCTGCACTGAAGTGGTCCACGCACAGAAACACACACACGTTACTAGACAGACGTTGAAATGGGGTGATGCAGTGCACTTCTGTTTTCATTGTGAAGAGTACTGGACAATAACTCTTTAAAGTGGTATCACCACTTCTGCTGAGAGCTACTTACACACAGGTTAGCCAAGAATGCTGCTGTAAGAGGGATGTAAGAATGGCTGAAAAGCCACAGATTTACTCTGTACAAGTGTCAGCTTTCAGTAGAGGGCATTTGCATCCAGTCATCCAGAGCTGTGCTCTCTAAACTTTTGTTCATGCACCCCTTCAGCAAAAAATTTCTGACTGCACAATCCCAATGTAGGTATATTCATTTATAAGTGATGTAAATGTACTGTACTTGTATGTTACGTACATTATAAAACATAAAAATAGAAGTTAAAAAAGGATGAGATAAAGATGAAATAAACAGTACTTTAAAATATTTTAAGCTATTTATCAATCTAAAAAGATTACTATTACTAACAGTACTTTTTATTGGGATCTATATGACTCAACATGCATCATAATTTTAAAAATCTTTAACACTGTGATGTAGGAATTTGAATGTCTGGTTCTAAGTTCAGTTTATTTCAATACTTGATCTTAATGGGTGTCATGCCTGAAAAAGATACCTTACAGAGATGCATAGATTCCCATGGAAGAGGTAAATAGTTGCTTGCACTTACTAAATTTTACTTAATTATATTAATTTTTCAGTCCTATCCACAAGTTTTGCAAAGGTTTTGCTTGAAATTGGGCAAATAAATGGTCCTCTCCCCTGTTGTCAATCAGTTCTTCCAAACTAATGAGAAGGTGTTGCATGTCAGTGTTTTCAACCCCCTTAAACTCTCCTTGGGAAGATTTTTAACAGGTTTTAACAGAGAGTTCTGTTTATATCCTTTTAAAGTGTCCAGATTTAGGAGGTTTTTGTAGGCGACACACATTTTGTTCACCAACAAAACCAACCCAAAAGTTACATAATTAATTGAACATACCCAAATACCTATTTTCAAAATGCTTTCTCTAAAGCACAGGTTTCTTTTGCAAAGGAGTTACTTTCTTACTAATTGTTAAAATGACACCACCTTGAAGGGACACATTGAATGTTTAGTTTTTGGAAATTCCTGCTAGGTAGCAAACTGCTCACAGCCACTTGTCATCACCAAAAAGGTCAGTGAATTTGGAGCACTTGTCAAACCTGACACATTTTTTTTAGAAAAGACAACTCATTTAAGCGCTTTGCCACAAGTTATCCAGAGAACGAACCTCTGCGTGGTGCCAGGGATTTCCATGGCCCCTCCCCACCTCATTACAAAGTCTGATAAAGATGCCACTGTTTGAAAGGTTTTTGTCAAGGTATAACATTGATGTCATCCTGTAGCACTTTGTGCACTCCTGACTCCAACCGCTTTGCTGCAACAGCTCACCCCTGAGTGATGCAGGGAGGGAGTTTCATGTGCAGTGCTCTCGCTGTAGCCTGGGTCTGGAATCCGTTTTTTATTCCAGTCAAAGAAGCCACTCATCACTGGCTACATTTGCAGTTTTTCCATAGTACATGGGTTTTTATTCAAGAAGCCACTACTTGTTGAGAATAGATCTTCTCCAGTACATCTTTCCTTCATTGGCTCACAAAAAAAAAGAAAAAAAAAAAGAGTCTTTGTGCATTTCATTGTTAAAATCTCACAAGGGTGAGAGAAGTTAGAAACTTCTGTACTTTCACTCAACTATATAGCAAACCTCCCACACTGTGTAACTTGTTTTCACACTTGTTTCTTCAAATCTTCAGCGGTGTCTTCTGTGCTCTTCCAACAGTATTTACTGACAAAGGAGTGCATTTTAGTTTGTTGCCATATATTTTTCCCTGAATTATTTCAGTGACTTTTACCATGGCAGGAAGAACAATTGTTTCCCCAATGGCATGTGGCTTTTTGTGTTTTGCTGTTACATAAGAAACTTCAACGGAAGTTTCTGGAGTTATCACTAGGTTTAGAGTCAAATCTAGGTAAAGTGAACAAGTGTATTTTTAAACAGCTGCTTTTAGAGGTTCTCAAAAAAAATATAAAAAATAGTGTTACAGTAATATCTGCCAAAGGAAAGTGGCATCATGTAACAGGTGCCTTCCAGTGCTACCAGAAGGACTTAACAGACCTTTTTTTTTCATTTGAACAATAGTTGAATTATTTTGACTTTGAACTCTATCCCTTTTGGGGAAAAAAAATGAAGATGAAAAGCAATTGCAGTAATGTGGGTCATTTGAAAGAAGGTGTCGGTTAAAAGTATTTTGAGAGCTTGCTATTTGTATAATATTGTTTGAGGTTAACCAAAGGGACAGTGTGTATATGTTTTTCTCCTCTGAACTTTCTCTATGTAACATGAGGACTTTGGTTTCAGCATCTTAATTTTCTCTGGCAGCAACCAGTGTTGGAGGTTCTTGAGCTGTGAGTTGTGGACCATTACCTTGCAGCTTCTCAGTCTTTTTCCCTCTATAAATTTTAAAGCCAAATGTTACCCTTTTTCTCTTTCTGTGATGTTAGGCAAAGCTATAATTTCTTTCTTCTTTCTCCTGCATAGAGTCTAGTTGTGTATCTTTAGGGAAAAAAGGTTTGTGGATACATCTGTCTCCCCATCATGCCTCTGTCACCTGTAAGCCAGCTTTGATCAAATTGTGTGAAAGTTAGAAGTGGAAACTGAGTATTTCTGAAACAATTTTTTTTATCAAATAGGCAAGCAAAACCCCACATTGATACCTCTATTAAAATAAAAAGGTGATACCAAAGCTTCAGTTATTTTGTTGTACACCTTTTTATCTGGATGGAGGGGACAGACCAAAGCATGGGAAATGAAGCTTAAGCTGTTTTGTGATCAATAGATTTATCATCTCATAAATCCGTTGTGAGATTATTCCTGGACTAAATTTGTCTTGTTAGTACACAGGGATAAGTGTTAATCAGAGTAAATAGGCTATGCTTTTTATGCTGTAAACAATTCTAAGCTATGAACATAAGCTGTGTAATTAAGTAATCAAAGCTCCTGCAACTTGGTTTGTGTGCTGTGGAGTGTATACACATGCATGAAATGGAGTTGTTTACACTGAGGGCAGAGATACTCATTTAACTTGCTCTCAATGTAGGATTTTTCTGCTTTATGTTAAGTTTATGTTTTAGAAACTCCTATTAGTAGACCTTTGTTTCTTTTTGTCTTTAGGAAATTGTGATAAATGCATTGGTAGTATAGGAAATAAAGCTATTCCACAAGTGTGGGCCTTTACAATTGGCTTGATCAGGCTGGGTTCACATGTGTCTCTATGGGGAGCCCCTATACATTCAATAGGGCTCTGCATGAGCACAGGGGTCCATCTGTACCCAACCCAGTCCCTTAGCCTGCAGCTATACCAGCTAGAGCTGTGTGCTTATCAGAGCTAATAATGCAAGTAATGACAGCCTGTCCAGCACGTGTTCCAGAGCCGTCCAGGGAAAAGAAACCCCAAGGGTTACAAAAATAAATAAAAAAGTAAAGGTTTGTTAACTTAAGAAATGATCCTGCTACCCCTAGTGCATAGTTAAATGGGTGGCTCATTGCTGTGCTTGGTTGTTAGCCTACCAAAATGGCTTAGGGATGAAATAACCATGGAAAATATGTCCACCTGATAATTTTTAAGAACAATTAAGTATTCGTCATACTTCATTTTACTTAGATTATTTAAATTTGCTTACAACTTTATTTTCAGATTGTCCCAGTATATGTTCTTGTGTGTGCTGCATGTTTCTTAAGAATTTTGCACCTCCCAGTTTCAGAATAATTTTTGTACGATTTAAGATTTTCAAGCTTTTTTTTTTTCAGTGAAAATGGATATATTAGTAATTTTGTTAGCTTGGATAGTAATTCTGTTAACATACTTTCTGGGAAACACTAGTCAATTTTCTGTGATCATTATGTAAATAATGCTTTATTGTGTTCATATCCATGCACTGTATGCGTGTATGTGAAATTGTGGGCAAAAGTGTCAAAAAACAAGCAAACAAAAAACCCCAACAACACTGTCATACAGGAATGTTTCACCGTATTTTTACAAACTGTAGCATGAGCTTGCCTGAAATAATATTAAATTATATATTTCTGTATCAGCATGTCCTTGGCATTTTAAACCTAAGTAACTAAAAGGATCATTTACTAGCCATTGCCTCCCTCACATATTGCTTTATGAAATAATTTCTGAAGCAAGCTGTTTTCCTGTTTTGCTTTAATTTCCAGTTATAAAATTCAAATATAAATAAGCTTCAAAGCAAAATCATGGCAAATTTCAGGAACCTGGAGTTAGCATTCTTCATCAGAATGGTGATCTTTAGCACATCAAAAGTTCTGTAGTTTCATCCAGCTGTGCTTTGCTTTCCATGACTCCATGCTCTAAAACTAGGGACAATGATGGAAAAAAACTGTAAGAGCTGTGGTTGATTCTTGATCATTTGTACAGAAAAGTTTGTCTAATTTCTTGAGAGCACTTATTCTGCTGTTCAAAGTTACAGATTCTGAAACTGAACTTGATGGGGTTTTTTTTGGTAACAGAAATACACAAACTTGGACTGTCAGCTTAATTTGGTTTAACTTTGGGTTACTTGGCTTGGAAAATATGAACAGCTGTCTGACTTTGAGATGTTGTGGGTTTAGACTCTGAAGAGGTTGTCTTGAATTGAGATCCCAAAAAGAAATTACGGGGTCACAGAGTCAGTCATGAAATTAATTCTGTATTATATTTATTGTAGATGTTTTGTGTATTTGTCATATTGTAAAGCATTTCTGCCCACCTTCCAAAACCTCATAACCTTTTTTTCTGGGAAAAGAATAACTTGCTCCAGAGGCAAGGGGTTTAAGTTCTGAACTTTTTTCCTCTGAATTTTGTTGTCTGTTACTGATACATCATCTGGATTTGGGCCTTTAAGGTCACCAAGAGGGACCTGCAGACATCTTCTGTAATTGACACTCCTTTGTAAGGTTCAAGGATTCAAGTAGGAAATGGAACTACATGCTTTCCAGGGTGAATACAGGGATAGATAGTTCAACTCAGCCTGGTTCTGCCATTGGAAAGATGGTGAAGTAAATGTAGCTGTTTCTTATTTGAAGCATATTGTGAGAGAAATCCATTTGATCAAGATGACAAGTTGTTCTGTCCCTTTTAAAAAATTTATTGATTTATTTTAAAATTTTTATGAGGGAGACACAAGGAAGATACTTCTAACTTGTGCCAAGTTGAGGACCTTCACTGGAGAACACTGTTGTGATCGTTCTGTTGTCTGTAGGAGCTGTGTAATTAAAGCAACTGGAGTCACATTGCTGGAAAAATCTCATGATACTTGGCAGGGCTTTAAAAAATGGTTGGGAAAGTGTGGCTGGAAAAGGACATTTCGAAGCAACCACCCTCCTCCCATTCTCCAGATTTCCCATTAGCCCTCTCCTCCTCAGGGCTCATGTTGATTCTTAGTGAAGATGATGGGATGCAACACTACTGCAGGCTTCTCTACAGTTGAGCATGACCAGTGTCATCCAGAGTTTTGATAATGTGCAGTTACTCAACAGTCCTGTCACTGACATTATCTCTGTCCCCGTAGGGGCCACCTGCTCTAGACCATGACCCTTACACCTGACATATCAAGGTCCATAAATCCAAAGAAATTTCTGATTGAACTACATTTAAATGCCCAAGCACACCTTTAGATATTCCTTCTTAAAAAAAAAAAATTCTTTTTACATATACTTTTCTATCAGAATGCAGATAATGAGATGTGTGAAATCCTTAGCAAATTTTGCTTGATGTTGCTCACTTTCCTTGGTATTGCAGGCCAAGCTCTGTTAATTGTTGCCAACCCTTGTTGAATGCTGAGGTAGGATTAACCTGTTGGTACCTACAGTTCTGACACCAGAAGATGCTAAGACTGATAGTAGAGGGAAATTACATGACAGCTGTACTTAAAAATTTTGATGAGTCTTCTTGTCTTAAAGCAAATTAAAACTGAAGTCACCATTTACAGCTGAACTTCGCTCATACACTTTGACTCATTGTGAAAATACAGTCCTTTTTTTTAAGTTCACGTGTCTTAGCAGTATCTGGGAACACTGTGATCTTCTAATTGACCAAAGCAAAAAGATCAAGTGACTGATAAAAATCAATGAGTTAACATGACAGCTGCTGGTACCTTTTTTTAGATGAGCTGCTGTGATCAGAAGTTGCTTACATGTGCTTATGTCCATATTATTCAGAGTTTGGTGGAAAGCCTGAGAGGTTACATGGGAGGAATCATAGATTTGTTATGACCACCATAGCCTTCTCTTATGAGGATGAAAAAAGAATGCTGCATTATTATCTGCAACTTCATTTTTGTAAGAGGAAGGTTAGTATAATTTGAGAACATAGCTTTAATTCAGCAGGTGGAGAATGGAAGAAAACTGATGTCCTCCGTTGCTGTATTTATTATCTGAATATTGAAGTATGTTATCATCGTATTGTGTGCGACCACATGACCCTGTATGAAGCTGTGGATGTTACATTATGTTGTATGTGTTGTGCAGTTGTCAGTTATTTAAATTATTTTAGATGTTTTGATAGTTATGTTTAGTACTGGTAGTAAATTACTATGTGTTTTTTTTCCAGCTAGCGTTCCTCATGAGTAAGATGCTGAATTTTTATATGATGTTCTTGTTTGCACACAATAGCTTCTATTTTGGAAAAAATTATTCACTGCTATATATTTCCAAAGAACATTTACTCTCATCACATTTAACTATGTGAATTAATACAATCTCTAGAGGGATTATGGTATATTGAGCTTTGCTCCAACAAACTGGGCAGAGAGAACAGCTATATGTAAATTAGAATTTGAAGAAATTAGGTTGTAGATCTGTGTGGGTTGGTTTGTTTGTTTGTTTGTGTGAATGATAACAGCATTAACTACCCTAAGCTAATTTATAAAAAAGAAATATCAGGGCATATTGTCTTGTTTGGTGATAGAAATTTCTGTGTTCTAACTGGTTTTTAGGACTTTGGAGAAAATGTTCAAGGGAGGGAACTTGCCCTGTTTGATTATTTTTGTTCTTCCCCCCTCCATGTCATTTCAACCCAGCTGATGATAAGAAATGGGTCAGACTGCTAGCTTTACCACTGCAACTTAGTTGTGTGGGTTTTTTTATTTTTTTATTTATTAGGGAATGGAACAGCTTTTACAGGGACAAAGAGAAATGAAATCACTTTCAGTGAAAGAAAGAGGCCTCATTATAGCCACCAACAGCAGTTATTGACAGCTACACTTCCTATTAACAAGGAGCATTTAAGAGTTTGGCTGTTGGATCTTTGGACTTGATCTAATTTGCTAGCATTAATTAGTTTCTTTTGAGCACAGACACTTGGTGCTCACAGCTATAGATTTAGAGGACTAATTAGGACAGAAAATTGAACAGAATGGGGTAAGGCATTAACCTTCAACCATTACCAGCTGGGGCTCTGATAAAGACCACAGAGTCCAAATGCTCCTATTCATGCAAAGAGTACTCTAATGAATATCAATTTCAGCCAGGTTGCCATGTCTTACAAGCCCTGTCTTGATTTTGATTCTCTTACCTGGTAGAGATTTTTATGTATAGATATTAAAGTGATATTGGTAGTTTAGAGCTCACAGATGAGAACCTCAAGAGGCTACCTGTGTTTTGTCCAGTCTTTCAATTTGCTCTTCTCAAGTTACAGATTTTATTGGTTTCCAGCTAAGATCCTGAATTTCAAACTGATTTCCCTGTCCAGCATAAATATATTAACATAGCCCAGATTAATTACATGTTCTTAACAAATGCTGGTTTAAATAGAGGATGCCTGTGTGTTTTTGGATTATTGTAATACATGGTAGTAATATCCATGACAAGAGCACTCGCCAAGCTAACTGCTGAAAGTTGAACAATGGGATTGCTTCTTTTGCAGCTCTTATGGTGGGATACAATTATTGTATTGTGGTGTTTAGTTGGTAATCCAGTTTTAGGAGGAAAACTGTTCTTCCAGACTGTGGATTCATAGTGTTTTAACATCTGCAGAATGGGAGTACTTTTAACTATATATAAGGAAAGGAAAATACCAGTTGCTTTTGTCCTTTGGTATAATTTCTTGGATTGTTGGAAGTCTTGAACTTGAACCATCAGGATCATCAGTTGTTTCTACACTTTAGTCATATTACTACTCCCTGACAAACTCCCCATTAAATCTGAATAATTGTTGCTGTCTTCATTTGACTTCTGTACCTGGAAATTCTTTGCCTAGTGATGAGAAAAGTGTGAAAATCTCTTCTCTGTCATAATTTCTCCAAACCTGTTTTTTCAGGAATGATGCTAGCATTGATGTATATGGCTTTTATGTGCTCTAATTATTTCCAGTTCTCCACTACAGTGGTAGGCTGAATAGGTGGTTTCATGTCTTAGGGTCTTGGTGAGGTAAGATTGGCACAAACTATAAAAATAGAGAATTTCAGCCTTGGCTATATCTACTGATCTTGGAGTATTTCATGGTATTTAGATCAGTCTTTAGGGAACCCCATGAGGTGAGTGTCCACAGTGGAGAGGACATCGTCAAGTGCTTCTCCAAACAAAAGGGCCAGGGTAGCCTGGTTACTGTTCCAGCCACTTACTAATGCCTTTTCCCAGAGGTTATATACAGTATTTGCTGATCTCATCGTTTTCTTTCCCAGTTGACACATTTTGATTCTTCTGTCCGTCGTTCTTATTAGCTGCAAGTGAGTGCAGACTTGGGATTCTGTAAGGGGTTTTTTGCATCCATTCTGCTGATGGTGGTGATAACCTGTGGGTGCAGTGTTAGAGTGTTACAGTGAGGTGTTACTGTGGTGTAGGTGGACAGAACAATGCACTGTTCATGGCAGTACATGTGACTCACAGTAGCTGTTATCTGCCTGTCCTTTACAGTGTATTAAGTAGTTGCTCTGCAATTTTAGATTATAAACCCTTCCTAGATACTACATTCAACAGTTATACAGTTAGCACTTAGTGTAAATAAATCTTAATACTTTCAAGAGGTCATGCTGTATTCCCATTGCCTGTGTATAAATATTTATGTTGTATATGAATTACTAATATTACCCTGGGGTTACTTGCAGACAGAAAATAGGTTATTTTTCAACTGTTGAAGTCAGAATGTGTTGTATAGGTACCATTAGGTTCAGCAGTGGAAAATAAAACTTAGTTTGGTCAAAAAGTAACTACTTCGTATTCAGAAATACAATAAATAGTGAGCATTCAGGCAACCTAAAAGCAATGTATTGACCTTGTATTCAGCATAAGGTGATAGGGGGAAGTGTCTGTCTATGTTTTAGAGAATATGTGAAGTTGACAAGTGTATTTGCCAAAGAAAATTGCTTATCCAAATCTCGGAAATTGAAATGAAGCTCAACAGGAATTAATATTAAATGGAAATCAGAATGGGAGTTGCGATTTTACTTAATACGCTTTGATTTAATGAGACGGCGGATTATGAGAGTTGTAGTTCTGATCTCTGTTTTTTCCTGTAGATTGGAGACCTATATCTTGTACATATCTTTGTGTAGAATGTTATGAGTCAGCAGAGCCAGTCAAAAAAAAGGAGCAGGAATCACAGGTCTTATCAAGCAATAAGGGAACACAAGTTAAAGTTGAACTATAGTTTGGCAAATACACACACTTTCAACAAGATGTGGTGTTCTAACTGATCTTCATGCTTGTTGTTCTGGATGTTCTTCATTGCTTTCTGAAAACAATGAAATCTCAAGTTTTCATCCTAATTTGGGATGAAAACTTTGTAAGCTTCTTTTTCCAAGTAGAACAGTAGTTCTAAAGATTGTGTAGCTCAAACTGAGGGAGTTGTCTACTGCTACATTTTTTGATGTAGTAGTTAATGGGTCCTGTGGTAACAACACTGACAATGCACAAGGTTGTTTTTATAGTAGAAACAATGTTGTCTGTTGATGAATAAAACTATGATCTTGTACATCATTTTTCAGGTCCTTTTAATAACACCAACAAAAAATAATCCCCCTCTTTCCCACCCCTAAATTTAGTTTTGTTGCTGTTGTAATTGCTTTCCAGTAGTTGTCTCTGTGGTGCTGCATAGAAAAAGAGTAGGGAGATTTGTGCTCTTAAGAGTGTTCTACTTTAAGGTCTGATGCCTAAGAAAGGACTAAAGGCTACATAATGAAAGGTCGTAAAACACTTGTGCTATATTGTCATCCCTCTGAGTTTTATTTTTAACAGTCCTGCAGAAAAGCATGCCTGGAATGTTTGCTGCCTCAGATCAGGATAGATACCTCTACAGGAGGTGTAATCGTGTAACAAAAGGCGGGAGGTGTTTTGGATGAGGAATCAAGAGCTGCAGAGCTGGTCAGAGGATAGGAAGGGGGATGGTCAGGAATGCTGGACCTGCACAGAGCTTTGGAGGTATGGATGAGGCTTTAAATTTATGATCAGGGAACAAGAAAAACAGTTTAGCTGCTGCAGTCTAGATTTGAGAGGGATACTAGTTAAGGGTTTGAAAGGAATTGTGGAACAGAGGGAAGGTAATCATTCTGATGGGATAATGAGCAGGAAAGGAACTTATATTAGGAATTTTGAAGAAGATAATGTAGAAGACCTGTGTATGACAATTTCCCTTGGATGGAGTGAACAGATTCTTCTCTTGGTATTTATCCACTGTATTGGAAAGGAGTTGAAATGGTTGTAGGGAATTTGGGACTTTAATTGTGGTATTAAGAGATCTGCCTTCTCACCTTTTTTCTAAAATGAGTTTAATGAAACATTTCTTTAAGTTTGTAATGCCTTTTTTTTTTTTGGACTTCAGATATTCAAGTTCAGGATTTCCTTGTATTACTTTTATCACCTATAATGTGATCTTTATAGTTTTCTTTTTTTCTGGCTGTGATCCAGAATCTCTCAAGGAGGTGCTAGTCATTCTTCTTCCCCCTCTTCAATATACACTAAATAGGCCCTTCAAGCTTTCAGATCAACATATTTCAGGGATATTTAAATAGTCCTTTTTGAAGCACAAAATCAAAAATTTATTGTTACATTTGCATGCCAGGCTTGATACAGGTCCTGCTTTGTTTCTTGGTGACAGAAATGTCCCATATTCTTTACTGTAATGAGATGCTTATGAAGTTTGTGAAAATAAAGCACTGAAAAGTTGTGGCTTGAGATGTAATCTCACCTATGACTGTAGGCTGCCAGACTTTTAAAAAGTTATTTAGGGAAACACAGCTAATGTTGGCAAAAATAACTTCTGAATGCTATGGTTTAATATATGGGAAATGTACAGAAAGTGGATAATGTGGAAAGACATAGGAGAGAGTTGAAAGTAGGACTTCTTGTTGAGATCTGGACTGGTCTAACTATGCTTCAAAAGCATGATCTTCAGTTCTGTGAAATGCTTATGAAACCTAAGTGCCTTTGGAGAGTACATTTATCGAGCATAAAAGGGATGCAGGTCTGGAAAGGACTTTGTGAAGACACTTTGGTCCATCATCTTCTCTTGGGGCCATAGGTAGTATCCCTGTGTTTGTCCTGTAATCTGGTTAATGTTTCAGCTACTATAGGCAGCCTGTTTCAGTGCTTAGTTTTATTTTACCATTCAAAGAATGCTTTTTGCTTTCTAAGTTTTTGGGGGGGTTTCATGCCTAGACTAACTTTTCTTTGTATATCAAGCAATTTATGTTCTCAGACATTGGGCAGATTCCTGGTAGTGATCTGAACAAAAGCAGAACTTTAAACTGAAGAAATGGGATGATCTGATTTATGTTAAACAGGCAAAAGGGAAAAAGAAAAATAAAAGACATTGTTCAGTAACCATTCTGAAAAACTACTTCTGTCAGAGTCCCCGAAATGGCTTAGGTAAGGTGTTGAACTTTGAGTTCTGTTCAACCCAGAGTTGTTTCCAGGAGCATGAAGAATTTTAAACACAAACCCCCAAAATCTTCAATGCCGTGATGTTAAAAATATTTAAATTCATAGGGAGAACTCAGGCTTTCAGGTTAAAGAAAATTATATCCAATAAACAAGAGTATTATATCCAATAAACAAGAGTGACCACAGTCCGCACTTCAAACTTTGTTGCTCATTACTTTTTTCCCTGCCTTTGGGGTGGTAATTTTCTACAGTGAATCTGACAGCCCAGTCAAAATGATTCATAAGGCAAATGGTGAAAAGTAGTCTTTATTTTTCTCTGGTGTAAATAATCTTTGTCATTTCTTATCTGTCCTGATTTCCTCCTCATGTTCTTTGTATGTGTTTTCTGAGTGGTTTGGGTTTTTTATGCTTAATGTAGGCTTCAGCATATATCTAGTTAATGAACAGAAACTTACCTTTGCTTTCCACAGAATATGGAAAAGAGGAATATAAAAAAATATATACTGTTTGGAGTTATATAACTTAAGATTTAATTAGTAATTAACTAATCTTTAATGGGGTGCTAGAAGAGTTCACAGCTTCTCTGGTGTCTTCAATGACTTATATTAAAAGTCCTGTGTTTGAAATATATTAGCTACTTGTAACAATGCTCCATGACAGTTGAATAATAATATTAATGGTTTTTCAGCTTTCTCTTTGTAATGGAGGTGTCCCCATACTTTTGAAAACTATTCCGAATTTAAGGAAATCAAAAAGCATGTTCATGTATGTATGTGTGATGATTTTTTTTTTATTTTATATGTTGCAAAAATGCTTGAGGAAGTTTTGAGTCCTTTGTGGTGAGTGAGAATGGTGTGGAAGAGATGCTTTGGCTTCAGCTAGACTGTTGTGTAAGTTCATTTTGATATACTCCATCTGTTGAGTAACTACAAAACTTCAGCAGTTTTAAACCAAAATATTGTTGGGGGAATCTGTCCTCTTCACTCTGCTGTCAAATTCATGCAAATACTGGTTACTGACTGTGCATAAACCAATTGAGAAATATTCATTGTTGGGCAGAGAATACTTAGTAAATTACAACCCCAAAAAATAACTTCTGCAATTCTATAGAAGGAAGATACTTAACAGAGTTGCAAACTTTTGCTTTGGCTACCTTCTCCCAAAAGTAATTCAGATGAACGGTTTTGGTCTCATCATTTTATTTTCTGCAGTGGTTTCAGTGCAGTGCTGTTTGTTCCAGACCTGATGCTACAGATCTCTGTGGCCCTAATGTTTGAGTTGCAATGACATGACTTGCCTGAAAGCTAATTCAGCCACTCTAATATAGAAGAGAAATAATCACCTTTGTGAGTGTGTTAAAAGTACTTAAAGGTAATAATGTTTGGGTTGTGGTATCAGGTTCAGACAGATACCATTCGCATAAACAGTAAATTGTAACAGTGACTATAATTGTTCTGTGTGAAGCAGGTAGAATTCCCTTGTTTCTAATGTAATATAGTCAATGTCTTATTTTACATTTGATTATAAGTTTGGTACACCGATGTTTGGGTTCTACTGTGTGCCATGGGTATCTGTGTAAAGAGATCTGGTAGTAACAAGTCTTTTGTGCGTGCAGACCCTAACTGATTGTACAACAACATTTTAATTGGGCATTTTTGTACTAACAGTTTTCAAGTCCTCGGGTCTCTAAGCCTTGGCTGAACTTGTGGCAACAAAGTCAGAATGAACACCTAAAGCATGTTGTATTTCAGGCAATCAGAGGGGATGAATCTGAATAAGAAACAGAGTCTAGCCTTCATCTCCCTTCTGCATTCTTTCAAAGCTCAGGGGGAGTGGAAGTTACTTCATCCTGTTCTGCAGATTTCAGAAAGGAAACCCTTGTAAGTGGAACACCCTTGGAGGCTTAAGTCAGCTCCTCAAACTCCTCCTTTAATTTTTGGTTAAGTGATGTAGGATGGGAGACATCTCATCCCAGTAGTAGTCCTCTCTCTCTCTCTCTTCCCCATCCTCCTGCCCCTTCTCTGTCAAGGCTCAAGGCAACAAGGACAGCAAGGTACTTACAGAATTAGCTTTGGGTGGGACATGGAAATTTTAGGTGGCTAAAATCGACTCCACTGGTAGTCGTTCTTAGTCTCTGTTCAGACATGTAAATGGCAGTAAGACCATAAATGAAGGAGAACTGTCAGGATCAAAGCATATAGGACATGGTGTTGATATGCATAAAGCAAGGATGCAGTGCTATCAGTTTTTGTTTGGGTATTTGATGTCCTGCGAGAGCCATGTAGAAACCCTTGGACTTTGCAAGCATTTCCTAAGGATTGCTTTGAGCTGTTTCTTTCCTGTCTGTCTCTGGTTGCTTTCATGTCTTGGGAATCCCATTGGTTTGTTGGTGCCTTCTCTGACATTAAGGGTCCATGTGTCTGCAGGTTCTGTGCAGGTGTGGACTGGCAGGATAGTAAGTGTCTTTCAGCTCTCAACAAGATCTGATGGGAGCAGGGGAAAGGCAGTTGATGCCTGCTGTTTCATGGCAAACGAGGCTCAGCTGGACACTGGTTACAAGTTTTAAAATTTGGGAAGAACACTTGGAATTGAATGTAGGCTTTTTACTTTTATGGCTCCAGTTACTTTCCTTTTTTTTTTTGGTTTTTTTTTTTTACTTTCACCACTGTTAGCAGTCCTGGACTCTAGTTAAAGACCAAAATCTAAATGAAACTATTTTTCATAACTAATTTGACATCTTGTTTCCTTTTTCATCACTGTGTTTTTGGTCACCAAATATATAAGGCTGAAATTTTGGTATGTAGGGGAAAACAGGCAAATAATCTTAACAGTGTAAACTTTGATTCATAAATCTGAGACTTGCAACCAGACTGCTGTACAAGAAAACAGATGCCATGCAATAAATTAATACTAAGCTGAATAATAAACAAGATGTATTGTTAAAGGTCTTTAATGCAAAGAAAGTGATTTCAGACTTTCATATGCTTGTTTTCTGTCTTTGTTTAAATGAAGCCTTTGCATGTGTTTCCTTTATTGTTCTCTTTTGCGCAGATTTGAGCTTTCTTGGGTTGAGGACTCAGTCTCTGGTTGGGCAGTGGTGATTAACTTACATTAAATAGGCAGCAATAATGTGATCTGAGAATGAAAAGGATTCATTTCTTTTAAATGAGGGGGAAAAAAAACAAGGTTGAAGGAAATAGTTTACATAATCTGTAAACTAGTTAAGGAGCTGAATATTTATGCAGGTTGAAATTGAAGCTTAGTTGCCCTCTAGGGGTTTTACATTAATACAGCATATGCTAGCTTTTGGGTGGTTTTTTCTTCTTTCAGAATAAAGGTGAGACAAGTCTTTGGAAAAAACTTACATACTGACAAATGTGTGGTGGTAGAGGCATGTGTACATCTGCATTCAGTGAGTAAAACTCATTTAGTTCAAAACCCAGAAAGTGAAGGAAAGATTTTTGGCCAGATTATGTTCTTTTTAATTTCATTGTACCAGTGGAGAATGCACTCACAGTCAACCAGTCATAGCACTGAAGTCCCAGTCAGGAAAGGTCCTTACTTCCAGTCCTAAGCAAAGAGAAGACAAAAAGTCACAGGGGGATGTGATGGCAGCACCAGGACCCTCAGTCAGTTTATGCTCATGTCCCAGCTCCTGAATGTTGCTTCAAATTCTTGTGTCCTCAGCTGCCACTGACTAACGCACAGGGGTCTTCTGTCACTTCTGGTCTTACAGCAGTTTGAGCCCTGGATATGGGTCCTGTGATCGAATGTGTTAGAAACAAACTTTGCCTCCTCCTTTACACAGCAATTGACAAAAATGGTAGTTCTTGATTGTTTGGATAGTTGTGTGATATTTCATTGAAAGTATCCTCATGCCATGGGAAGAAGTGTGACAAGTGGCTTCTATACTGGAGCTACATATATATATATATGTATATTCCCTTGTCTTAACTTTTAGTATCTCTTTGCCAATGATTTTGTAGCAGATGCGCTGTTAATATACTTACTGGAACAATTGCTAAATAAATTCATTAGAGTTCAGTTTTTTTCCCAAATATGGAAACCACATTTACGTGATTATTTTTGCTGTTCTTTCATAACAGTGTTGACACTGTATTACGCTAAAGTGTTTTTGCATCAGAAACAAGATAATTGGAGCCGGCAGTATAGATGCACTTAAACAACCCCCTCCTGCCAAACTTGAGTCTCTGTGCATACAGCTTGAGGAGCACAGTGTAGTCAACTTTCAGAACTGTTCCCAAGGCTTCATAACACCAAACTACACCTGGATTTGTGCTAGTAAAGTCAATGGTCTTACACATATTTTTATGCCATTTGCCTGTTAAGCTTTACACTGAAAAACAGTTTCTCTTGAGGGGCTTTCATACCTAGTTTCTGGTGCATTTTGTTTTGCTTTATACATTTGCCAAGGGCTTGTTTGTAAATTCCATCTACCAGTATTTTATTTTACTATCTTCAAAATTATAACTTCTGCTCTGAAGAAATGTACCTGGTTATTGCAGTCATTTATTTAAAACACTTTAGAGAAGATGGAAGATAAATGTTACACAGATACTACCAAATTTCCAGATATTGCTAAGTTTTGGTAGTGTGCTTTCCTGTTACATGATTTAAAGTCATCTCTTCAAAATCATGAAATTAATAGGTAGTCTGAAATTCTGAATGCCTCCATAGTCAATGATGCAATCTCATTTGGAAAACCAGTTTTACGTACTTTGTCACACTGTGGCCACAATTGCAAAGCGTCAAGTTATTCTTCACTATTCACTTCAGAATATGGGCACAGCAGAATTTTTTTTTTTTCCTGGAAAATTGGCACTTGGGTTTTGTCATCCTTACTAGCACTGAGTAGTATCTCATTCAGCAGAAATTGTTCCATGGTGAAGAATTTCTGCCTCTACATCAGCATACGGCTAGTCATTTTTGAAAAAAAGGAGACTAAACATATACTGCAGAGTAGGGTAAGTACATGATAACTGTTTTGGAGATGTTGGAACAGTGGTTGGGGGTGAATTGTAATCTGTGAGGGAAAATAACTTCCTCTTTTAATAACTGTATAAATATATAGTCTTGTATATTCTATCCCAAAAGACCTGAGATTTTGAGCCTATTCTGTGTGCCCCATCTCACCCTGGAACCCTAGAACCAGTTTCCCTTTTGCTTAGAGGATATTTTGTTTCATTCAGAGGCGTGAGAACTACTATTACTGCTACCACCAACAACCTTCAGTATTGGAGCTGATTTAAATAGGTGGCTTTGGAAGTCCATTAAGTTGAACTGGGAGCAGGGAGGAAAGGAGGAATCCCTGACACAACACAGTATAACTGAGAGCTGGTGTCATGGTGGAATAGCTGGGCAAATGCCTCCTCAGAAGTTATATAAATGCCCTGCTCTATCCCCACCGTGTGGTAGAAGGACATTACTGTTACTTCTTCCACTCCGTGAAGCTCTGTTTTTGAGAAACTGATATATTTTGACTTTGGAGTTCAGCTAAAGAGTCATTCACTATGGGACAGAGGGAGGGGGATGTTGTTCTTTAAATCATCTGTTATCCTAACTTCTCAGCTGTCCCTGAGTGGCTCAGCAGCTCCCGAAGGAGGCGGCAGGATAAGCAGTGGTGAGGCTGCTCTGCGCAGCTCAAGTTGGATGCACTTGTTTATATAAAAGCAGGCAGTGACAGACAGTAGCCATGGGGGAACTTGCATTTGTTCCAGTTCTGCCTCTTCCAGCGCCTGGTACTGTAACGCTTGATGTCAGGGATACTTACTGCAGGGTGGGAAGAAAATTAGATTAAGTCAATCTTAAAGGAAGCAGTTGTTTAAAACCAGTGCAGTTTAACAAAGTGGCTGTGCTTGCTGGGCGTGCTTTACCTGAAACCTTATAGAGAAGGTAATGCTTGTACTTGATAAGAACATTCCTCAAGCAGGTTTCTTTAGTGGACAAATCATGATTTACCCAAATAAACTGTTTCATAGCAATGTGCTTACTTTGCCTAAAGGGGTAGATTTTTTGTAATTTCACTAGAAAGAAAAGGAGGTCTCCTCCTCTTGAAAAATCTGCCTGCATAGCCCAGCAGATTGTCATCTTTGAGCACTTAAATCTGCCTTGACTGACAAAGTAGTCACTGTAAAGCCTTATACATAATAGTTATGCCCTTGCTACTTCTCCTGTGTCTTCTGAGGACATAACCCTCTTCTGTGTACTGCTGTGCTCTGCCTGTCTTGCTTAGTCAGAAGCAGGAGGACTTGTCTCGTAGCTCTTATAGAGCTGGGTTGCTGGAATTTACTTTAAAAATATGACAGTGTGCTAGATTTCTGTGTGTTTGCAGCAAAACACACACACACATATGTAGATAGGCGTGTATATAAAAAATGCTGACAACTCTGTACATCCAGATGGAAGGTCAGATCAGGTCTACGGCACTAAAACTAACAAGTGGACATTTCTCTGTATCATCTCTGCCAAAGCTCCTTTTGCTGTTGAAGTCCAAGTTGAAATTGTTGAAATTCTAGTGACTAAACGTATTCTGCTAATAAATTACGTCTACCCCAGTATTTAATTATTTAGCAATAGTCAGGAAAGCACTGCCTGACATTTTAAGGTGTACATTCTTTAAAAATCATCTTTTCTGACCCTGTGACTACTTAGGAGAACACTTTTCCTAGTCAAGTTTCATGTGTGCATTCAGTATTCATATCAAACTGAAAACTAACTTTAGTCTTTCCACCCCTTGTCCACAAAAAGACATTTTGGTCAGATCTCGTATGTGCAGCACGCAGAATGATGAGAGCTGACCTGTCCTTGTCCAAATGGCAGAACTAAATGCTCCTGAAAGTATCCTGAGTTTGCATGTGTATATTATTTTCAGAACTCCTTTTTAACTCTTAATTACTTTAATCTGGCATATTTTTGTTAACACTTTTAAGTATTTATCTGGGTTTTGTTAGTTGAACTGATTGGGTTGGCTTGAATTACTGTGTTTGGCTGTGTTCCTCAGCTTGTTTTATGTGTTTTTCTTAAAACAATTTTTCTCTTCCTTAAGCTTTGCTTTTCAGTTTAATTCCCTGTTTCTTGGTGCTTATTATGAAGTTGGAAAGAAAAGGTCCAGCGATATGCTGTGGATAAGTGTGGGTTACTTGAGACAGACAGAAATGCTTCTTTGCTGTTGCTTGAGGTTTCTGGTTATGGCTCTTACAAACATCCACAATTCTCAATCTGAATTGTAGCAAATTTTGAAGTGCAGAACATGTGTAGTGAGTCTGGTGAGAGAGGTTCTCCCAGCACAAGCCTCTGCATCACATGGGAATAGGACTGTATCTTCACTGTTCGTGGCTTTCCTGAATTTGCTTGTCATTCCTTGATGCGAGTTTCTTAAGATCCTCTTTTTTTTCCCCTCACAGATTCTGTCTTTAATGATTGTTGGGTTTGAAAACAAGAGAAACCCTGCTAATGTTTCTGTAATAAGAAGATCAGCAGCTGAGCAATGAGTTCTGTTTTGAATTAACTGATGTTGGAGGATCCCTATGTGCTTTCCGTGAGTTTTCAGAACTGCTGTGGTATTGTGGTTTTAAAAAAACCCCTATTTTTAAAAAATTTTTGAAACAGGACATTTAAATAAGCCTTGGTTTGCTATATTGATTTTAAAAGCCCGTTATAAGCAGTTGACCAAACCTAGATCCTTGTAATATCAATGTATGTAGGACATGAAAACTTTGGAGACTGTTGTTCCTAAGTAGGTAGGTGCCATTTACAGAGCGAGGATGTTCTGAAAAAAATCCCAACCAACCCTCAAGCATCTTTGATCTGTGCAGAGTGCCTTTGCTCCCTTCTGCTTTGGACTGTTCTGCATCCAGCTGAGAGATACTTTGAGGCCAATTAATTTTTGCAGCAGGATTTTGAAAACCTGCTAATGAAAAAAGCATGCATGGTATGAAACAAATAACTACAATTGCAGTAGTTGGAAGTTTTGCAGGACATGAGTGGGCCAGGGCAGATAGATGTTGAAGGAATCCAGGCTAGCATTTACCTTTCTGTTTTCAGGATGTTTTTTTACTCTTTCTTCCTCTTCTTTTGGATGCTTGTTGTCTTGGTTTGAAAGACAGTGTTTGCTGAGCAAGGCAGGAGCCTCCCTTGGAATGGAAAATGTAAGCCCCTTCCCTCCAAATTATTATAATTTTCAAATTAAGGGGCTTTCAGGCAATTATATGAGAAATAGGAATAACAGTTCTTTACTAGTATATATATATAACAAAGCAATAATATAGAAATACTAGCTTAACCTGACAGAGTCAGGATACGACCTGACACCCTGCTGGGCAAGGTGGTAGCAGTCCGATTAAGTGGTGGCTGCAGTCCTCTTTGAAGTGGTTCTGTTGAAGTGGTGTTCCTGTAGGAAGGTCTGGTCCTCCTCAGAGGGTCCAGTGGTGGTTATGTAGCTCTTGTCCTCTGGGAATCCAGTAGGTAAGGCTGCTTGTGCTGTTCCAAACCCCAGATTATATCCAGGTGGGAATGCTTGGTTCTTCCACCTGGGCGGGGCATCTCACAATGGGCTGATGTAATTCTATGAGTCATGTGGTGGGTCCTTGATTGCCCATTAAACAGAGATGGCTCCCCGAGGGAGTTATCAGGGATGAGCCATGGTAGGAGGTGACAAACACTGCCCCACCTGCTTTAACAGCTTGTGAAGATGGTAATAAAATACATACTGTTAGTTACAGCTTACATTGTAACCTAGGACACTTGTCTGCTTAGACCCACCATGTAAGGTGTCCTTAGGGTTTTGAAGGGCAGGTGAGAATTTTATGCTTCAAGGTATAAGCCAAGCTTACAGTTGATAGGGATTAGGAAGAAACTTCACTTGAGAAGATGTTTCTCTGTAATGCAAACTTTCTGATACATTTTTCTAAAGCAGCTATTACTGGCTTCTGAGAAAGATGGTGTTGTACAAGAGAAGCGGGCCCTTTGTCTGATTCAGTATGTTATTTTGTCATCTCTAAATGTTCCCTAAAGCAAAGTCTTCCAAGTTTGTTTCTAGGGTATTGGTAAGATGCCTTCTTTATCCCAAGGCATTGTGTTTAGACAAACAGTTTCTAGGTTTTTTTGGAAACATTCCTCCTCTGCAGATCACAGCTGTGCTATTTGCCTTCCTGATGATTCTGTCCTTCACCTCAGTCACAAGATGAGCGATGTTTCAGCATGTCATACTGGAGTGCCAGAGATGGTGTGGTCTGCTGGGGGATCCTCTGTTTGCACTCTATTCTTTAGGATAAGGCTGCTTTTCTATGCTGAGAGTGCCCTGGTAAAGATCGGGCAGGAGGATGAATACCCCTTCCTTAAAATTCCTGAATTCCTGGGATTCTCTCCTCCCCAGTCCTGTATTGTGTGCTAGTATGTATTGATCATCTCTCCTAGGACAGATAGATGCCTCCAGCTACAAAAACTGAAATGGAACAGATTTTGGGGGGCTGGTGATGAGCAGGAAAATGGAAAGTGTATGATTTTTATGTTATAGCAAATGAATATTTGTGCAGACAAAGTATTTGATCTGGTAACAGAGGTTCACTTGAAAGAATCAAGGTTATTTTATGTCAATATTCTCTTTGCCCTATATAAGATGCATTTAATTATTTCATGCTATCTCCTTCTATTCAAATTAATCTGCCTTATATATATTGTTGCTCAAATTAGAATAATTCTTTAATCAGCTGTGTTATGCATGCCATAGTAGGCTAGAATAGGAAAGCTACTCCTAGCATACTGACGGTGCATGTATTTTATTTGTTATTGTAATTTAAAAGTAAAATCAGAAATATTGATTTCTACTTGACTGGAGAGATGATTTAGTTTGAATATCAGACTGATCTTAATCAGGTGAGAATTAATTGAGTTGGAGGTATTAGATATTCAGTGATGTTAACTGAACCATGATCAATCTACAGAGAAGCTTTCTTTTGTACTGTGTCGGAAATATCAAATAGCTCATACTCTACAATATAAAACAATCTCTACATGTTCATGGTACTACTTCCTCTGGCTCATTAAATGCACCAGTAATCTGTTCTGTGCATACTGAGTAATCTTCAAAGTAACAAACTAATAAACCATAATTTAATACAAAATTAAAAGCATAATAACTACCCCTAAAAATGTTGCTGGTAATGTTTTGGATCATTTTGTACACATTTTACAAACAAAGGTTTTAAAATTTTGCTCTTGTTTATATTTTAAAGGGAACTGTTTCCTCCTTCTTCTACCAATCACCTCAAATCCCTATTGTTACTTGGGCATCTTTTCTCCACTCAGTGGTACAGCCCAAGGAATGACCCAAACACCGGACAAATTTTTTTTTTTTTTTATTGTGTGCAGAGGGGAAAAAACCTACCCCAGAATAAGCCTGGTCTGGATCATGATGCAAGCTGGTTTTGTTTTTTCTTATTTTAAGAGTGTGATAGCAGCATAGTAAGTGTTGAGAAAATATAAATGGTGAGATAACACCTCTGTAGGACTTTCTCTTAAGTAGTAAAATTGTAAAGTCTTTAAATAAACGAGAGCCAGACCTGAGAGGATCAATTTATCTTGATAATAGGGAATATTTCATTTATTTTGTGTACAAGCACATCTGCAAAATAGATGCAGAGTTATAATTGATAAAACTACAGTTCCAATATTATATGCAATGTACAACACTTCATAATATGAGGCAATATGAATGTGCCAAGTATTTTTATAATCTGAATCTGCAAAAAAAGAACTTTCAGAAATAGCTTTCCCACTACAAACAGTTCATACATTGAAAATAATGAGGATGATTCCTTGGTGTTGTTATATCAACACAGTTTCTATGCAGCTGCTTGTTTGGAGATAAGTCCCACTTTTTATTCTTCTCTTGTTCTGCACGTGGGAAGACTTTGATGTTTGCAGAAAGAAATAATTAAGTATCTAAAATTTTTAAATATTTAAAGTAAAGAGAAAAAATCCTTTAAAAATCTGCTACAAATATAATCTGTTGCTGGTTGTTCCTCTTTATTAAATCACAAAAAAACTCCCACAACTTTCAGTTTGTTTTTAAGCTTGGGGCAGGACATAACAGTTTTTTTTCATAAAGTCTTTCCTTTACAGACACATAACTGAAACTTCAGCAGTCCAACACACCTATTCCACCATTTCATTTGAATGCAGCACAGTGAAAAGATCAGCCTAATTCTGCTTGGGGGTGCAATGGTGTTGTAGGCTACATAAAGAACACTTTCATCATAAATATGATCCCTTGTTTTTGTTTTCCGCTGTTTGTAGTCCTGCAGACTCTGAGATTAACAGTGTTAAATTTAATCTTGTCTGGTTTAATGGTGTGGAAGAAAATCATCATCTTTATTCAGCATAGCTGTGCCTCTGTCTTATGCCAGATATTGGTTTGTCCCTTTGACTCAAAATCCTACAAGTTTTTTGTTTTTGTCGTACAGAGCAAATATTTATTGAACCTACGAATATGTCCTAAAGTTAAAATGGGCAGCAGCCTGGGTCTTTATCTCCATTTTTTAAAATTAGGACTTGTATGTACCAGGACGTCTCTTGGTGGACCCCCACCAACTTTGTTGTAGCTTTCTGGTAATGTATCTGATCTTTTAATATTAGTACTTTAGTGTGTATTGCATATGCTTGTCTGACTGCTTGGACAGACAGGGAAATAATTTGTCCAGTCTTTATTCTGTGTAAGTGAACGGTTAGCCAGTTTCACTTCAGTTTCCATCTGCTTCCCATATTATCTTGTTGTAAACTCATAATACAGAGTTGGGGAAAAAGCTATTAAAAGTACTAAAGAAAAGCATTCTTCTTAGATGCTGTTTTTCTCAGCAAAGATTAGCGTAGGCTGTAAAGATCTTTGTAAACAAAGTGTTCTTTACTGTGTCAACCTTCTAGCTAATTATCAAAGAAACCGTAATAAAAAGAGTGCTCTGCAACTTAAAGAAGTTTTTGATCAACCATCAAATATACTAAGTCAGGCACTCAAAACTAATTCTTGATACCTCCAACATAATTTGTATAAGTCTATATCTGAAGGGAATTATAGGAAGGCTTGGAATAGGATTTTTATTTAAAAAATGCATGTCTGTGCAGCTTTATAGATAAATTAGGAAGGCTTTTTAAAGCTCTTTTTTTCTGTTCTGTGACTTCACATATGTCAGGATCTAATTTCTTTTAGTTCTCTGTGTATGCTTTCCCAAGTAAGTAAGTCGGGATAGGGAGACCCATTGAAATCCAGCTCTTGGATCCAGGGCAGATCTGGAGGGTGCTGTTTGGAGGACCAAACTCAGCAGGTTCCCTGAGCTGCTCAGGGCCAGAGATGCTCCCTGCTGAAGAGTCAGTCCTTGGAAGGACTCATTCATCTCTGGCCTCAGCCAAAAAGCCCTACTGTCTGTCCCTGAAAATGTGGTCTTCCCATCACAGGCAGATCACCTACACATGCCAGCATGCCGTAGTGAGCAGCTGAGGACTGGCAGAACTGAATTGCTCTGTATCCAGACATGGCTGTTCAGCTTTTGTTCAGCTGACAGCAGACCTCTGTCTTGGCAAAGTACCTTTTGTATTTACATACTTGGTTGATTAAGAGAAGGTACTAAATTGCAGGCTTGCTTTAGCAGTTAAAATCTCTCTATGCGGCTGTAATGGCCAAAATGTAATGAGACTTAAAATTCTCTGAACTGTGACCAAAACTCATTTTGGATTTGCCTTGCAACAGAAATGCAAAGCTTTCTTCATGAGAGAGGAAGAAGAAATCCAGCCTCAAATCCATGATGAGCTGTTCAGTGAAGTCTCTCTGAGCTGTAGCCTCGAGAAGAGATCCTTGCTCTGCATGCATTCCCTTAGACAGAGCCTATGGCACGGAGAGGAGCCCGTGGGGTAACCTATGTCAGATATGATGTCATGAACCACGACTGCTGCAGGTGAAAGGGGGGTCTGTAGCCAGTTTCCGTGGTAACTGGTAGGCACCTGCAGCTCGCTGACGCAGTAGTGGATCTGTCCTTGTCTGTGCACAGAGCATTCAGTGATGGACATATGTAGCTGTCCTAGAAAAGCCTTGGCAAAGGGTTGATTTTATGGAGGGCAAGCCTTTTTCCCCTTTACAGCAAGGCACTTTCACTTCTGTTGTGTTGAGCTCTGTTCCTCAGTTTAGTTAGCGTGTATTTGGAAATATTGGGGATAACTTTTATTGTTTGTTTGAAACATGTCTTTCTTTTGTGTTAAAGTTTGCAATGAATTTGCAGACTGGCCCAAATTTACCTCTGCTTTTCCTGCTGCTTGAGGTTCTGTTTTGGTAGCTTGCTGCTTGCAGAAAGAAAGCAAGCATATCAGCCCATGAACTTGTAAAGTCATGGAAAGTCATTTGCTAAAGTCATAAAGATTGGATTATACAAAAGATTATGAAAACATCAATTCTGTTCTTTCTCTAATGTGCAGTGTATCAGGAAGAAGGTTTGCTTGGATTCTTTTGTGTTCTGATTACCCCTCATAGCTGCCAAAGTGTTAAATTACAGTAAGTTTGTGATCAGCTCCTTTTGTGTATCTGCTCCTTTTGCGGTGTCTTGCTATTCATCCTGAAACTTTGGTCTACAATGCAGGTATTGCCCGAGTGAAGAATGAGTAAGGATTGTCAGGATTACAGAGATGGAGATTAATTCTTGGTTTGAGATATCTGGAATTATTGAGCACTATTTCTGACATCATTCTCCAAACCAATATGGTTTGGTTTATGCTGCTTAACATGAACACATTTCATTTCATGGAAGAGTTCATGAATCTCAGAATCATGAATCATAGTATCATAGAATATGCTGAGTTGGAAGGGGCCCATCAGGCTCATCAAGTCCAACTCCTGGACCTACACAGAACACTCCAATCACACCATGTGCCTGAGACCATTGTCCAAATGCTTCCTGAACTCTGTCAGGCTTGGTGCTGTGGCCACTTCCCTGGGGAGCCTGTTCCAGTGCCCAACCGTCTGGGTGGATATCTTCCTGATAGCCAACCTAAACCTCTCCTGACCCAGCTTCGTGCCATTTCCTTGAGTTCTGTCACTGGTTATGAGAGCAAAGAGATTGGTACTTGCCCCTCTGTAAGCAAGACAAAGCACAATTAAAAATAAAACAACATTCTCCAGACTCCTGGAAGGTTTCTGGTAAGTGTCTATAACTAAACCTGTCTTGCACTCCTTATGTGCCTGCCAAACAGAAGAGATGGATAATCAAGTTTTGTGTGCTCACATAAGGATGCCTAATATGCTTTAACCTTCCTTCTTCTCTCTGTTGTTAAGCTTCAGTAATGTTAAAGCTAAACAGCTGGAAGCAGTTTTATCACTTTGCAACAGTGCCTGGCCATGTACCACAGGCAGGGCCTTCTGAAGCCAGGGAATGCTGGCAATTGCAGTTCAGGCTTTTTTTTGTTCACTGGGACATCACGCCTTTAACCAATCAAGACTGGTGAGCTAACAAGTGAGAGGGACCTCCTGTTGTCTTCAGTGGTTTTTTACTTCACAGCTTCCAGAAGAAATGATTACTACTACAAAAAAAAACCCCAACCCAAAACCTCAGCACAGCACTTAAAAGAAGCGCCTGTAGAGAGTATAAATCAAACTGGTCACTAGACAGACCATAAGCTTTCAAAAGCTTTGGATGTTTTTCCCAGAAAAAAACAAAGGTCATTTTTAGAAATGTACAAATAGGTATGATTTTTCTGAGATGCTGATGTAGGAACAGTCAGGATAAACAGTCCAGGAGAGAACAGAAGAAATGTCAGATTCACCTTTGAAAACCAAAGAAACATTTTGATAACCTAATAACATATTTGCCTTGTTCTGCGCTTACACTGCTTAGTAAACTTCAGGTGTCCAGGTGTTTCCTCAAAGTTGTGCTTGTGCATTTGGATGACTTTAAAACACACAGATCTTAAAAATTGGGTGTGGTTGTTAATAGATAACCTTTAAACACAGGTTACAGTGTCTTCCCAGCTGGTAATTAACTGGTTAATTTAAACCCATTTTCTGCACACTTTCATCTGCTTTTCATGTAGGGTATGGTGGAGTTGCCAGTGTGTAACGCTGGGTGCTGTGTTTGAGCACATTTTTTAAGTGTTCATCAATAAATAATACCTTTGAAGTAGATAAGAAGTCAGTTCTTTGCAAAGTTTGCCAGGATAAGGACACTTAAATCTGTCATCAACACTTTCAGCAAACACTGCCTTCTCTTGTAAATTATTTGAGTGAAAGCCTAATTAATTATAGCTGTTGACAAGCAGATTAATCTCACCTAGGGATTGCTTGCAGCTGTTGGATCACTTTCTCAAAATCTTGCCAGTAGTGTCCAGGATCCTAGAAGGTGCATTTTGTTCCACTGAGGTCTGCTATTGCTTAATGCCCATTTCAGCAGGCATCTGCTATGAGCAAAGGACAGGAGTGCTGCCTTTATAGGCACAAATCTCTGCTTTTCTTGTTTATTTAAGTCTTGATGTGCATATACACTGAGCATAGGTTATGTGATTTACCTGTTGTATGATGTAGTACCATTAAGTTTTGATGTTATCAGATTAGCTGTAAATTTCGCTAAGTATATGCAAGAAAATAACAATTTCTGTATGCCCTAAATTTGCTGGATATTAAATTACTACTAGGAAGACCTTAGAGGAGGAGAAATGGATGGAATTCTGGAAGGGGATTCAGTAGGAGGGAACTTTGTTCTTGTTCTGGCTCCTGGTTGATCTTGGACACATGGCTTTCTCTCTCTCTCTCTCTTTTCTATCTACCGTATGTAGCTGATTACCTCTTAGCAGACCTCTTAGAACAGGTTGAAATCTCCTGATAGAAATAACAGTAAATTATTATCTAGGGTTATTACTCACTGAAACATCTGTACAGGGTGCTGGTAACAATGGGGCATAATTTTAGTTACTCCCAGAAAAACACCATGTCCTTAGACATCATTTTGCTGTTCTGTTTTAGTATCTTACGGACTTGTTTTTAAGTCTTGAAATCCTTAAAACAGACCAGGTACTTTCACTTCATTAAGCAACTTCATTGTTCTTAGATGCCAGAGGTCATGATCCCAGAAACATAGACGATAGCCCTGAGTAGAGCATGTGGAAAGCAGGCACAAGAATCATGGATTTGCTGCAAGAGTAACTTCAGAAATGGTATTAGCAACAGCAGTATGTGTGTGAATGTGTTACATGATGAGGGGAGAATCCCAATTAAAGTGTTGTTGCTAAACAAGTGACAAAGACCTTGCAAACAGTATGAGAATCTAGGCCAACTATAGTTATATTAATAATAAATCAGATCTGGTCTGATACCTCCTACACATAGGGTTTTTTCACCTATTGTCATGTTTCTAACTTCAATTTAGTTTGTGTTGGTTTTTTTTCCCCCAGCATTTACTAAATGTTGTCAAGAAACTGGTCTTCTGATGGTGGTGAAGTGTCGGCAGGAGAACACAGCACTGAAGGACTGTCTGGTTGGCTAGTAAGTCCCTCATGAGTTTTTGCTGGGTTTTTGTGCATGGCCTATACTAATCTAGAAATGTTAACTATTCTGAAAAGGGTTGTGCAGGGTTAGGGACTTGGATGTATTTTCTGAAAACGGTATCTTTGCTTTATTAAAAGCATGCTGGTCAGGGCCCTAACTGCCAAGATTTTATTTACCATATGAATATATGGCTACAGAGACTCTCTTCGTGATTCACCTGGTGACAGATTTCAGCCCAGAGGACCTGTAGCTCTTTATTTGCTCTGGTACATCACAAATGTGGGGATAGGGGTGCGCAGTGAAGCTCCTTGATAATCTGTTAGTGAGACAGGATAAGTTTGTTTTCATTTTACTTCTGTTTTTTAAGTCTGTCTTGAAAGTGTCCTGCTGTTATGAACAGCAGTAGTTGCAGCAGTGGGAAATTGTTAGATTTCAACAATCTAACAGAGGTCAACTCAATGCCATGGTGGATTGAAACATCTCTTTTGGAAGCTCTGATTTACCCCCAGTGCCATTAGGCTGAAGTGTTAGATTCTTGAATTTGCCAGAGTGAGGGCTGGGGATTTTTTGAGTTTGACTGGGGAAAAATGAGGTTGGTTTGATTTTTGGTGTGTCCTGCTCTCTTAAACCAGCAATTAAGATTAAAAATAAATGCCTTTGAACTAGTGACAGTTATTCTCAAGTATTTAGGAATTGATGAAATAAACATGTGCAGCCAGGCAAGAATTCAGGCCTAACTGCAGTCAGAGCTTGCTGGAGATACTCAGTTCTATTTGTCTGTACCTTCACCTTAAAAAAAAAAAAAATTAAGCAAAATGCTTCTAACAGAAGAGGTTAGTGTTTGAATAGTTATATTTTTAAAAATTATGAGAGAAAGGAATTTAATGTAATGATCAAGGACTTACATATCTACTGTTCAAGACACACTTGAACCTATTCCCAGTAGTTAACTTGGGTGCATGAAAAAAAAAGCTTCCCATGCTGAGGAGGCTAACTGCAAATGAATTCTTCAGCTGAACTTAAATACCAAATGTCTTTCCTTTTTTCTGCCTTTCCTCTTCGCTTCACTGCAGAAGCTTGAAAAGGACTGTGCTTCAAGAGAGGACAGTATCCTGACAGAGTACTTAGAGTTTACAAAGATAACTTTAACATTTGGGTACTTTATAAAAAAAGATATTTTACTGTTAAAAGGCAGACAATTTTTCTTTGGGTGTGTAATGAAGATCAGTTATGAGTGGTACTCATGCAATATCTGTTCCATATTCCAAGAGAAAAACAGTATGTATTCTTCTGTCTTGTAGCTATTCTGATCCATCATTCTATGAAGAATGCAAAGCAGAATATTTGAAGCAAAGGGAAGAATACAGAGCAACTGGAATTAAGAAGAAAAGACAGAAGCTCACTCCAAATGTGTAATTAAAACTTAAGATGAACTTTTCAAATTTCATATGCAACTTGGATTTCACTTGATTTAAACAGACTTAAATCATCTGTACCCTTCTGTGTGGAGTTAATCTGAAATACACAAAATATGATGAATGGAGAATAAAATAACATCTGAAATTAAGAATTAATTTTAAAACTTCTTGTAATTAAGGATCTAGAGCATGCTGTCACAGTTTGCAAGAGAAGTTGCAAAGGTGTGTTCCTCTCTCTGGACTTGAAATTTTGTTACCAGTGTGCAATTTGGAGTTTACAATTCTAGAATGTACGAATTTAAAGCTTATATCTAGTTACATGAGCCAGGCTACATAAAAACTGAAGGGTGAATAATTTAAGTTGTATTAACTGATCACAGATTGGGTATACATTAAAGTTGGTCTCTTAGTCATCACCTGAAGCTGACTGTGTATGAAGATGCACTTACTAGAAGAGAAGGGTGGCAAATGCAGAAGAGCTGCTCAGACCAATGTGAATTACTCTTTTCACCAAAATGTTGTCAGATGAGAGCTTGGTAGTACTTGTGCCTGCACTGTGACACCTTTTCAAGTCTACACTGTGACTCACTTCCAAGTCTACGCTGTCAGAAGGGGTGGATGCCTTGTGCTTGTGCATGGCCCAGACTGACCGTTTCAACTCTAGAGGAGAAAGTAATCTCATCCAGACCTTCCTTGAGAACAGGGAATAAGCTGCCATGTTCAGGAGTGAGCAAGTGACCACACTTGCAAAATTATTCCAGGTAGAGGTGAGTAAACAGCAAGTCCCTAATTTAAAAAGAGCACACAAAGGATCTTTCGTGTACTGATACTCATTGAAGCTGCTTAATTGTAGAACTCTACTAATATAAAGTTTTACAAACTATGTTGCCGTATCCTCCAAGCATTCTGAAATAAAAATAAATGCTTTACAAGGAAAGGCTGCACATAAACCTGGTAACTTTAATGCCCCGATTAAAGAAAAAAAAATTCTGAGCAAGGAAGAGGATTTGATACTGTTCCAATAGAAGAGGCAACATTTTACTTGTTTATTTTAATACTGTTTCACCGCACAGTATTCCTCTAAAGCGATTCAAGGAGGAAACTCAGGCTGACACATGTATATGAAGGACTTCGTGCTGCAGGATAGTCGTTGCCCTCTATTCTGTGCCTTTTCCTGAATAATCATTAATAATGTTGCTTCAGCAGATTGGGTGCAGGACTGGGGAACACTGGCGAGTGACAAACGGGAAAGATGTGTAGCATTCTGCCTCATTAGGCAAACTTTAGTGGCACTCAGCTCTAAAGCTAACCACCTTGAAATAGCTTATGTGGAACAGAGTCCTACACATGTTCTTGGCTTCTTAGCTCAAGCATTTTGGAAAAGAAAAATATTCCCAATTAGTTGTTTTGTTGTATGTATTTTAAAAAGGAGGAAATTTAAGGTGGAGGGTGAAATGTGTTTTTAAGGACAGTGACTGTACTGTTATCCCACTATGCAAATCTGCTGTATTTTCAACCTCTGGAAAGCCAGCCTGGGTGTTCAAGTGTTGGCAAAAACCCTTCCCCAGAGGATTGGCATTCTCTTAGGGGCAATGCTGGGTGCTGCCAGTGTAGTTTGCCTGCACTGAGGGCTCACCTGGGTCATACTAATTCAGGTATGAGTCAGACCACAGCACCAGCAATGGGGGGTCTCCTTTTCTGGCTCAGCAGAAATTGTGTGCAGCAGGTGAGGGGGAACCCCCAGTGCAGTGACCAGGACTGCAGGGGAGGAATGAATGCATGGAATGGAACAAAGGTGAACCTGCAGGTATTGTTCCCCACCCTTCGATACTGGCTGTATGTGAACAACAGCCACAACTCACATCTGCACTGATGTCATGCCTGAAATTCCATGTACTGGATGGTGCTGTCAGCATTTATTTCTCTTTTCCTGCATCTGGATTATTGCAGCTCTTCTGTTTGCCCTGGGATGCACTCAGAGCAGGGCCCTTGGATCAGGCATCAGCTTCCTCTGTAATACACCCCTGGCCTTAATGTGATGTTCCCTAATTTTGACTTCATTTCACACCTTTCATTTTCTTAGTATCTTGTGCATATCCTGTACTTGAATTGCATTTACATCTTTTATTTAAAGTTTAAATGAAAGAATGAGTACTATGACATGACAAACTCATACCACTAAATTACTTTCAGTTTTGGTTTTGTCTCAGCTGTAAACTCTCCTTCCTACTCAGGTTAACTGGAGGCAGCCCTAGATTCTAATCAGTGTAAGGAAACACCGGTACTATTGGCAAAGTCTTCAGCTGTGCGGCAGCAGGGAACTGGAAATTCAGTATTTTTTAAAAACGCTTTTGTTTTGTCAGAAGTTACCTGTGACTGATGAGAGGGTACAACTGAGGAAGCCTGGCTGTCTTAACCCCCTCAGGCCCTCCACCTCCCAACTATACAAAACATGGTTACTGCCTGTACTTACAGAGAGCAGCCAGCTCTAGGTGATGAGGCAGGGAGCTGTACAGACATGCAGTATTTCATCTGGCCAGCTCCAGCTAAGCCAGGGATTGCAACTCTAATTAGTGGTCCCTAGATACTTTTCTTTTTTGTTAATTTTGAAATAAATGATTCTTACACATTATTATTATTATTCTGCATAGGAGTAAACAATGAGGAATAATTCAGAATTATTCTAGGTGTGTCTCCAGTGTTTCAAGGTAGTTTATCTATATAGAAAGGTGGCAGAAGTGCAGAAGCAGGAACAGCTGAAGTCTGAAGTGTGGCAATGCCCCTCACCCATCATGGTTAATATTTGAGTAAAAGCATCTGATGTTTTCTAACATGACCTTCTGAAAAGTGAAAGTGGCCTTACCAAGTGTTTACCATTCCAGTTTTAATCCTGCTTGTTACAACTTGTGCTTGTGCAGCTTCTGTAAAGTTGAAGGGCTTTCACTCTGGCTGTGTGATGAGCTGGCACCCCTTGCTTGCCTCTTGTAATGGCAACCATGTGCCCAGCCAGCTTCAAACCCTCCCCTGGCAAGGTGCTGATCATTGACATTGATAGAATAACGCCTTAAAGCTCAAAGGCTGATGTGTCACTGAACACCCTTGCACAGCATCTGTCGCTGTTCCTGCAGCACAGGGGCCCCTATCTGTCCTCTGCAGAACACTTGGCAAGCACCCAAGACACTCACATTTTTCACGGATGGCTGCACTCTCTTGGTGTATTAAAGGTCTCTTTCAAACTCCTGAGGGGAGCACCCTACAAATGGAAGACCTGAGAGGAAGGAGGGAGAATGTGCCATATACTTAAAAGTTTGCCTTTACAGAATAAAACCCAAACTCAGAAGGAAGATGAGGGGCAGTCTGTAATGCAGCGTTTTCAACGGGGAGTGGAGCAGCCGACCACTGCATTCTGAGACATCACCCAGAAATTAACCTGCAAGCCAGAAACCCATTCTGGTCCACATTTAGTTCAGCCATACTCCTCCTCAGCTAATTCCTGCAAGTAATTCCTGTGTCCTGTTTACTCTGCTGATCAAAAAATGGCCAAATACACTTGCAATGTAAGTGTTCCACCTAGTTAAAAATTGGTCCAGTAACAGTAAGCACCTGGGAGTTTCTTGCATGCTTCTCCCAAGATCAAACAGCCATACTCAAACACGATCATCTTACCACTTTCATTACTGTATCTTAATGTTTGACTTGCTCTCTTCCATCTTAAAATACAATTAATTTTGCTGGACACTGATCTCACAGGGTGGTTTTTCTTTTAATGGTTCAACTGCAACTCAGTTAAAATTTATGTTTATCTTTACTGCTGATCATAAAAAAAATAAAAAGCTTTCATCCACTGTCCTGTGGTCATACAATTGCATATAGTAACATCACTCTCCCTGAAGAAGGGGGCAAAACTCTGACTTCTCAAGACCTCAAAAAATAATCCAAAAAAACATATTAAACCCCCACATGCCCTTTTTTATACTCAAACTACATAAAGAATCAGGGAAATACCTTACACCTCTGCAACCACTGTTCTTCACAGGGCCTCTCTGCAGATCAGAAGACAATAGATGTGTCAGTCAGGTACCAGAGCTCTTCACTCTTCCTTTACCAGGCCCCAGCATCGTTAAAGCTACAGGTGTCTCAGCACAGGAGTGTCAAAGTCTGCTGCAAGTTGGTTTTGAAGGAAAATTCAATCTGCTTTATCCCACTAGTATAGTTCATGTGATACTTACGTGGGCCTGTGTTTCATTACTTGGAACAGGTATTATTTTACTGTAACTCCACCATATGTCTCATGCTGACCTTGTCTTTTTCCAGCTGTAAAAATTGGACAGTGCCTCACAGCCAGTTTGGGGCTTTGCTTTCTTCAGTATGGGTAGTTCACATGTGAGGAAAACTGATCAGTTGTACACCACAAAACTGGCAAGGCAACTTTAAACAATCAGATTTTTTAAATACTTAAAATTAACTAAATAGTGCAATTTTACATGTAAGTTATTAGAAGGTTCATCCAACTCACCAAATATCCAAATACATATTCATCAGGTTGCCATATGCTCATTTAAATGTGCAAAGCAACAACCTCCTCCTGGCCTAAAAGCTGGCTTTCATTTCTGTTAAATGGAGTTAGTGCTTTCCTAAATTAAAAATTGTCAAATTGGTGGGTTGGGGGAGGTTTTAAAATGTTCAACATTTGCATTCAAGTTAAAATTTTCTTGGGGTCACTTAACATAATTATTTGAGAACTTTGGTCCTTTCATAAAACTGTAAAATTGCATATAGTAACAGATGCACACAAACAGCAGAACCCCGTTACTACAGCTACTTCTGCATGTAATTTGCTGTCATTCTGATGGAAACACTTCTCTTCTGAAAATGGAAAAAGCACTGTAAGCCACTGGTGGCGTGGATTTAAATGACTTTTCCATCTTCAGTCAAAATCTGATTGTAAGCGTTGGACCAACAGATGCTTCACCAGCCAGCGAGCTCCCAAGTGACTCCAAATCTGGGGACTTCCTTTTCAAATGTTACAGCTTGGACATGGCAGTGAGTGATTGGATTGGAAATGCTGCCTGCAGCAAGCTCTCCAACATCAGTCCCTCTTCTCCCTAGTTAGCCACAGTGCTCCTGAAGCCCCTCAGCAAACACTGCTGCTCCCTTCTCCAGCATGGGAAGAAGCACAGAATATAAACCAAGGGTCAAATGCAAAACCTGGAAATTCTCAGGCTCTGCACAGAAAAACTTAATTTTAATTTTGCACAGGACAGGACAGGCTGACTGGGAACCTTTTGACACAAGTAATCAAAGCACCGCAGCTTAAGGTAACTAAATCCTTCAGGTTTCAACATCCAGGAGGATACTTCTCCCAGAATATGCTGAAGCAGGCAACAGCAGATGGCTGGTTTTTTTTTTCTTGAATCAAAATGGATGAACCTCAAATCTATTTGTTTGTATTGGGAATAACATTTATACACAATAAAGGAATTAAAACTTCAGTAAAAAATTTTGTGCCAAATACGGAAAGGAGATTTGTTAGTGAAACCAATTTCAAACAAAAATAAATTTATTTAATATCTTACACAGCAGAATTCCTTCATTGCACAAGTCATGTTAATGCCTGTTGGATATTACATTCCTTAATAAAAAACCCTGTAATGTTGAGGTGGGGAACCCCAAAAGTAAGCTACATTAGAACTAGGTACCATATAGCTTATGCAGCCACATGAGAAATGTTGTCTTTGTTATTACATAGGTAGTTGGTTCTATCAGCTAACGCCTAGTGACTTGGATTTGTTTTATGCATATTGGATTTTGTTCTATTATTTTCCAAGAGATTGTAGTCCCCTGAGTCAGCTGTGTTCATTGGTCAGAATAAATTCCAGCATCTGACACCATTTCCATTAATCACAGACAAGCCAGTATACGTGAGCAAGATAATAGAAAGATAAAAACAGTATCTGGTGAGTGGGAAACATTACTTATGTATGCTGTTTGTACTATAGGAGAAGGTATCTGGAAGGGATTTTTTTGCCTTTGATAGACAAAGTGAAAGATGGGCTGTGTCTGAAGTACTTACTGTGCAGGGAAGAGTGTCTGGAACCACACAGGTCATGTAGCACCCTTGTAACACTTGTACAGCCCATCATTACTATGGCTGTGCTACAGTCAGAGCTTCCCCATGTATTTGCAAGCAATCTTAAGATAATTTGCTACTAAACAGCTGTGAAATTAATTTTTATTACTTTGATGTTAAGCTGGATCTGTGAAGCTGAATACTTCACCCACCCACATATCTGTAAATAGCATATTCAGTATTAAATATCTTCCCACCCATTACAAGTTAGGTACTGTGGATCTAAAATACAAAGCATTTTTCTTCAACTTTTTGAGCAGTCAAGACATTTCACTTAACCCTGTTGTATTAAGCCAGATCCAAAGCGGAGAAGTTTACAAAAAAAAAAAAAAGTCATAAATTATATGTGTCTAGAAACAGTTCACAGCCTTAAAGAGGGAAAAAAAACTAAGAAAAAGTAGTGCCTAGACACCCATAATGTATAAAGCAGGTAGTTGGAATTCTAGTAGCTCTGGTTCTCAGTGGCATTCTAAAGATACCACAAAAATACTTACTTTTATGTATCAACAATGCAACAACACCAAGTCTAATTAAATTAAGGCTTTGTTTCTTTAACAACAGGAAAGTTAGTAGCCTTCACCACCACACAAACAGAGCGTCAGAGTTGTGGTGCTGTGCAAAGGAGGCACAATATGGAAAACTGCACTGTGAGCAGGCTGGGTCTGTGGCAGCACCACCGTGCACTTACATCAGCTTCCTTCAGCAGGAACTGAGGGAAGCAAGCTGAACCTCCAGGATTCTCAGTGTTCAGCAGCATTACTATGGTCCTTCACAATTCACAATCAAGCCCCAAGTGGGGCCATCTAAACAGGATTGCCTAGGGGAGATTCTTCTCTTGCCACTATCTCATATAAATCAAGGTTGAAAAAAAATTTTAAAAAATTCTCACCTTTCTTGGTTAAAATTACAGAAAAATGCATTTCCAAACCAGAGGAATCAAAGCTAACTGAAAGGAGGAAGAAGAGAGAATCCAATTCTTCATATTATGTCTTATTCTGAAAAAGAACACTGTCAAAATTTAAGCTCAGAGCTGGTACAAATTTTAACACCAGATACCAAGTATTTTCTTGATAACATACAAATAGCAAACAAATACAGAACTGGATTATTTTGTTTTATTCCACAAACTCACTTTTCAGTGTAACCTTCTGCAAATGTATGTCATTTGCAGTACAAGACTATCTAGGCCCCATGCTAGATTTCTTTGTATTTACATTATACCAGCACAGCTTTAACGTCAAGGAACTCGCTCCTGATTTACAGCAGAGGAAGACTAGGCTTTCTGATTTGGAACTAGAATCAAAAATAAAGAAAGAACATTTCAAGCAATTTGTTTTCCCTCCTTAAAAGTTCAAGCATTAAGGTGCCTATTCAGAATCACTCCAAAAATGCCTCAGTTTGTTTGAAAAATTGTTTAACTCTTGTGCAGACAGTTTTGATTACACTGATCCAGGTAATCTGCTGGACAGTTTAACAAAGTTGGATTATTTTTCATTTCCCAAAACACATTCTCATTGGGCTTTGGAGGACTTGGGAATACCCAGGAATTATCTTCCAGAGAGCTCTTTCCATAAGAATGGTGTTCCTGAAACGTTTTGCCATCAGCTGGAATTGGTCTCTCATCTGTCCATGCTTGTAGGGTCACCCTTTCCAATGGGACGTGGGCATCTCTCGGCAGAGGGGGAGGCACAGCATTGCCAAGTGCTTTATCATTTTGTGAGAGGTTTTTATAAACTACCCCAGATGTCAAATTCAGCTTTGAAATGTTCAAGTCAACACATTGCACTGGTACAGTAGAGGCAGCTGAAGGAAGAAGATAAAAAAAGATTTTAAAATTACATTACCTAATGCATTTTTCATGTACTCGAAATGTACTACAGTCTAGCAGGGATGTTAAACACAGTTTCTTCAAGCCACAAGTTTCCAGACCATATTCAGTAACTGCTTGAAAGCTACAAACAAATACTGCCCTCACCAGTCTCAAGATGAACCCGAAATCCTGAAATCACAGTGTCTAAAATACACCCAACTCCAAGGATATCTCCCAACTCCCATTGCAACACAGATAAACTGATGGAACTTTCTGACCAGATGGGAAGGAATGCTGAAACAGAGACCATTTTCACATGCTTGGAGAAATCAGCCAGATGCAGAACAGTGAATGCTACTTCCTACTCCAGCAATTCATTTAACAAGTTGTGTTCTCGTGCCACCCAGAACCTGAATTCTCACTGTCCATGAAGCAGTAACAGGGAAACACATGGTGTTCACAGGTTCTCTGTGCTCCACTATTGTCTGACTTCCAGAAGTAAAGTGGGAGACTGCAGTGTTCAGCCATCTGAAATTCCAGGTGAGTTTTAAACTGTTAGGAAGGGGGGGATTTTGAAACAGAACAGCATCTACCTGAAATGGGAGAGCTGTACCTTCCAGACACATCTGAACAGATGGCCAAATACAAGCAGGTCATTTTGTTTTGTAGTGATAATGTACGTAAAACATGTAATGAGAGTAGATTAATGCTTCCAGCAGTTAAACTCATATCTTACATAGAATTTTCTAGAGCAGCTGTTATCTTGAGCATAAACGGCGATTTTTAACTTTTAGTTCTTAAGGGGACAGAAAAAGAAGCTGGTATCTTGGTCAAAGAATACAACTTCTGTTTGTCACAATAAATTAAAATTCGTGGATGTCAGCTGAAACCATTTTCCAATAGTATGGGCATCATGTCTGAAGCACGTGCTAAGGCACTGGATTTGGCCTCTTTATGCTGGCAGGTGTAAAAAGCAATCTGAAGCCTACAGACCTTTAGAAGTTCAAGAAAAATTGTATCCACTGAAAATAGATTGAAATGTACAAAAAGACCCCCCCCCCCAAAAAAAAACCCAAACCAAAAAACCCCACAGATACACACATTTGTGGAAAATGCCTCCATACACGACAGATAAGTAGAATCCACATGTTAACTGATACTGTTCACGTCCCACACAGAGTAATGCACACGTGTTCTGCAGACTTAATGCACTTCTGGCAATGGCAGCTGGTTTGTAGATGCTGAAAAAGCCAGTACTAGAGGTATAGGAAGTGGAAGGTTTCAGTCAAATCTACCCATATTATACATAAGCCAAGATTTGTCAATAAATCTAAGCACAGATGTATCTGTACCGCATTTGTAAGTGTGGCTGATGACCAACATCAGATCTATCCACTCTCACATGCTTCTGAAAAATTACTGAAAAAAGTCTACAGATGAAAAGGCAAAAGTCCACTGTTTCCTGATCAATCAAGAATGCTTTCTATGGCTGTGGATGAACAACTGCATAAGAATTGCAGAAAATGAGACTCCTCACCAAGGAGAAGAGAAAAATCAGTAGTTGTGTAGTGGCAAGACAGGTAACTCCAAATTAAAAGTAAGGACATAAAAACACTATATTATCACATCAAACGGTGACAGATTTAAGATTATTTAGACTCATTCAGTTCCCAGTTTCTCTGCTGAAGTTATTTGACAAACACATTACAGACTCACCTGGTAACAATGGCCAAGTCTCTAAAATGGGTTGGGAGTTTGTATCAGCCAAGTACCAGAGACAGAGTGATCATTAGTCACTGCTGACCACAAAGGCAGGGGCTGCTCGGGAGGTGAATCCTGTCATTACCTCACTGAGCTGTTTAGAAACAAAATGTCTTGATCTAGTAATGGACAGGGACATCAGAGACTGTCACCAGGACACTGTAACCAAGTTCACTGTCTTCCACCAGTATTTTGAGCACAGTAAAGACCACAATTGAAGTGAGCAGAAAACGAAGGAAATTAACTCTTTACCACAGTTTGTTTGACCGATAGTCTAGCATATGGCTTGAGAGAAACATATGTATGGAACAGAACTGTCTGATGAACTGCTCACTGAAATTTTAAATACTTTATGTACAAAATATTTAACCCTTAAAATTATTTAAGGCAGTTTTGCTTCCCCAGTATTCTGGCATTCAGAAAATGTCATACTGTGTAGCATTTTGCTAGAAAAGGCAACTTTTTTGAACACAATGTAAAGAAATAAGGGAATTTCATAAGGATATTTCAGTCTTTTAAGGTCTGATTTAAAAATGTTGCCAATTTAATACTTCATATATTCTGTACTGGGAAAATAAGACTGCATTTGCAAAAAGATTTTTTCCCCCTAATATGAAGTAGTTGTGGTAAAAGGTCAAATACGAGTAAACTTAACACCTCAGCCTTGTGCACATAAGCAACACTTGACTGAGAAAAAAGCCACAAGGGGAACAGAATACAGTACTGAAGAAAAAACACATCAGCAACACCTTTATGTGTGAAGTTGACCAGTATGAGACAGAAGCAAAAGCAGAAAATGGGTAAGCTGGAACCATAATACAGTCTAGCTTATCAACTTCAATTGATGAGATTCTGATAAGATATGATAGTTTAAAATGCTACAGCTTGAATCAACGGTTTGTGTTTGTAAGGTCTGTTACTGCAAACACTGACTTGCCTTTCTTGGCTCCTGTTGGGTTTCTTTTCAGTTTTCGTAGGACCTCAGCTTGCTTGTCAGCCACTACACGCAAATTAGACATTTCTCTCTTCAGGTCCCAATATGCTTGTTGCACACTTTCAAAACAAAAATTTATTACCAGTTAAATATTGCTGCCTCTAAAGCAGCCTATTAACATGGTTATCAAGTGTTAACTGTTGATAAATTGTTCTTGCCTGACACACACTGCAAATTTTGTTAAGAGTACCATAACTCTAAATGGACCGAACAGTACTGAGAATTACCTTTAAAACAGATGGACCTCTGTATATTTTACTTGATTCTTACCTATTACAATATACAATGCATTATATATTGACATACTAGGTAAGAATAATAATTTCAACTCCCCAAAGGAAAGAACTACGAAGCATACTTTTCCATTTCAGTATCTGCAACTAACCATCTTCCAATAAAATTAGTCATCTCAAAGGAATACTTTAAATAAAATGACACCAGGTTATAAAAAAGGCAGAGTGTTAACTCTGCATATCTTTCAATAAATGACCACACACCCCAACACATATTATGAGCCTAATAATATTGCTTGATTGTAATTTTAGATAATCGAAAAATCAGTATTTGGGTCTTACACCATCCATGTTGCTACACTGAATTCAGATTAAATACCTGAGACCCAAACTAAGCATACACAAAGAGTCCAAACTAAAATATAAAACATACTGTCTCATATTCAAGTCATCCAATTTATGTTAATACACTGCCTTATCATACAATGTAAAAAACCGTGATCCAATTCATTCTCTAAGCATAATACAAGAAACATATTTAGCAACAGCAGCACTGCTGCAATACTGATGTTTCAGGTTAATAACTGGTAAGAAAATTAAGAACAAAAAAAAAAAGAAAGAAAAAGGTCAGCCTTACCATATGTTTCTTGGTAAAATTTCTAGCAAAGGCTCACCGAGTATCACACTTATGTTGATTAATAATTAACTTAGTATTCAAAGACATAAGGATGTAGTTACTTCAACTTAAACATGAAATCAATGATTTAATGCTTTTTTAATACTTAACATTCTACCAAAACATGTTTGTTGAAGACAAATGTAGTGGATGAGAGTTTCCAGAATATATTCTTCATTACTGCATTCACCTAAAAGGCATTTATTTGAAAACAGCTCAATATCTCAAGCTATTGAGATGAGTAAGAATTAATAAGTTTTAAAACTGTATGTAACACTATCCTCCTAAAATAGCCATACAGGATCTCTCCTGCATGAAATATATCAAAGACAAATGTGTTCAAAATCACTCAGAGAAGCAGCTATTATGCAAGTCAATGCTAAGAGAGTTCCCTTAAAACAAAGAAATAGAACTTCTATGGACAGAAATACTTCCCCAGAACACAAACATCCAGATTCATAAAGCTCTGTTAAAGAACAGAGGAAGCTGGTATTTTAATAAATAATGGATTAAGTATCAGCAATTCTGACAGACAAAGTTAAAATTGTCAGAATTGGTATTTCAAGTTCAACTAAACCTGTGGCCTTTCTACTGCAGACTCCTTTTGGCTCTTTGAACTCTTAAGAGATGACAACTTAATTTTAAAATTTATGTGGCAACCCCACTTCATTAGTTCTCATGTTTTGGTCTAAAAAATAAGATCAAAAACTTCAGTTATGTCAAACCAGAACTGTCCAATATTTAACACAGAAGTGGTAAATATAAGGACAGCTGAGTGTCTGCCGCCAACCAGAAGGAAAGTGCGCGGATGAATTTTTTAAGTGCATTTAGCACTTTTGCAAGGGCTGCAGGTACCAGAATTCCACTTAAATCACATGCAAAAGATTTTAATTGTTTTTGTGGATATTGACCTAGAATCCCATTGCAAAGCCTAATTTTCAAGGAATTTGTAATTGAAAGCTAAGGATTCCCTGTGCTTGGAGGTTTATCCAATACTGCCTTCTAACATGTAATATGAACCTTCACCATGACAACTTGTCTAAATCTACAGCAAATTAGATTTGCACACTGAGAATTTAAAGTCAGATTTGCAGGCTGCTTACAAATATGAAATAACTACATTCCAAAAAGTTAGCCAGGTGCAAGTGCCTCCATTTCCCATGAATGGGAAGAAAAGCAGGATTGCTGGCTACAACAAATGTTTCTCAGAGGAGGTTTTTCAAGTGTTTTTTCCACAGATTTTTGGATGAGCTTACACATTCACTATTTATATCACAATAAACACCACACTGTACGTATGCTATTTTAGATGGCTACCACCTGAGCACCACTTTGTGGAATAAATCTGCTCTGATCAATTATCATTTAATCAAATGATCAGTTTGATCAGAGCAGTGATCAAACAATCAAGAAAACCTGCTGTGTCTTGAGAGAACACCTTTTATCAGGCATGTAAGACCGACTGCAAAGTTCCAGGAAAAACCGCAGGAGTAAGTATCCAGTCAAGGTGAAAGGACAAAGTGTGATTTGTGTGTAGGGTGTGCATTATTATCATCACTGCACCAGGGAATATACGATGGGAAGTATGTGTGTGTTCTCTTTCAGTGGCTGATCTCCCTCCCTGTCTCTTCAACACCCAAGGAAGCAGCAAGGCCCACTGCACTGAAGCCTGGCATTGGGAAGGGCTGCTCTTCCCTCTGGTGGAAAACGGTGTAAGTGCACCACCAAGCACAACCGGCTGTAAGAGATGCAGCATTTCTTTTCCACAAGGTCTGGGAACTCCCAGGCATCCATGAACAGTTCTTTTCCATCAAGAATTGAAAGCTATAGATATGTTCTAATACAGCACACATAGTCAAAGCAGGATAATATAGGAGTTTATATCATAAGCATAATTATTATTTGAATGGGTGTGAAATGAGAAAAAATGCTTTCTGGTATTTTAGCATTTTCCTGGACAGTTGCTATTTCTTTTTGAATACGTCACACAATGGCTCTCCAATATTAAAAAAAGTCTTCTAGTAGGAATATTACTGCAGCACACTAACAAAGAACGTAGGTTCCAGCACGAAGCAAGGGATTTGCAAACACAGAAAGCTCTCCATACACAGAACGAAGATATTCCAGAGCCAGCATGAGACTTGAAAATTTATCTACCACCTCCTCCAGTGAACTAATTATTTAAAAAGCTGGTTTTTAAATCCAACTTAAATTTTAATTTTCTGTACAACAGTCAGGATATATAAATATTCATCATCATCATCCCAAACTGCAAACATAACAAAAAAATTTACAATTACCTTGCTAAGTAAGTATACCTAGACTTTGAATTAAATTATGTAACTTGAAATAACACACCTAAAGAGTCTGCAAGAATAATTTACTTGTTCAAATAACTGTCCCTCAGTAAATAGAAAATAAAATATTTCATACCTCAGGATGTCTTGCCTTTGAAGGTGGTCTCCATGTAATGGATTTTCCTCCTGAGCCTGGTCCTGCATAACAGAGTGAAGACAGAGACTGAATGAACATAATTTCAGATCTTCTATCTCGAAAAAATGGCAGTGAAACTCCAAGTTCCCTAATACTGAAATTCATAAGTAAAGTAGTCTTCATTTGTGTCAGCTGCAGTGGGTTTCAAACGGGAAATAAAAACTTCTACTGAGAATTTCCACTAAAAAATGCTTAAACTACCTACTTATACAAAGGCATTGCTCAGCCACCTCCATACTCTTTTTTAAAAACAGCTGAACTCTCAGAATTTGAGACTGATGACTTTTTTTAATGGACATCAAAAGTAATTCTCAATTTTTGCTTTCTAAACAGTCTTTCTTTTGTTCTTTCCCTATCACAGTATATAAAGATCTTTAAATTAAAGCAAACTGTTTCAGTATAGATTTATTTCCACGGGTTACTTTTATGACAGAACACAATTTATCCCTTCAGCCTGAAAGACTACTTTAAAACTGCACATACAGGCAGTCTTGCTGAATTTACCAGGGCTGTTTAACAAACTGAACATTGGGCTCACTTTGTTAGCCGTGTTCCTATTAGACCCTCACTTGTGATGAGCTCCCTCCCTTTCATATCCCTTCTTTCCATATTCCCTTCCTACCATTCCCTCTTAAAGCTGTTATGGATTTGATACCTTTACTGTGGCTTTATGACAGCATGTACACATTTCAAGCAACTTGTCAATATAATGTACACACTGCATCAAGTACAATGCAAAACTCAAGAATATCTAAATGCATAAAAAACCAGAAAGTACACTTGCCTAAGGTAGACAACATTTGCAAAAATGTTTTCCTGTTTTCATTCTTTTCATTACCTCTTATTTTCATTACACGTTAGCTAAACTAAGTAACGTAATGAAAATAAGTAATAATGAAAATACCAGTCGAGTTGAAATAATGCTGATTTGTCATTGCCCTTTGATCACACTTGACTGTATTTCACCTGTCAGACTTTTTTTCCTCCTGAACTTTCTCAACATCCCCCATCAAAGATTCAAATTCATAGTTAAAAAAGAAGTTGCACTGTATTACCCCACATTTGAAAATGTGCACTTTTTAATTTCCTATATTAAGCAGCTACCAGGATCACAAAGAAATTATATTAATGACAAAAAAACAAGAACAAAAAAAAAAGCCTAACGAAAACCCCAAAACAAAACAAAAAGCTGTTCCCTGTATTTGTTCTGTGCAACAAAAGCTGCTGGCATAAACACTATTTAAACAGGGTCACGTGTAGTATTCCTTACAACTGCTATTTTAGTCTGTTCTCTCTGACATTATTCACTCTCAGAATACAATCTGCAATCCCCAATTATTTATGCAGCTGTTGCTCTGTTCTAGAGTTACCCAAAGACACCAGAACTGCACACAAGTTACCGCAAGCCTTCAGATTTTACAAGTTATTGAAAGCACCTGAAAGAGTTCCAGACACAACTGAAACACCTCACGTGCTTTATCTCCATCTAGTGGAAAAAATGCAGACTTGCTCAAATGCTGTGTGACTCAAGATTACATAATCATCATTATTAATGACAACAAGGAATCTAAAATAGTCTGCTTCCTCAATCACATTTAAATGTTTTACATTCATGGTGTAACTTCAGTGTGACTGCAGAGTCCCGGAGACTGGCACTGTACCTTTCATCAAAGTTAAGATGGAAAGCAGTAAGAATGCACTAGACAATAACCTACTGCTTTTTGTTACTGTTATCTTAATTTTCTTATTGAGATTCTAACAACATCAAGGATACAAAACGTATCCCTCAAAACAGACATTTGCCACAGAAATGGCAGGGATGGGTGCCAAAAGAGGTACTTTCCTTACAAGTCTTATGCAACTACCCTAAAGAAAAGCACCAGACCTCCATAAACAAAGTTCATGACTTTTATCAAAGTTCATGTTCATGTTTTAATATTAGCATCCCATTGTTGTTAAAAAAAAAAACCAAAACAACAAAACCAGAGACCAACTTTTGCTTAAACTTTCTTAATAACCCACCTTACACAGAACACTTCAGGGGCTACTTACAAAAAATCATAAAGCTTTATTTTCTGTTGTTGTATGGGTAATGGCTTGGAAATCTCACCTGTACAGAATCATAGAATATATCAAGTTGGAAGGGACCCCTAGGGATTAAGTTCAACTCCCTGCTCATTGCAGGACTGCCTAAAACTAAACTTTGTAATTAAGAACATCATCCAGACACTTCTTAAATTTGGACAGGCTTGATGCCATGAACACTTCCCTGAGGAGCCTATTCCTATTTCCAAGAAAAATGTCAGTCTATGAAAATACTTAAGGTTAATTTTACCAAGATATTCATCTTCCACTCAATTGTATACTTCATATTTTTGTTAACCCTTGATTTTGATCAACCATGTTATTTAAAATAAACCATTAATACAAAAATTCCTTAAAAATTAAGGTACCTTCTGCTTGGAATTTTGCAATTCCTTCCTGAGACTGTTGCACTCTTCCTTGAGTTTTTCTAGATCCTGTTCCAGACTATGCACTTTCAGGTCACTGTTCAGCTTCTCTAATTCCCAGTTAGCCTGAGTACTATTCAGACTTTTCATCACTGTAAAGAAGACAAGCAAGACAATCAGATTCCAATCCCAGTCCAAGGAATGTAACTCAATATGCAAGACTCTCCTCTACCAGCCCACGCCCTACAAAAACAACATATTCTGAAGAAACTGGAGTCTACAGCAACAGGGAAATACAACACTGGTAAAGCTGTTGGCAGAGGTGGTCTATTTTCTGCATTTAAAGCATGGAGCACTACTTTCTAGGAATGCACTGGAGATTTGTCACAAAGAAAAAGGAAGTACCAGCATAAAAAGGCTTTGGAAATAGGAAAGTCAGTTCATGGCAAAGACACATCATATATGTCAACTTGCATACTTCTCACATGCTTTGAAAAGATGAGCCTTTTCACCTTCAGATTTGTATTGTTACATAATTTACCATTAAGTTTTCCCCAAATTTAATATCAAGAAGTTCCAAACAGAACAACAAAAGATACAATCACAACAAGAGGGGAAAGCATAAAAGTTACACAAATCTTATTAGACCAAAGCAATTCACAGGGTCAGAAGCAACCTAAGCTGATGCTACCATCAGATCAGTAGCAGGACACTAGTGAGACAGCAAGACAAGAAAGAACATGACAGGAAGAAAATCCACAAGTCTTAAAATGCATGGCACACTTATTTCCAGATTTAATAGTTTAGACAAGCTTAAGTTACACTGATTCTTTTTTTTTTTTAAACAAGGTACTCAGAGTCCACTTAAAAGTAAAACTGAGTTACAAATAAGGATTGAAATCACTACATTTTCAGAGCTCTCCTTATCAACTCTGCAATTCTTACTTCCTTAAACCATGAGGAGCTTAACAATGATATTAGCACTACCTGCAGTTTGTTCTTCTAGGTTTAAACATCTGTGCAATTGAAGTAGTGCATTACATGCTTAAGGTTCTCCTGGAGAGTAATCCAATTCAAGCACAGCCATACTTACAAGTGCCTTTCAAATGACTGCATTTGTACAGACTCTAAAGTCAGTCCACATCTCTAACTTTATACAGATGGCATTTTTTTGTCCTCTTTTCTTGTAAATAAATTAATCAAGTTTTTTTTCTTTCCACGGTGTTTTGTTTTACACATCTATCACGTACAGAGCACTCTTTACAACTGCAGTAACATTAGTTGGATTTGGGGTTTTGGAATTGCCAGGATATACATTTTGTTTCTCCTTCCTCTTTTCACCAGGCTCTCTACAACCAGCATCTTTCTATCTTTTCTCACTTCCCAGCTGTCTAAGCGACTGTTGGTGACTGCAGCTATTGCTATACAACATCCTCTGGTATTTGTCAAATCCCAACAGTGAGACAAAGCAATATACTGGACAGTCTGCAGGTGCCAGAGGAAGTGGGATTGACTGAGTGATCTTTATACTTGAACAGCCTCCTGCCCTGCTCTGAGGAGAAGGTGGTGGGGTCCAGAAATGCACATGACACAGACTATAAACTGTCAGGTGGTGCCCATTTCTCAAATTAGTAAAACACCCACAGTGGAAGAACACAACAGCCTCAGATCTTTACCATGGAGCTCCTTCATCATGATGACCTAACATGCACGTCACCATTCACAGGAATGAAGACAAGTTCAAAGTACCCCACTGCTCCCCATGCCTCTCTCCTACCTTGCCCCTATATAGGGTTAAGCCTTTTCATGCCCCAAGATCACAATGTAACCACTGGGGCTCCTCAACATACATAAGATGAAGTAACCACGTGCATACCTTGTTGAGTTTCCACTTCAGTTCTTAGTTGTAACAGCTCTACTTCTTTAGACTGCAACTGTTCATTCAAGTTTTTCAAGGATTCCGCACTTTCTTTCACCTATTTTCGAAAGGGAAAAACCCCAACCCAAAATAATTTGTGAAGCATTTTTCTATCATGTCTGACAATTCAATATTTTAGAACAAAAACAACAAAAAAAATTGCTTTTATTTTTTTTAGCATTATTCTAGCCCAGTAATATAACTGAAGTATTTACAGGAAGAACTGTCATGTACTTTAAAAGAGTGATAAAAGCAACACCACCGATCTTTAGTACATAAAATTCATTCTACAGCAAACATGTACTAACTATGGAGTACTGATAAAGCATGCATTGAAGCATGCATTACTGAAGAAGGCATACCATTTTGTCCAGTTTGCTTTTCAAATGGTCACGGTCGATGCAGGCCTCTCGATAGGCCTGGTAGGCCTTATTGACTTGTTCCCGCCCAACTGAGCTGCACTCCTCTTCCAGCCGGGAGCCAAGCACCTGAACGTTTAACACACAGCAAAAATTACAAGTTTTGTGTGTTATGCTGAGAACTGCAAAATTTTAAAAAGGCAATGGTACAGCCTGCAATATTAATCTAACAGCTTTGCCTTTCTTTTTCAGTTTAGATAATAAACTAATCAAATACACTGATACGGGCCAGAGTTTTTTACTGAAGTGCAACAAAGGCTGTCTACAAATTCTGAAATCTCTAACAATACTTAATGCTCACTAATTTATAGAATCACAGAGTAGTTTGAGTTGGAAGAGGACATTTAAAAGCTCATCTAGTCCAACCCGCCTGCCATGGACAGGGACACTTTCCAGTAGACTGCTATGAGTTCCCTCCTATGAGTACTTAAAAACCATTCGTAAGTCATGATTACTCACACTGATAATCCCTTAATCATATTTTTTCCAGGCTCTGAATAAATGTAAACTGCTTTTTGAAAAAGGAGTTTTAAGCATATAAATCCAAAATATATAGAAAGTTCAAAGGAAACCAAACATAATTTCTTAAATGCCTCATAATGTAAATAAAGATTTTTTTTCAGTGTATTTATGTAAGAAAAACCAAAGCAGAATTATTTTACAAATAACTATTAACTTTCAGATCACCACCATCTCACTGCCTGCTAAGGCAGAAGACAAGCAAGGCAGAATAACCACTACCAACTGAATTGCTAGAAAAAAGGGGAGCAGAATTAAAATATATTCAGCATTTTTAATAAGACAGAAAGAAGTCTTACATCAAATTACATCCATTCATATAAAAAGTTATTACTTTAATTACTGCATTTTCCTCTTCATTCTTTTTATCCTGCACACTTCCCTTAAACACATTCAGTGTACCTCTTGTAGATATTCGCAACAGATTTGCACATATTTTCTTAAAAATTAAGATTCACACAAAAAAAAATACTAAAACAAAGCATTGACACTCATGTATCTACCTTAAATATCTCCTCTTTTAAGTGTTTCCTTGAAAGAAAGCATGGGAAAACAAGCCACAAAGATAGGAAGCTCCTGCCTTTTGCTTTTTGGTATTGACTCTCTAAGTACATGTACGACTCCTTTGAAGTTTGGTCCTTTGTATTTTTCTCCCCCTAAAAAAGCCACTCAAATAGAACACAAGCCTTAATAAGCTTTCTGGAAGTTTCCATGCACGATGAAATTGAAAACTCCAAAGGGGTAACGCCCCATATATTTTTTAAGCATACAGGTACATTAGCTATTGACAAAGTCCGTAACAGTCTTGGCCTTCTCAATACTCCTCCCTCATAGAAACATTGTTATAATATTCACATACGAAAAAAATTGTCTCTACAGAAAACAAAGTATCATTTTCAAGAGAATTAAGCTGAACCAGGCCAAACCAAAAGACACAAGGCAAAAGGAATTGTCAAGGTCAAATCCTGTTTATTGTGATTTTGAGTAACCACATAAAAGATCTTATACTCAGCATGGTTCAGAGAGTATTAGGTTTAAAGCTCTATTCCTATTCCCAACATCTCCCCAGACCTTATATAAAGAAAGTCCTGAGATAGTTTTGCTTTTTGAGAAAAAGTCAATTATGTTTTCACCAAAAATTCCTGAGTGTTTCAAAGCTGTGCCAAGAGTGACTCAAGTTCTTCATTCCAATGCCACAAAATAATACACACTTGGAAAGGTTTTAAGAGTCAGTAGCACAGAGTTAGGAGTAATTCCTAAAAAGTGTCTCAGCTCTAACACTAGGATCTATCTTTTCACCTTATTTAAGAAGGCAATCTATCAAAGTCAAGAACTTCTGCAGTACAAAGACACTCGGTACTGAACAATGGATATATGTTTAATGACAGCATTCCTTACTTGGAGAGAAAAACCTGTGCCCCGGTCAATTTTTAGCTTTAATGAACTTCACTAGTTTATGGCCATGAGAAACTGCCTATAAAACAAACTCCGAGATTCATTTACATTTTAGAATTACTGCATCAAAAGTCAGCCAGCCAACATCAATGTTAAGCATTGCAACTTTGTATTTCATGCTTGAGGCTGGGGTTAGCTAGACCTAGCTGGATATTCTTAGCAACCAATTCTTCCTTATCATTTTGGTGTGCTGAGCCCAAGAGAGTCTTTTGATAAACAATTCCTGGATTCTGATAATTTACAAGCTTTGCAGCTCATTGTTCAACAATACTGTGTCACATGTGCCCAAGTTAATAAATACCATAAAGAGACACCCAAACTATAGTGAAAAATTCTATGCAGCTACACATCTGTCTGAAGCAAAGCCACTGTCTTTGCATTGCATCATATACGTGCCCAGTGAGTCAAAAATCCCAGTATGACACAACTACACTACCACAGGAACAAAATGCATTTCACTTAAATAAATAAAACAATTTTCAAAAACTTCTTAATATGGAAATTATTTTAATTGTATATTTTGAATCCTTAACCTTCTTCTCTGCCATCCAGCTAGAAGCAAAAAAGAAGCTGCTACCAGAAACTGGTACATCAACTATTTTCTTACCTTCTCTTCTAAAATTCTCACTTTTTTTTTTAAGAAGGAGTTCTCCTTCTCTGTCTCCTTCAGTCGTTTCTTGATATCTTCATATGCAGTGACAAGTGCAAAGTGTGAGGCAACAGACTCATCTCCACTATACGATGGAACAGGAATATCGCTGTCTCTCTTGTGGGCATTGTCTGCTTTTTCATGGTTCAAAATACAGATGTCATCCTCTACCAACTCCTCCATGACAGCTGTTAAAAAGACAGATAGAAGTGCTAAGTTTTCACAAAGACAAATTCATCAAGAGTCTGAAAACCTTCCAAAATAATACTGCAGGGTGTTTCTGTCTAAGTATGACAAGAAAAGACTGAAAAATCAGGAAGTATCTTAATATTGGCAGAAAAATCTTGCAATCCATTTTACATTGAAAATACACTGTTTAGAAAAGACACAGGTTTCTCTGTTGCTTGATAAAAATATTCTGAGTACCTACCAGATTTATGAACCCTCAAATTAATTTTTATTAAATTTTAACACCAGCATAGAATTTGGCTGGTACCAACCATCTGAACTCCAAAGGAATATTGTATCAGAGTTTTTGCAAGCCAGCACTGAGCAGTAAAAGAGAGTATAGTTCCAACAAATCAACTAACTACTGTGGTTCCTGAGCACAAGTGCCAAAGTTCCTTCATTTCTGAATGCAAATACTTACATTTTTCCCAAACTTTAAAATGGAATCTTGAAGTACACTTGCATTTGTCCTTAAAGAGACTGCATTAGTAGCTATTCTTTCCTTGGTCACAGTAGAAAACCTCCTTCTGAACAACAATTACAGTAATTTTTGACTAAAAATACGATGAGAATGAAAACATGCTCAGTAACATGACCTGCCTCAACATGCGTGGAGAAAACTGAAAATAATCTGACCATTAGTAGAGTGTCACTCTATACCAGGCAGATCCACCTGAATGACAAATGCAAAGTAAATGTTACACTGAGTTTTTGTTATAACCTACATCATTTGGGCACAGCAAAACATTCAATAAGAAAATACCATCTTAAAGAAGTTTTATATATTTTCTTGAGAACCAGGTCTCAAGGGAAAGCCCTCAAAAGCATTTTTCTTAAAGTTACTAGTTATCAGGAACAAGTTTTGGGGTTTTATTTAAAAACAAGTCAACCCTCAAAACTCAAAATCAACCAACCAACCAAAGAAGACATATCTCATTTAGTTATGAACATCAAGACTCCTTGCATTTCTATGCATTACTAAGGAATGCTACACAGTGCCTAATAATACCATCCCCCTTTAAACAAACTACTGATGTGACTTCTACAAAAAGCAGAATTTCTTTTCCCCTTCAACAAATCCTTAGGTTCCTGATGATTAGCTAATGAACCAACAGAAATGCTGGAATGAAAGAACTGAGCATAATGAAGACAGTTTTTTGTACTGCAGCAAAAACTTACTTCAAGAGAAAACCAACTTGATGGGCAGAACTGTGCAGGAAAGGTGGGCATTACTGCAGAAAAAAACCCAAGGCCACAATTGCTGCTCCTACTGTGTATTTGCTATTTGAATTCAAACTAGACTTCCATTTGTTTATAGATTATAAGTAAAGGCCTAGAGCTTATCTATATGGTCAAATTTCTCTCACCATGCTGGAAAGCTTACAGAGTGCAGCACTATGAAGAGCTGTAGCTGTTCAGCTACCGCTGAACAATGGTGCTGTTATCACATTTGTCTCAATTTGCTCCAAGCCAGTTAGACAACATGATAAAAAACTGTGACAGCTCACTTATACTAAATAAGACAGCAATGGAGTTTCAACAGTGAAAAAAAGACAAGACCAAAGCTGAACTCCTTTTAATGGTTATGTTCAGGAGGTGAATAAGTGCCTTGTACATTGTTTGATGAATTCTGACAGAAAAAGTAGCCTAAGCTTTCCTTGCTTGTTGTTCTGCCTTGAATATTCTGTTTTCTGTGATACTTAAGTAGAAAGAGCCCTGCAAAAAAGGCTTGCTTCCTTTTCATTGTAAGAACAGAATCACTCCATGCACAAGGTGACCTTGACCAAAAGCACCACATCATTCAAACTGCATTAACTGACTGAGGAATTGCTCATTTTGTCTTCCAAGATGAGCATAACATACCAGCTTATCCTCCCCCATTTCACCAAAGGCCCCGCAAGTCTTGTCACCCATCTCATCAAATTCCCAAGAGCTTGCCCTCTCAAGGTAACACATCTTCTCTTCTCTGAACACTTGACTCAAATGTCATTAAAGAAGTGTCACAGCTTATCCTTATCTCTCGAAGAAAGCAGCAGATTTGTGACCTTGTACATAAAATAGATCTTTGTCCCCATGCTTTCCTATAGCTCCTAAACTGAGCATCATACATTCCCTATTTCTTGCACACATCGCTTCTACCAGGAGATGGCAATATGGGAAAACAGGAGACAACATCAGAAGACCATATTTATTGTGCATTTTGTTAACTAGAAGTGCCTTTATGAGCTTCCAAGAGAGAAACTCCTTCCAAATATGACTCAGCATACACAAATACTATTTTATAAATTCAAGTACACACCTAACCTGCACCTGCTAAGAAGACCTGTTACTCTAACATTTTTTTACTTGAAAGATGTCATTTAGTTTATAGGATTATTCAACTTGGGTTTTCTGATGCTGCTCTCTAAGGCAGAACTGGAGATTATTTAGAAGACAAGCTTATAATTTCACATAATTCAAAGGGACTTTGTTTGCACGCTTTTCTAAATTTCTACACCCAAGACAACAGTTGAGAAAAATCCAGTATTCACATTTTTGACTAACTGTATTGCATACTAAGTGATGACAAGCTGCTGTTGATCAGTTCAAGATCAGCAGTACTATAAAGGCCATGGTGAAATGCACAGCTCACACAGGTGTTTTTGCTGTCAGGATAGACAGAAACCCTCAGTATAGAAAAAGGGGATATGTCTGTAAGAAATCCCTGACTACAACTGTAGTCTTTAATTTCACTCAAGGACAGGAATCAAAATTTAGATTCTCCATTATATTACCTCATTTAAAAAACAGGAACTGACAGCAACAATCAAAGAAGTGTTCTGATTATTACACAAGTTACAACTCCTCAAATCTGGCAGAAGGATGCCAGAAGGGCTTGCAGGATGGTTCACCAAGTCCAGCCACAGAGTTCTGCCCTGCTTTAGTCTGTTTGACTTCTCCTAATTCAAAGCCACACTTGTATGCACTGCTGCAAATGCCCCAGAGCTGTCACTCTGAAGGACCTGAGTGAATTTTGACCTCTCTGGAGCTGCAATTCATAAGATAACCTGTCCTACAGTAACCAGTTCAAGTGAAAGATTTCTCACTAAAGTATCTGCAGTAACATACTGACAAGTTAATGTCTATGAATACAATTTAGGTCCATCTTGGCCTCCTTAAGGCAAGCTTTACAATCCCATTTACCAACATCCTATCCCAAGAAAGGTCACCCTAATACTTTTTACTGTCTTTACTTCAGCACAGTAGTTAAATACTTTGCCTGTGATAAATGTATTGCATTTATACTTTAGAATGATCTGCACACAAAACAGCCTGCTTAAAAGGACTTTAACCTTCATGCCCAAAAATAAATGCATTAAATGAGTACCAGTACTAAAGTTTGTATTAAATAACTAATGTTTAAAAGCAAACAAACAAAAAACCCAACCTGAATACACTGTTGACAGGACACAGTACTAAGTTCTAGCAGGACTAATTATGTTCCCTGTTTATAAATATATGAGTTTGAAGAGGTGGCACCACTTTTCTTTCACATAATGTGAAGAAAAGAAGAGTTTACAGGAACCACTTCTGTTGCTCAACATAGGTTATAGAACAGCTTTGATTTAATACAATAAATATCTTGAGAAAGAGAATGTTTTCCCGTATCTTACTAATGCTTGGCAGAAACATAGCTTTTCTCTTTACAGAGCTTTATGAATACTAGTCATTAACACCATGGGAGGCAGTTAAATATAAAACACATTCTACATACAAGGAACATGGGATGCAGAGGCTCTAATAGCAAACAGACCACTGCACAAACAGATCTCTGTAGTTTGAAATGCTAATCTTGTTCTCAGATCAGAAGGAGAGATAGTAAAAACAGGATTACATTAAATTTTTCCCAGTATGAAGCAGATTCCCATTTTGGCTTAACTGTTGATTTGAAAGAGAATAAAGCAGTTTTCAAAATATTTCCAAATGTCAAATGCAAATAATTTCAAGATGGTTTGTTTTCCTGTCTACCTTCCAGACTCAAGGGGTTTGACTTCATAATGGTAGTATGAGTAGTTTCCAGCTGTTAATAACAACAGCATAATTTTTGTACTGATTTATTTTGCCTTACATAGAAGGGTACACATATATGCACGTAGACATAAAAAAAAACCTCCTTTAAATTCAAGAAATGCCTTTGAACTACATAATCCTGTGTAAGCATGTTGCAGCCCTCACCTTAATTTCAGAAAAGCTGTACTGAATTTTTTTCTTTTTTTAAAAGACATTTCAGCACAGCAAGGAATAATACAGAATTCCTGCAGACAGCATCAAAAACTCTATAAGTACTTGGAGCATATGACACAAGATGTTAAAACAAGCATGACTTCCAGTCTCTTTAAGCATCCATCCCTTTGCATCTCTCCTTCAGAAATCTCCGGCTCTCTTTGATTCCAGTTGTGAACAGACTGTTGTACAGAGAGAGGCATCACTTTTTACACATACTTGCTCCATTTTTAAAGAAGAGAAAATTCACACACACACACATCTCAGTAGCTGCTGCTTTGGCTGCTGTTCACCCTGCTGTGTGGACAAAGTCCACAGGCCCAGGGGACTCCCAGAGAGCCCCTGTGCACAGGGGCACACCCCTGCTGCCTCAGCGTCCTCGGTGCTCTCTCAGGAGCACGTCAGCTTGGGAGCTACATCCGACCTCCAGAGCACTTTCGTTTTGTTGCCTTCAGGAAATGGAAACTCACTGTCTGCAAGCTCACACACCAGATCACTGTAGTTCATCTATCCTGAACATCTGGGTAAGCTGGAAAAGCCAAGAAAAATCTCCTTAGGTACAACAGGCAATTTTTTTTAATCTCAAGGTTTTTACAATAAATATTCTATGCCCACAAGAACTAGAAAAGCAATAAGAAGCCCATTTTATGACAACAGTGCTTGATAAATTTTACTTTCTCTGAACAGCGTCAAACTTCAGTACCTCCACTGCTAATTTGCAAACCTTATGCATCCTCAATGCACCATATCGAATCTGCTTTTCTGTGGATGCTGTCACAATAATCACTTTCCCTGACAACTACCTGAAAGGGGGAAAATAAAAACCCAGAAGTAGGAGTCAATAAAATATTATCCTTTCAGCATCATATAATCCTGTTTATTAAACTATTACATTTAATGTTGAAACTAATTAGGAGCAGTACTGTGAAAGACACATAAGTAGGAGCAAGATATTTTTTGGCTGTTAAACATTCCTAGCACCAAAGGTAAGTATCTTAAAAGGTTACTGAAAAACCCTTATTTTGCTGTTCATTCCTCCCCATTTAAAAAGGTTTCTAAGAATAACTATTTCCAAAAGTTTAGAGGATTTGTTTTGGATTTTTTTTCATATCTCCTTTTGTGAACCAAACAGCAAGTCTGACCTCCCAGTCATAGGTTTCCATTAAATTAAACCGCCAGATTGATTAACATTCAATAAGTTCACAAGTTCAGTGAAAAGCCTTATGTAATTGCATTAACTTTTAATTCAACTGGAAACGTGCCTGACCTGTTACATCTACTGGAAGGAAAGTGAGTCTCACCGATGGCCCTTGGTCATCCTGCAACTCACCAACACAACATCTGTAGGTTTCCAACACCCAGCTGGACAGGGTGCCAGTAAATCTGATCCAGGCTCCCTTTTACAGGGGGACCAGATCATCTTCCCAGGTCCTTTTCAACTTGGGCTGTCTTTTAAAATTCTATATCCAGATTTATATTGCAATATTTCAGATAAACCTGGTCATTTGAACATAAGTTCCACTTAGCAGCTTCTAAGTGGATGACTTTGAATGTTCAAGCCACTTATGCTTCACTTACCCTCTCAAATTTAATTTCTTCTCCCCCAATGTCCCATCAAATTTTAGTTGCATCTACAATTTTGTACACTAAGAACTCCACATAAAAACACTGTATAGTCATGTATGTTAGTTAATTAATGCAATTATAGTATATACATTTAGCAAAAACATAAGACTGATTCCAAAGTGAACAATGGATAATGCACACAGGTATGGAGTCTCCTTCAGCAGAACTCCCCACTGACTCCTACCAAGCTGGTTTCTATCCTGACCCTTGTGTTAATCCTGTCATCACCATCTTAGCAAACTGGATCTCATTACCACTGTTTTATTCAACATGGACTGTCAGACTTCCTCTTTCTAGAAAATCCCTGTGAAAGAATGCAAACATATCAAAAGGTAAACCCACACTGCATTTTATCCTGTTTCCTTCTACATGTTCTCTTTTTCTCTTCGAATTCTGTTCTAAAGAAGCCAGATATGGATAGCATGTGCAGTGACAGGGAAGTTTCCACTTTCCCAAGTGGGCAAAACACATTTAACATTTTATAGTTATAGTGTACATTTCAATGCATCTATTGAAATAATACAAATAAATGTTACTGGATTTGCAACTCTATGCCAGCTCTATGATTTTCCAATGCTGTGAGATGAAATTATTCTATTTCTCTGGCCTGAGTACACTAAGTACAGTTTGTTCATATATTTGACCGATAATCTTCACTTTCCATGCCTTTTGAGTGTCACATAGTAAACAGAGATATACTGAAAACCAAAGTATATTACTTCCTGAAATTTAGGCAATCTTAAAACTATCTCTACTCATTTTTGCTGCACAAAGATGTCACTTTTGAAAACTTTTTACTATTTAATTTTCATTTTAAAACATAATCTAGCTAGTACTCAGGCAATGGTCACCTCACACTTTTCTAAACTGCAAACACAGTAAACAAGGTTCTGAAAAATTACCAATTTTAGCAAAAAAATATGTGATTTGGGTGTGAGGAGGTGGCTAAACCCCTCATATAATCTGATTTAGAGTTCAGTCAACCAGTGTTTTCTGCCTCCTGTCTTCACTGACAGTTTAGATGAAAAAAATGTGCTTAAAATTTGAGGCAATAGTCATCTACTTAAGTTATTGGGCAATTATCTGAAACACTTCTAACAAAGGTCCTGTTAATAAACAGCAATTATTCAAAGAACAAAAAGTAGTCATAATCTTAGATTTCTTTTGGTTTCTACAGTAATTCTAGTAGAATTGCTAAAATTCTAAAATAGATGTGAGAACAGATAACTTGGATTATTAGCAGCAGTAGAATCTGATCATACACCACTATCCAGGAAATTATACGTTTCCCATAGTCCATAACAACATCTCCCAGAAAACTGTCTCAGAAGACAAACTGACCTTTGGAGCCCAGAGCAGACTTAACTGTCCTGGCAATAATTCTCCCCTACCTCCTCTTTTTCCAGAGTCTGTTTCCAGCACACTGACTTTACTGCATACATACAGTGTAAGACAGTGGGGAAATTAAAAGATTCCTTAAGAAACAAAAAGCCCCTAAAAGCACTCACTGGAACAGCTGACACACACTCTCACTTCTAAGTTGCTAGGGGACTAATTTATTTAAGGAGATACAGGTATTTTCCCTACACCAGGATTTAAAGATGTAATTTCTTAAAAACTGAAACCATCACTAGGATACAAGACTACCTCAATGCTCATCTACACTCCCTTCTTCCCAACTAACACGGCCTGCAGCACCTGTATTCCTGTCTGCTCCAATATGCCATCATGTTTCTGTTTTCACACCCACAGTCCTACTTTACTCATTTCCTTTGCCAGATCTCCCCTGTACCAAGGCACAAACTGCAGCTTCAAGTTTTTCAGCCCAGTTTTTCAGCTTGATTAGGGGCAGCTTTGTAACTAGTCTGACTGCCTGCCCGAGGCCCAGCCCAGTTTGGCAGCGGCACACGTAATCCTTGCTCATCGTCCCCTCACGGGATGACCCCCGTATTCCGGCCAAGTGTGACTGGGCAAGACAGGCAGGGACACGGCACAAGACCGACAGACTGCTCCTTCTGAAACTCAGGGAGTTCCACTTCAGCATGAGAAAGAACTTTGTATGAGGGAGGCAGAGCACTGGAACAGGCTGGCCAGGGAGGGCGTGGAGTCTCCCTCTCTGGAGTCATTCAAAACCCACCCGCACGCGTTCCCGTGTCACCTGTAACCTGCTCGGGGTCACCCTGTCTTGGTAGGGGGACTGGATGATCTCCCTTCCAACCCTAGCAATTCCGGCATTCTACGAGGACGACACTACGTTAAGAAGGGAAACTAAAGACCAGGCTCTTTTCCCACGGGGAGCCGCTCCTCCTCCACGGGGCACGAAGCGCCCCAGCACGCCGGGGNNGGCCGCGGTTTCGGCCTCCGCCACCGCGGGGAATTCCCGGGGCTCGGCGCCGCCCCCGCCGCCTTCGAGGAAGTCAACAAAGGCCGCTCCCGGTCCCGGCCAACGGGCGCGCCCCGCTCCCGGAAGGAGAGAGGCGGCCCTGCCGCCTGACCGGGAAGGGAGGAGGGAGGAGGGAGGGCGGACTGCAAATCCCGGCGTGCAAGCGGGCCGCCGCCCGGCCCAGCCGAGCGCCACGGGAAGCGCGGCCCGGGCTGGCTCCACCCGGCCGTGGGCGGTGCTGCTGCCGGCAGCTCGGCTCCAGAGCGGCGCTCCCACCTGCAACGATCCCGCAGGATCCCAGGATTGCTAGCGATGGAAGGGACCTCTAGAGATCATCCAGGGCAAGCCCCCTGCCGATGCCGGGTCTCCTCAAACAGGTGCTACATTAACGTGTCCAGGTGGGTTTGGAAGTCCTTCAGAGAGGGAGACTCCACGACCTCCCTGGTCAACCTGTTCCAGTGCTCTGCTGCCTCAGTGTAAAGAAGTTCTTCCCCATATTGAGGTGAAACTTATTGTGTTTCAGTTTATGGCCACTGCTCTCTGTTCTGTCTCTGGGCACCACCAGAAATACTCCGGCACCATCCTCTTGGCACCCACATTTAAGATATTTATATGCACTAATGTGATCTCAGTTGTCTCTTCTCCAAACTAAACAGACCCAGCTCTCACAGTCTCTGCTTATAAGAGAGATGTTCCAGACCCCTGATCATCTCTGTGGCCTCTCCAGTAGCTCCTTGGTTTTTTTATACTGAGGATCCCAGAACCGGGCACAGCACTCCACTCTCCTCTGACAAGGGTACGGATTGTGCTCCCTGTCAGCGCCCACTCTTCCAGCACCACTGGGCATCGCCACAGGGAGGCAGCAACTAAAATCCCACTTTTCTCCCTTTTCTGAGGCTCACTGCACTCCCTGCCGTTATTCAAAATAAGGCTGAAGCAAAGCAATAAAGATCAGGGACTTATAGTGGGAGCTGCCCCCGGCTTGTTCCACGTACTCCTCAGCAAAGGAGCCCATCCAATTCACATCCTTCAAACTCTTTCCAGCTTCTTGAGAAGTTACACCTGCACACAGCTGAAGAGCTAGTGAGACATGGTGTAACATTTTACATCGTTTTACATTCATACTCTTTTAAAAAATTTTTTCCTCCACAAGCCAGAGGCAGAGGTGAAAGGCAGTGGATACTCTATTGCTACAGCGGGGTTAAAGATCATCGCATGTAACCTCATCTGCCAAAAACGCAGCTTTTGCTCCTCTGCCAAGGTCAAAACGAAGCAAGAATAAATCTAAATTGCAGATCAGGACCTCTGTTACAGGGAATAAAAGCAAGCTGATTCAACAAGTCTAATGTAGATCTACAGGGGAGAGCAGCTGTGCTGTTCAAGACTAATTTAAAACTAACAGGAGTTTCCTTTCTGGCTAAAAAAACAAGCAGTTTGCTTTTATGTTGTGAGAGTTCTTCAGCCAAGTCCCAAAGGGCTTTTGGCAACTGTGCCACAAAGTCAGCTGGAGCAAGGGAAGTGTACTAACGTACCAAATTGATCTATGTATGGAAAAATATTGCAGTATTGTGTACTCCTTAAATACTTAAAGACCAAATGGAGACAGGACCCCTGCTGTGGGCAGGGAATTATTATTTGGACAATAATCTAATTTAAAAACCAAAACCACAAGTTCTCCATTAATCATGCACACGGACCTCAAAACAACTTTTTAAAAAGTTTGTAGCATACTACCATTACTAAGATTTTAACCAGAAGTTTACATTACATGTAAACTGCTTTTTATTTTATGAGCCAAAATAGTACAATGCTGTTTTTTCCACTGTATTTCTTACCAAGAGCAGTGCCCTTCAGTTGAAGGGCAAAAAATACTATTTCCAAGTTAACACCTCTTTGTAACAATTTATATGACATGGATGCAAACGTGTTTGCATGTTATTAAGTTACAGAACAGAAGTCTTACTACATAAATTAACATTGATTTGAAATAGTGCCATTATGAAATCCAGACGGAAAGTACATAAGGATTTGGGCTATCAAATATGCCCACTATTTTTGTGGATAGCATTCACAGACAAATTATCACATTTATTTTTAATCATTATTTAATTTGTAATCTTTTCCCCATTAAAATACACAGTTGGCTTCCTATCTACAGAACAGTTAGACAAACAATGGCCAGTATTGTAAAACCTGGTGCTACACATTTAAAACCAGCTTAAAGAGAGTTATATTAAAATTAATGTCAGAATTTTCCCATAGTAGAGGGTCTGGTTTTGTTTGTCTTTTTCTTTGAAATGTCGAATACTTAGGTGGACAACAATTCATCATGTCAGTTATCTTTTCTGAAAGAAACAGATACTTTTATTTCTGAAGAAATATAAATGAATTTATTATCACCCCATTTGTACAGAAAGTACTAGAACAGGGTATGGATGAAAAAGCTAATTAGAAAGTGTAAAAACATACATAGTTCAGCTGCATATGGGCATGCATTGTTCTGTTGAACAACTATGGAAAAATAAAGAAAAAAAGATAATGAAACATACCATCAGATTGTCAGATTTTTCATGTAACATTATCATGTTGCTACCCAGCTGTTTGTAAGCTGTCCAGCCTAGAGCTTGGAAGCTACCAAGAATTATCTTCTAATTAGCAAGACATTTCCCTGTACTTCAGTTTTACATCCTAATCCCAGCACATGTTAAGCACATACAAAGGAAATACATTGCCAGGCACAAGCATAAGGCCTGCAGAACCAGAATACTGGACTTGTAAAACACAACAAGAAAACCCCACCAAAACCAAGTCCCAGCTCTTTTCAGACTTTTGCAAATAATTCACCCCAAGAGACGGCCACAAGGATGTGTGCCAGAACATCCGGTGTCAAAAGGTGTGTCTTTAACTGAGACTAATAACTTTTCAGTACTAAATACATTCCAGTTTCATGGCCCATCAGAAAGATGTGTTAACTAGTTCCATTGTTTGTTTTTCAGATTCATGGGAAGACTATGTTTTATTACAAAAGAGAAAAGTTAAAAATTCTATCATGAAAAAAACCCACTGATCAGCAATTAGATATCGTTGTTTAGTATAAGTAATATTAAATGACACCACATCAGATTTTCATCTAGAAAGCTGTAAATAGAAGATAAAATATTCAGAAATGTTAAGGCTCCAGATGACAGTGTGAACTCTGACAGTGTTCAAAGACAGGTTGGATAAAGCCTTGAGCAACCCAGTCTAGTGGGAGGTGTCCCTGCACATGGCATGGGGGGGTTTGGGCTAGAGGATCTTTAAGGTCCATTCCAACCCCTCAACATCCTATGATGATTCTATGACAGTTAAATAACTCTGATGCATTAGAAGTATGTGCCTAGAACAGCTTACTCCCTGTACTCTGTTGAATTCTCTTGACTACTTCTATTATGTGTGATTTAAATAAGTATAATTAGAATGATACAAAATTCTTATTGCATGTAATTAGAACTTGAATTCTCTTGACTACTTCTATTATGTGTGATTTAAATAAGTATAATTAGAATGATACAAAATTCTTATTGCATGTAATTAGAACAGAATGAAGTTGATATAAAAATCAGCATTCTATGAACATTAGATTTCACTTTGGCAGATGCAAAGGCTGTGTTAAACACATCTATTTTTGCAGTGCAAGTCCTTGCAAATACAAAAATAAGTCATAGTTGCTTTCTTCAGATCCCTTTCTGTGCTTGATATTGTACAGAAGCAACACAAAGATCACAAAACCTGTCCTGCTCAAAGATAATGCCTTAGCACTCTTTATACTCTCTTTGCAATCCTGCACCAGTCGAGGTAGGACACAAAGCTGCATTACAGTAAAGATTTGGAAGTACCAAATAATAATACATGCAATTAAAATCCTTGTTGTGTATTTCTCTAGACTGCTGATAAAGCACAAGTAACATTTAAAATAACTCTGCCCCAGCACAAACCAGCACAGTCTGTTCAAGGTCAGTAGCTAGCAGTAGAGGAGAGGTAGAAAAAAAGTGAAAAAAACCCACAAACATACCAAGCCCAAAACACTTTGCAGTGTGATTTCTGAAGTGCATTGTTTATGGATTTATAACAAATCAAGCCCTTTATTAGACATGAAAAGAAAAAAAAGTCCACGCAATAACATGTGCTATGCAAGATCATGGGAGCAATGCACGCCTTGCCAAAATTACTAAACTTTGTAGAGATGACTAGACTGGTATTTTTTAAACTATCTTGACAGATGCAGGCCATACTGGAAGGTAAATCTCCATGTTTTTGGTGACTGGCAGGCAGCTGGAACTTGTTCTGTCCTGGCTATTGTTACAGGGCCTCTTTAGGAAGGCTAGGAAAGGAAGGATTTTGTCAGGAAAATCCACAAAAGCCAGAGGTTTATTTCCAAAAAGGAGACAGAGGAATCCTTCAACTTTATTTGAAAAAAGGGAGAGAGTCCCCTGGGGCACACGCCTGAAAGGTTTTCTCTCTCGAAGTTTCAGAGAGCGCAGCCTCCTTTTATCCTAAACTCCCGGCCGCATGTTGCCCTCCTCCTTTCCCCATTTACTGAGGTACAGGGAAGGTGCAGCCTTCCCGAACCGCCTACCCCATATTCCCCCCTTGAACCTACTGTTTTACCCCAAAGTTCAGAAGTTCAGGCTTGTGTAGACGCACTTTGTTTCAGGGCTCTGCAACGAACCTGCTGCCCAGAGTTAGCAGAGACATGAGACCCATTTCAAAGACATTAACACCCATACCTTCAGCCATCAAATTGTTTGTAAAGACATTAGCTTCCCTCTCAATTTGATAACACAAAAGAAAAAAAAAATAAAAAAGATAGGTCTCTCTTGGGGAAATGATTTAGGATATGTTTATACTTTGTTACTTTATTAGGATTTTTGTTAATAATTATAATGCAGAAGCATAACTGGGTAATTTTATGACTGGCAAAGAGCAAGTGGGGACTAAGAATGAAAGAAAAGCAAAGCCCACCCTTATTTTCTTAACAAAACCGGTACATTTTCCTTAATTAATTCTGAGGTATTTTCAGTCCCCTGAGAAAATTATGACTGAAAACCCCCCCACAGGCTCAGTCCTGTATGAGGGACAGGTGTGGGTGACACTTCCAGTGAACCAAATGCTTTATGGACACTACAGTGGAAGAACATCTTTCTTTTGAACCTTACAGCATATAAATTATCCCTACTGCAGTAGGAAATGACCTTGCAGAATAATCTCTAAAGGTTTAGTTAAAAAGGATTTGAGAAAGAGCTGTAAAGCTGGTTTTCCCCAGGCAGGGCTTGCTGACTTGGGTCCTGTGCTGGAAAAAGGTTATGAAGACATGCTTCTGACTAAGAACTGTGTTACCCAGCTGCCAGAAAAGAAGATGAAGCTCCAAATTTAAAAAATTACAAGCTCCAAGACTGCTGCTCGGATCGACAGCCGGGCCCGGTCCCCTCGCACCCGGCGGTCCCGCAGCGTTTTCCCTCACATCGCTGCGTGCTCCGGCCGCCGGACGGGCGCTGCCTGACGGGCTCGGCGAGCCCGTGAACGGCTGAGGAAATGCCCGCAAGGTGCGGGGCAGCGGCCGAAGCCCCGGGTCGGGGGCGGAGGCGCGGGGGTCACAGCGGCACTGCCCAGCCCCGCTTCCCGGCCGCGGCTCCTGGCGGGAAGCGCCGTCGG
>VZRO01006408.1:72345-119767 GCA_013397915.1 Daphoenositta chrysoptera | reverse complement strand
GAATGCTCGGGTGCGGCTTTCCGTGAGGCGATGGGCGCTACAGGAATCCCGCAGGTACCGCGCCCGCTCCGGCTCTCTCTGGGAGCAGCAGCTCTGAGAGCAGAGCAGCCCCGGCCGGGCAGGCAGAGAGGGGCCGGCCCTGACCGCCAGCCGCTCCCGGGGCCGCCCCGGGCGCCCTCCCCGCCCTGAGGGCTCCTCTCGAAAACTTCCCTTCGTTCCCCTCATCCAGAACCGTAACAGGCTGAAGGACGAAGTAATGGAACATAGGAGCTTAGAGGCTGGGGTTGGGCGTTTTTTGGCTTTTTTCAGGCTTTTTTTCNCATGGCTATCTAAATACCTTCTTTTTTTCTCTCTCTTTCTTTTTTTTTTTTTTTTTTTTTTTTTTTTTTTACTAACCGTTAGCAGGCTCCTCAGTAGATCCGAAGAATATTTTTAAATCACAATAGATCTATGTATATTCTTTGAGCCTAATGCTGCTGCCTTGGTGAATTAGCTGAAATGGTGATTCCTTGCAAAGAACAGATGCTTTGGCAGATGAAAAAAAATAAGTTCCTAATAAGGAAGAAAGTACTTTAAAGAGGCTAAAAATATAAAATACTGAAGATTCATCATCTATAGCTTAAGGAGTAGGGGTGGTTTTTGATTGACAAAATCAGTGACAAAACTTTTACTGAACTCAGCTGAGCTAAATTTCTCTTGCTGTCCCCTTAATGCTGTCCCAAAAATCACCTAGATTTTGAAATGCTAAATTGTTTTGTGCATTAAAATCGAACATCTCTTGTTTGTGCTTGGGCAAATATTATTTTTAGTTATTCCTACTTTGTCCCTTCTCAACTTTGAAGTTTAAAACAAAATATTAGGTCTTTATTGCATTTGGTAAACTTGTCTAACTTTTCTTTCTTTGTAGGTAAGACACATCTATTGGGTTTGTTCTGTGTAGAAAATGAAAGAACTGTCTATTTGCAGCTTTGCACAATTTTACAAATGTCTGGAAAACTCTTGGAAGTTCTATTTTGACTTTTGTGTGATGTTGCCAGAAGGTATATATATGAGTGAATGAGAAGAGAAAGGAAACAAAAAGGTCTGTCCAGAACTAATTTGGTGGTAAACACCACGCTTTGGAGTGGTCACTCTTTTTTATAAAGGAAACTCTGTTCTGAAAGAAAATGTTGTCAACAAAATGCATAAACTCTGAGGCACTACAGCATTGCCATTCCAAATATGGCATTTTATTTCCGTAAACTTTTATCTCACAGCCTTTACAGAAACAGGTTTTGGATTGGAAAGGAATCAGGGATGAGGAAACGAAGCTTAGGGTATGACCAGTCTTTTGCTTCTGGCTTAGTATGGTATCAAGCTGATTAAGCATTTCTTTTTTTAGTTGACATTTAGTTATTTTTACTTTTTCTTACCTGTTTCATGTGTGCATTTAGTTTTATTCTGCAGTGCAACTAGGATGTGGCACAAATGGGCCAGATGAAAAACATTCAGATAATTTCAGTATGATAAAGAAAACATAAAACTATTACTAGTATGCAATTCATAAGCTGAATAAATAATACTTTTATTATCAAGCTAGTTGTTAGCTCTGGGTTAATTTGTCTGTTGAATGTCTCCTAAATTAAAACTGTGTCTGTCCACTGTTTCAAGGATTGCAGCAGAAGAAGGTGGTAAGAGCTAACAATACCCCCAGAACATTCTAGTGTGCTGTGACAATTTCCTCTAGCAAATTGTTGTTTGTCTGATTCCACAGTCAGAATTCTAATGGATGTTTTCGTTCCTTGTGAAATGCTTTTACTGTTTTGCATAACTCTTGGTTTTAATTACCATTTAGGTTGATGACTTAGGGTTGTGTAGTATTTTCTGTCATCTTATTCATAACCCTTCTTACAGTAAGCCTTTACATTGTATGAGTGTTGTTGTCATTTCCAGTAACAGACTGTTAAAATGTCAAAATATAAGGTAGAGAAATGTTCAGGACTTGCAGGTCTCTGAAGACATTAAATTATCTGAGTTCAAAAACTACCGTGTCCCGCCTCATAAGCACTGCCTTCACTTGTGGAAGGCACTGAAGTAGCTGGTACCTGATGTTTTGTTACTGTCTAGCAGTTGTAATCAGGGTACCTGAGCCAGAGAGATCTATCGACTGTCAGGGCAGCGTGTGCTGGTAGCATTTCAGCTGGGTAAAGGGAGCTGGTCTCGAGCACACTGAACTTGCTCGTTAGTTGCAACAAGTTTGAACTTCCATGTGCCAGCATGATATTCCATTACCCTTTCCTGACTAAGCTTTTGAATTTTATTTCAGTGTTAATCCCAAACTGCTCATCGCTCAGTTATGAGTATTTAGAATTGGAAAATTAGCTGCTTTTTTTAGCTAAATGTCTTCAGAACTTGCTCAGATGCAGGCTTCCCCACTGTTTGGCTGTTTCTTTATTGATTTCATGTACAAATCTTAGTGAAACACAGTAAGTAAGCAAAGGGAAAGGAGAAGAATTTGTAGGATTTATTTTGTGGTTTTGTTTATCCGATTTTCTTTTTTTTTTCTTTTTATTTTGGGAGGAGAGGAAGAGTTGTTTTGTGGGGAAGTAGGCTATAGGAAGGAAATATTTGTATTCCTTATTCACAGAAGTTATTAAGGGTTACTGTGATAAATAGATGATTTGGTACTATAAAAAGCACGAGTGAGCAATTTTCTGCTGAGATAGTTACATTAATTAGAGACTGGCTTAATAAGCCACAGAAGAACTTTACTTACATGGCGTGAAGGTTCCCACAGGGAAAGGGAAAGACAAAGACACAGCAGGGTCGTGGGGTTTTGTATGGGGACGAGGAGGGCGGAGAGAGCACGAGGGCCAATGGTCCCAGGGCACAGGGGCGGTGCATGGGCGGGGTTGAGGTGCAGGGGACAACAGGGAAAACCCGAAGGAGTGGCCAGGAACAGGGAGCAATGGGAGAGCGGGGAAGGGAGAACACTCTGGAAAGGGAGACATACAGGGTAGAAAAGGGGAGGAGAGATACAAAACCAATAGCAGTAACGAAAGGTGCATACATAATGATGAGAAAGCAAAGAATCTTGGGAGGAGGCAATCCACTCACCGTAATCACAGAGATCTCCTGGGTGCTGCCTTTCAGGAAGATTGATACTTTTGCTCTTTGGCCTAACAGGCCACCACACAGGTCCCCACAAAGAAACAGTTGAAGGAGTTAGTAGAAATCAATGCAAGTAGTCATATTGTGTCTGGGCAGCGTATTATCCACGTGGGTGGCATAGAGGTAAAGGAGTTGTTCAGACAAAGCGCACAGAAAACAGCTACTGAGTTGTTGCATATGAAATTTCCACAGTGTTTATGTAGAGTTAACATAGACAATGGATTTTTAGACTAATCTGCTGCAGCAGACAATACGTAGAGTGTAAGAACATTGCTATGGACCTAGAAAGAAGGTGTGAGAGAAACTCAGTTACTCCAAAGGTCAGTCCTTGGCCCATAATTTTATTAGCAGAGTGTCACACCTGGAATGAATACCCAAGTCTTACTACAGCGAAGAGATCTGTAAGATCCTGATGTACAGACAACAGTAAAAGCTATGGAGATGTTAATGTCATTGTATACAGGGCCAGAGAAACACTGCCTTAAACATGAGCAAGGTATTAGAAGCAGTATTGTTTTCTCTTGGAAGTGCTTCTCAAAATACATATTTAATGGTTAACTTGAAGGAAGGAGGTGAGTGGGGGGTAGGAATGTAGTTCCTGAATCTCCAGGAGAGTCAAAGTGCTCATACTCCCAAAGCAGCTGAGGGCATCCAAGCGCAGAAGGAGGGAAATGAAATGCTGGTTCCTCTCACCTGGAGCCAGACAAGGACACTGTCATCTTTAGGCACAAACCACCAGCTTCTCTAGCACAGGGAAGGAATTATTAACTTTAACTCTTAATCTCTCCAGAAAATTGGAGATTACTAACTAAAACAGTAGTTTCAAAAGTTACAGGAACTTTATGAAATAAAGTATATGAAACTGTACTCCAGAATCACATATGAAACTGAAAAAGTTCAAAGAACCTCTTGTATCTGTCTGTATCTATTGTACTTATCTTGTATCTCCTGTATCTATTATGCAAATTAAAGTAGATGAGAGAAATGAAGTAAAACTATAATTCTACTCTTTGTCTATTGTGAGGCAGGTGCTCTTCATGGGTGTGGTTTGCCACCTTTGCTCTTCCTGAGAAGAATAAGCAGAGGTCCTTTGGATCTCATTGCAGAATCTTGGGAACCAATAATTTTGGCTATGGGCAGCTTTGGTAGGAATTGAAATTTTAGGTGACTGTGGTAAAGCAAATGTGGTATAGAGGCAGGTACAGACAGCCATAATAGCAATGGATGTTCTTTCAAACTGAGGAATTAGAGTTAGTCTTATTCTCTGTTAAATGCTGAAAGATGAAAATAGATAAGAAGCTAGCTCATTATTAACTAGAAACAGTAATGAAAAGCATTTTTCCCAAATTAAGTCAGGCTGTGTTTGGGTGACTCCTCTTGTCAGACATTCTAGGTGCTGTTGTAGAGAATATACTATGATATATTGAGAGCAGAGACTTACACCTCTAGATGTTAAATACCTTAACCAAAAAGTAGTGGTAAATCCCTTTGGATAAAATTGCCCAGAAAAACTTAAGCCATTATAAAGGAAGGATGTAATGAAGAAAAAACCCTGTCCTTTATACCATTACATAGAGAAGATAATTTCAGATTCATAGAACCTGACAACTGAAAGACTAAATTTACTTATTGTCTTTTTTTTCTGCCCTGAGTGAGCCTGCAGTTTGCTGCCGAGAGCTTTCCTGTTTGGATGAGTGTTCTTCTCATATGTCAGTGCATATTTAGGGTGAGTTCTGATGCTGATGTTTTGAAGAAATAGCCTTTAGGATATTCTTGGCACAGAAGATTTTGACAGTAACAACCCTGAGATTTGCTCAGTTGGTTAGAACATAGTGCTAATAACACCATGGTTGTGGGTTTGATACCTCTGTGGGCCATTTACTTACGAGTTGGACTAGATGATCCTTGTAGATCCCTTCCAACTCAGAATATTTTGTGACTCTGTGAATGACAGTGAATTCAGGAATAAAAGCCCTAGAAAAACAATGTTCTGGGGCCGGTAATTAGTGTGTGAGTCAGTAGGTGGTGCACAACGCCTATGGGAATGCTGGGGAACTGCTCTGCTGTTTCACTGTCTTCAGAACTGGCAATTGGGAAAAGTTTCATTTCACCTGAAGGTCCAATTTCTGTAGCTTGAACACAGAAAGATATTGATTATAATTATTGGAATTTATTATATATATTTCAAATGCTTGGGTTCAAAATAACATTCAAATGTTGTATTTGTTTGTTTTGATAGTTATATTTGCCTTAATGAGAACCATCATTTCCTGAGTAGATGGAGTGTATACATAAGCATGGAATCACGTGTAGGGAATTTTGCTCATGTAATATTCAATCACATGTTTTCCAGGAAAGGATAAATTTATTCCAGCCTTAGAATATAGACATACAGTATTTTCTTTGTTTTTGCACTGTAGATTGCATTCATTAAGCATCCAAGATTCGTGGGGACCCCTACAGAAAATTAGTGTATTTCTAATGAGCTCAGAATGAGGCATGAATAAAGCTAAATGAATTAGGGGTTACTTCTGTTTGCATGTCTCATAGCTTTATTTAAGCTTGCTAGTATCTCATTGGAATTGGATACATGATTTTAATACTGTAAAACACTGCATCAAATGGGTGGTAGGAAGGCAGATTCTGGGACATCCTGTCTGAAATCACTACAAGGAAACTAATCAAAAGTCACGTCTAAAGCTACAACTTAAACCTGAGTGGTAGAAGTGTAGATATTATCTGGTAATGTTGTTTTGTCACTCACCTGTAGTAAAGGATATTTGTCTGTAGCATGGTATTCTTATTTTAGACTGAAAAACTCAGGTCCTGAAGATAATTGGCCGTGGCTCTTGTTTCACCCCACAGGGCTGTGCAGTTACAACTGCCCCTTCTAAAACTGCACTACGTGGTTTGAGTTTCTTTTTGCTCCGTGTTGGTCACATTGATGGTGTTCTCCTTACCTCTAGTTTTTACTTCCTATGGCCACATTAATGCAAAAGCACATGCTACAGAGAGCCCACTGTGCTGCCACCTGAGCCTGCTGCACCAGGAGACAGTGTGCATGGATACAATAAGGAATATTTGCACTGGAGCCATCAGAAGTCAGCTTAGATACAATTTGAAGCACCTACTGACAGGAGCCTCTTAACCTCTGTTCATCTCCTGGGGGGGATGGCATAAGAGATGCTGATAGAGAGAACATATTCATTGATCACACAGGTGAGGGTCATCAGTCACACAGATTCCAGGGAGGAAAATGGTCTGAATTCTGCCGTACTTTGGTTTACACAATTGTATCACAACTGAGCACTATACGTCAGTTGTCTCTCTACTCAGCTTTACAGAGCTGCTCCAGCAATTCTGTTCTGGCACAGTACAGCCAGGGCTTGCAGCAAAATTTGCCTTTCACTTAGTTACTCCAGCTGTTTTCCTTTCCTTCCAAGATCCTTTTTTGTTACAAATGTAAACTTTAATCTCTTGTTTTAGCTAATTTATGCTAATGCTCTAGATGTGTTGCTGCTGATAATTAAATTCTCCAAAGAGAATAGTTATAGGGAAGACACACCACTCCCAAAAACAATTAAGATCACTTTACCAGAAGTTTATTCAACATGTTGTATTCCCAAAACTAGACAATATGAAGGCTCCCTGCCCTGTCTGCCATTTATCTCTCTTATTTTCAGCTATGATCTTTGAAAGACAGTTTCTTCAATATTGTATGTTGCATAAGCAAAATACTTGATCATGCAGTAAGTTCTGATGAGCTCAAAATCTGCAAGGCGGACTGAGTATCTTTTCAGTGCTAATTAGGCTGGAATTTGTGAGGTAAACACTATGTATTTTTTCAGGTTTAATTTCCAAATGAGGCTGCTTTTGGGGCAAAGATCTCAAAACACATCATTTGGATGTTATCAGTGAGCTGACAGAAAGAAAGTATTCTCTGCCTAGGATGACATGCCATGGAATAGATCACAGAGAGCAAAGGAGAAATCAGAACATGACAAAAAGAGACTGTTTGCTATATGTAGTTTCCTTTCTAAACTCAAGTGTCCCTTTAACTGTGATTTGGGTTTTTTTTCTCCCCAGGCAACAAAGGTTCACCTGGCCTATCCTACTATTAACCTTTGCATACCTTCTAGTGGATTCTGTATCCTGAGGGATGAAATTTTAATTTCTCAGTCCTTGTAGGAACTTTCTATCTTGTAGTTAATCTATACAAGGAAAGAAAGTCTTTACCATATTCAAATATTAAATTATTGTTTTTACAACAAATTTTACAACAATGAATTTATTTTGAAATAGTAAAACAATGCTTAAAATATTAATATTTTAAGAATAATCATGGTCTAATGAGTAAATGCAGGTATTTTAAAACATACCTACAGTATGTTTTACTCAGTGAAGAAAAAATGGCCTATATTTCATCATGGAAATTCCCATTTTATTAATTCAGCACACAGCTGCACACACATAGCAGCTGCACTTAAGATCATGTTTTGATATTTGCCCTATTTTCCTTAGTCGGTTCATTGCAAATAAGAACAAAAAAAAGTCATTAGAAACAGATTTTAGTGCTTATTCCCCCTTGCACCATTTGAAGCTGCCTTCGGACTCTCAGCTGCTAATCTTTGGAGTGGTTACAGGGACTTTGTTCTGGATATTTTCTTCATGCCTCCCTCTGGGGGTTCCAGCTGACAAAACCCATCTCACCTCTTGCCTTACCTGCTTTTGCTGTTGTCTTCATGGTCCTCTGTGGGTTCTCAAGCACGTTCCCAATCACCAAAACATGGTTGTTGGAATTGCAGTTCATTTAGGTTTTTCAACAGTCTTCTAAAAGGTCTCAGAGAAGAATTCTTTGCTTCTCATGGTGGTTTGTGTGACAGTAAATTATGAAGGTTAGCAACAGCATATGGTTCTGTGTCTCATACACAACTGAACAAACTGTAAGGGCCTAACAAACACCGAGCTTCCTGACAAAACAATTAAATTTGAGATTCTTGGAATAGACTTTTGCACATTCTTTCTAAAGTACACAGGGACAGTTCTGCTGATTACAGCACACCATCAGCCAGCACAGCTCTATCAACAGCCAGGAGCTTTCTGTCCTCAAGTGAAAGACAGAAGCTTCATTTTCCTTCCACCTTTAAGTGAGATGATGATCCTTCTTTCAGCCATTAATCCTACTTAGTATTTAGAAAAACGGAAGGAATTATTTCTGCTTCTGAACTTCTCATACTATGAGGCACAGAGTTACTGAGTGAGTTTCTTGAGAACTTTTCAAACGTTAGTGTTGAAATGAAGAGTCAAGTAGTCAATCACACCCTTAAGACAGTTGTAGGTAACTTTACGAGGCTTTAACAAAATACTTTATGGCAATGTGCTAACAAAGTATCGTAAAATCCGGGTGTGAGTATCTCCAATGCATCTAAGCAAGTAACTTGTTAAATAGTTTCTTTTGGAACACTTGTCATGCTTTATTTCATTTTTTTTCACAATTTATTTAAACATCTCACATATACAAAATACATTTTCTTTCTTTTTTTGAGAAATGATGGGGGGTTTTTTTACCCATAGTAGAAGATGGAAATGAAATTTGAAAGCAGGAACACCTGATTTTGGAGGAAGAAGACAAAGAGGAAGAAAAATTATCCACATGCTTAAGCTGTGGGTGAGACATAACATCCTAAGTTTTAAGACAGACTTCAAAGAAACAGAGAAGCAATACTTTAAATGCTACTAGCACCATCAAAGTTCAAGTATTGGAAAGATACTCTGCAATTATGCAATTAGCACCACTGTATTTTGAGTGGAACTGAAAGTACCTCAGATCATATGGAAAAGTTCCTACAAAAGATGTGGATCACTCTTGATTTAGTGTATGAGGTAGTTTAAACCTTTGGAAGTCATGGATTTAAACTTCCTCTGTGGAAGATATTCAAAGGCCACAAGTGGTGCAAACTTTCATGACTTTTTATTTTGGTTTTTTTTCTTTACAAAGGTTGACATTTCCCAAAACAAGGTGTTAAATCTTGAAAGACTTCCAAGTCCATTTGGGGCTGTATTAAATTTCATTGCACAATGCTCCAATCAATTCTTCTCCTTCTCTTTCGCCCAGAGTTTAAGCAAGTAGATGAACAGAAGAAATGGAAGGAGTCAGCTTTCATTATAAAAAGAAATGACAAGAGAATAATTTGGGAGAGGCTTTAAGTTAATTTTAGTTCATTCATTTAAAACAGACTGGGCCAATGTCCAAACCGAATTCTTGGTCAGCGCCGCCAATATCCAAAGGTGCAATGTCAAGGATGGGCAAGCGGGATGGCTTATTTGTTCTGTATTCAATTATTGTTTTGCCCCATTCGTTGTTCTTTCTCTGTAAGAGAAGATTCATTGCAATTTTTATTGCATTGTTCACAGTATTGAGAATTGTTTCACCTGAATGGATACTTTCTGAAAGAATTTCATATTAATACTGCTTCTGTTGTTTGCAAATCAGGTACCCACATCTACCTATTCGGATCTCCAATGCAGAGAAAATATTTACTTGCATCTTCTGTGGTCCTATGTGTGATGATGTATACAAGCTACCATATTATTCACACTGATTTTAGACCCTACGAGAGCCCTGTCTGAGTGTTTCAGGACTTAAAGAACCTGCCCTTCCTATAGCTTGTGCACTTTTTTTTTCTTATCAGTCTTCTGCTTACATAGAATTTGGATCTGGACCCTCTGAAAACTTTTTTTTTTTTTTTGCCACACTGCACAGTATAAGGTAGCATTTGTTTGTACCCTCTTCTCTCCCACTTGTTAAGGATCTCACATGGTTGGGTTTGTAGGCTATGTATGTATCTTCACCAGGCAAAATTTTGCTGGTCTGACCGATAATCTAATTCTGAACTAAAGCACAACTCTGTCCCTAATCACATGCTTAGGGCTGGGCAGTCACCGTACCTATGGTTTCTGCATTACTTACAGAGCAGCCATCCTCGAGAACACTGAAAGTGAATCTGCTGTTGCCTTCAGCTCGTAGCTCAACATCATTGGATCCCTGCAGTACCACAGCCTTTTTAAGGTTGCCAGTTTCTGCATCCATGTAGGCAATACTGTTCTTGCAGTGGTAGGTGATGTTCTGAGAGGCATGGTTGGCCAGCAGACGCATGAAGGCGAGTTGGGTGGCCATATCCTTTGAGGTCACTCCTTCACTATTGTATTCAAACTGAAAAACAGAGAGGAACCCAGTCAGTTGCATCGCTGGGGAAAGGAGGATGTAATGTTTGTAATGGAAATGTGTGATAGCTGCTCTAGTGTCCTGGCTTCAGCTGGGGTAGAGTTAGTTTCTTCTCAGTTGCTGAGACAGTGCTGTGTTTTGGATTTAGAATAAGAATGGTGTTGATAAAACACTGATGTTCACTAATGTCTTGGTTTTTTGCTAAGTCATGTTTATCCTAAGTCAAGGACTTTTCTTTTTGTTGGTTTTTTTTTTGGTTTTTTGGGTCTCATGCTCTGCCAGTGAGGAAGTGGGCAAAAGAAACTTGGGAGGGAGTATAGCTGGGAGAGGTGACCTGGGCTGACCAGAGGGATATTCCACACCATAAAACATCATGTCCAGTATATAAACCGGGGTGAAGTAACCCAAAAGGGCGGTCAATTCGGGTTCAGAAAGGGTGGGCTCTTGCACCAGTCAGCAGGTGGTGAGCAATTACACTGTGCATCACTTGTTATTTCACTTTTTATTATCATTATTATTTACCATTTTTACTGAATTTTATTTTATTTTCAATTATTAAACTGTTCTTATCTCAACATACCATGATTCTCCTCCCCATTCCATTAGGGTAGATTGGGGGGAAGAGAGAGGGAATTGGGCAAGCGGCTGTGTGGTACCTCATTTCCATCTGTGCTTAAACCATGACAGCTAGGAATTTTTTTAAAAAAAAGAATCAGAAGTCTTCAATCACTTTTCTATTGCCACTCCAGAACTAAAGAGCATAAAATAAAACTAGTAGGAGGTAGACTGACAACCAGACATGAGTGGATGTAGTTAAATTGTAGAGTTCTGCTCCAAGAAATGGTGTTAATAATTTATGTGGGTTCTGAGACAAGATCAGATAAGTTTGAGGAAGACAATCTACTGTTTCCACAGCTACGCTCAAAAAATGCCTGTCTCAATAAAACCCTGGAATTTTTTTTTGAATCTAATAGAGTAGTGTCTGTGGATAATACAAATTTTACTTCACCCTTCCATTCTTTTTACAGCATCTACTCTTAGCCACTGTAAGAAATAGGACCCTAGACTGTTCTGACCCCATGTAATCAAGTATTATCTTGGACACTTCATCACAATATCAACTCAATTTCATTAAAGAATGATGTAATTAAGTCTCCTCAGCTGTACAAAAATGGTTTATTTGCAATTTGCTGGGACAGTGTCTAACATGCAAGTAGACATAGTTCTTTCTTTTCCTTATGCCAACAATTCTGAATGTTGTGGTGGCATGCACTCAGAATCTGTGATGTGCAATATAAATATCTTTCCAGGAATAGTGTTGTATGTATTGTACGTAAAAAATATCAATTGAAAAGATTGATGTTTTTCTTATTTTTTCAGACATTTTCTGGACTGTCTTTATAGGTACCATATTCCAGTCCAGGCTTCCCTTAGCAATAATCATTATTCAGGCTGAATTGATCATTGCAGACATCAAGAAAAGTTAAAACAATAATGAGAAGTACTTTAAACAAACTGATCTAAACCAGAACCAGAGCTCTATGCCCATGAGGTAAAAGGTTTTTTCATATTTCTCCCCTAAGAATTTAATTTATCTGCTTGCTTGCTGAGAGTCAATGAATTGGGAATGCTTCAGACAGTGATGTAGGAAACAATCACCCTGCCATACATCACGTACCTGGCTGCCACCATTGATAGTTTCACCAAACCATATGTGCTGCTTCTTGACCTTGGGATTCTTGTTGATATACCAGTTCTTAACAGGAATATTGTCAGGGTTGGCATAGATGCAAGTCTCACCAGTGGCAAAATCACAGTATGCTCTAATGGCATCTGCAGTGCAGCCTTGGTTGGGATCAATCCAGTAGAAACCTGCCATTGAGGGAAGAAATGTGAGCAATGGTTCACTCAGCCTAAACTTTGCATTCAGTTCATATTCACTTGTCTGATACAGGAACTCAGGCCATAAATATCACAGCTAGGTACAACAGTAAGGTGGTGAGTGGGATACGTAGATATTTTGGATTGTTAACATATAAGAAACTGTATTTGAAAGCAAGGGTTAAATATTTTTGTATTATTCTGGAAAATTATTGCAATAATGCACAACAGTATTTATTAAGAGCTTTTCAGAATGTACTTGTATCTATTTTCAGTGGAGGCAGAAAGAACTTCTTAATTGGTCATTTAATATTTTTGCCATGTGGCCAAAGATACCATTCACTGAAGAAAGCTCATGACCTGGAAATGCTCCCTGAACCAGAAAGTGCAAACATCTGGCACTAACATACCGCTGCTCCATTCTGGGTGGCTAAGTCTGAGGTCACGACAGGTGCGAGCTGGGTTCTTTTTGGAGCCTTCTGGGGTCAGAAGGGTCTCAATTTGGTTGTTCAGTGTTTTCAGAGTGGCATCAACTTCATAGTCCTTGGGTCTGAGAGAAGGCTGATCAGCCCGGTAGTATTCTGCATCAAAGCCAACTTCATATCCACCACCATTGGGACCAGGGGGGCCAGGGGGACCAGGAGGACCAGGAGGACCCTACAGTTTTTCAAAAGCAGAAGACAAGAAGCATTCTGTCAGATACATGGTGCTTTTAATGAAATGCTTCCACACATGGATAGCCCTGCTTAACTCCTGGCACCGTCAGCTCTGATTGGAGGCAGCACGCACGGACTCGCCCTGTGGTGACTGCTATGGGTTGAAGCAGTGGAAGATGTACAGTGTAGGACTACCACATCTCCTTTGAGTATTTGCTCTCTGGCCATAAGGAGTGAACAACACGTCTTAGTTAGGTGTATTAAACATTTCCCTAATATTAAATATATTTTTAAAGAAATAAAACCACATGCATTATTAAACTGCTAGGCTTCTGGAGTGACATAACTGCTAGGCTTATAGTGTAACATAAATGTGTTAAACCAACAAAAAAAAGGGTTATACTCACAGCAGGACCTTGGCTACCGTGAGAGCCACGCACACCAGCAGGGCCAATAGGTCCAGGGAGACCATTGCGACCATCTTTACCAGGAGGACCAGAAGGACCGGGTGGACCCTAAAAGAAAATTTGAACAGTTTAATGACAGTAAAAATGCTACAAATAGAGATTTGTATGAATGGGAGCATACATGTGTATTTCACAAACAGAATGGGAGTTATTTGAATATGTTCTGGAATTCACATACCCTTGGGCCAGCAGGGCCGGTGTTACCAGGAGGACCTTGATCACCATGTTGGCCCTATTGGGAAAGATACATAGTCATCAAAAAAAGAGCAGTGGAACATGTTTGTGTTTGCTTGGTTCAAGAGGGAACTATAGGCAACGTGTATTTGGGCTCAGAGAATGGGAATCTAGGGCTAATGACATTTATTAGTGGAGTTGGGGTATAAAATGCTCTTTTTGGGAAGAGAGGAGAGGGAACATAAAGATGTATTTAAGGGGATGACCTATAAAATTCTTTATATTATTTCTTCTGATCTTCAGAGAAGGCTTTAAAGTTAAAGTCAGAATTCCTAAAGTTGGTACCCAAGTTTAAAGGGAAGAAAATACGCAGCTTACTTTGGCTTTTCTGAGATAAAGGTTTTACAATTTCTGGCCAAAAGAAGAAGTAATACTAAAACAAAGGCAGGGGATTTTTAAATTCTTTGTTAGCCAAATGCAATTGAGCTTCAAGGCAACTAATGGTACTCACAGTTCTAATGCCAATACCAGAATTTGCCATTTTGTACAAAAAACGTTGAATGGTAAAGAGACTCTTTATGACTCTTCATTTGAAAGGTGCTGCACAGTGGAGTAAGTGGTATTAACATGCTGTATTGTGCATGTGTAATTCCTTGCTAGAGTGACCTTATTTTGGTTTTTTTGCTCTTTATAATCAAACCCCTGAAAATCATTTACTTACAGCAAGACCAGGAAGACCCTGCAATCCATTGTGTCCCTTCAAGCCAGGCAGACCTCTAGGCCCCTTATCACCAGGTAGACCTTTCTCACCACGTGGACCTTGTGGACCCTAAGAAGGGATATAGGTGTCAGAGGAATAAGTTAGAAGGCTTCAAGAGCATACTACTGTCAAAGCAAGAATTAAGCATAAGTATTCTACATTAAGCCACATCCCAATGTATATAATGGACATCCCCTTAACACACCCAGGAAGAGTGCCAATCCCAAAAGCTTCAGGACTGATCCCACAGAAGAGAATGCTAATTGAGATTCTAAGTCCCTAAATATTTTCAAGTCCTTAAGCATGATTTTTTTGGCTTCTTGATCATTTGATCAGTTCCACGAGTCCTTCTCAATAAGGCATGTTTTCTCTTCTTGCATCAATGGGGTAGGATATTTAAAAATCAGACTTACAGCAAGACCTCTTGGACCAAAAGCACCAGCAGGACCAACAACACCAGCAGGGCCCTGAAACAAGAATAGAAAATACATGTAACTGTTGTATATTGTTCTAATGAAGGTTCTGTGCCCAACACATCTCTGAGGAAAGTGAAGTAATTATCTATACATTACTAGAGGTGCGATGTATTTTGTGTGTGTAGATATATATATCATATATATATCTATATATATATATATATCTATCATACATATATATATATATATATATATGATAGACAAGTCTTAGTCCTCTTAGACCTTAATCCAAAAAGTTAAGGTGTACCATTATCTCATCAACTTACGGGTTCACCACGGTTTCCAGGCTTTCCAGAAGGACCAACTTGGCCATGAGGACCAGGAGCACCCAGAGCACCACTGGGACCAGGATTACCAGGAGCACCACGCTCACCCTGGGAACAAAGGAATGCAACAGGAGAGACACTGTGTTATTACTGACTTACACATAGTGGAGTATTTCTTCCATGACAATGAAATAAAAGAGAAAGAAACAAGTTACCTTGAAACCAGGAGCACCATCACGGCCTGGAGGACCATCATTTCCAGGATTGCCCTATTAAAATACCATTAAAAAAATTACTTAATTCCATCACCTTTCATCTCACACAGAACCATGTCTCAGTCTAATTGCTTACAGTGAGAGTAAGAAGATATTGAGATAGGATAGTATAAATCTTGAAGAGAAAAAACTCTTCCTTGTACATGCCATTCTCAAATCCCTTGAATATAGTAATGGTGTCAGAAAACTATAATGGTCTTCAAATATTTTAGGTTTTAAAAGTTCACTAAAGAAAAAAATTACTGGGCTTTGCAAAATTTCTCTAAATGAAAATGCTAAGACAATAGTGGTCTTCATCTAGCTTGCACTCTTTTAAAACTGATACTTTTTTTTTAGATGAAAAATGCCAGTGGAGGGAAAAGGACCTAAACAATAGCCACAACTAAATTACTTTGTTGTGGTACTTCACAACCTTAAATGTTTTCCTTTGAGAATGTTAAGTTCACTTCAGCTGTTAGGCTGTGTCCAAAAAAAACCCTTTCCTTCAGAAAATTGGAATGAAAAAAAGTTCAGGATTTTTAAATTAATATTCTCTGTTCTCTTTGAAATCCTGCAAGTCTCTGCAACATTTGTATTAACAATGTATTAACAATGCTTCAGGTTATCAAATAAGCTTCCCTGAAAAGGCTGCAATTTTTATACTTTCCTGAAAGATATGCATGTTCCCCATTCCATCTTTCTACGCATTTAAGTAAAAAGTCAAAAGATTCTGAGAGTGACTTCAGGATGTATTTCAGACACAACTTGTGCTTTAAAAATTTGTCACCTAGTTGGGCATAGGAATCCATGTCTATAAAAATCCTGATACAATTTTCTCTGAAGACATTGTACAACTTTGCTAGCAGAACAGCCTCCAGTTGCACCCACTTTTTTGTTTTTGGCTCAGAATAAAAGAAAAGCAACCCGAAGAGGATAAAAGACAGCTTACATCACGTCCAGCTTCACCAGGAGCACCATTTGGACCAGGAGAACCCACAGGACCAGAGGGACCACGGGCACCAGGAGGACCAGAAACACCCAGGGGACCAGGTTCACCCTAATACAGGAACAGTGGTAACAAAACGTGACATTATAATACAACACAAACCAGTCTTACAGAACTTTTACCTTTATCTAAGAGAAACATTTCTCTGCAATCAGTTCAGGAAGGAAAAAAGAATCAGGACATAAGAAACATACCTATCTCTATCAAATATTATCTTCATTCTAAATGTTACTATTAGAAACATCTAACATTTCTGACATTCAGAAATATGCTCACTTGCAGATAATTCTGGTCTGTATGCAACAAGCCATAATTTCTTCCATTGCTGTAAGTCTGGTAGGTCCATATCCTCTGTTTCCAACAGCAATGGAAACAGCAGAATCTACATCTCCCTGGCTTCCCATAAGAGGGGACCTCAAATGTGTGTGGGTTTTTTCCATTTTCCTTTTTTAACATGTTGTGTGTTTAAAGCAGTTAACTCATCGTATACTCACTGTTGCTCCAGAGATGCCTGGAAGACCACGTTCTCCCCGGGAGCCAGGCAGACCAAGGATACCAGGAGCACCAAGAATACCCTGAGGACCTGGGGTACCAGGAGGACCCTATGATGTGAAGAGAATAATATTTATATTAATAGACAAAAATAAATGCAACATACTCATCTGACAGTGATACTGAAAATTTCATTCTCAGTTGCAATTTCTGCGGATCACAGAAGAAATTTCTATAACTTTTCTTGAGTAAGAATTGTGGTATTTCACACAAGTGCTTACTTCAATAAGAAATATGTGTGACTAAAAAAAGCTAGTAATTCTGGATATGAAAGCTTAAAGATACTCAAAATGAATTAATTTATTTGCATAAATCTACGTTATCCTGGGGGCAGACAACTTTAAGCTCGTGATCCCCACAAATCAGAGTTTCTGAGGCAGCTATGAATTGAGATTGTTCTAAATGGACATTCACATGCTCCTTCCTTTTCCATCCATGAGGATCAATTGCAGAGCAGATGTGCTTCCTTTTCTCAGACTAAATATCAATTTCTTCTGTAGTTAGAGAAAGATACAACTCCCCACAAGAGAAAAAGAGATAGAAAACCCTGACCCAGGGATCAGGTTCACTTTTAATGGCATGTTTGTCAAACATGCCTATAAACAATTTCTTGTGTCTCAGTGGAACTTCTACTGAAAGGCTTCGCTAAATTTGTGGATTAAGTGGAAAAGCCCTTCACAAACACCAAAATTATCTCAGAAGGTATAACATTTACATGAAGAGAAACATATTTAATGAGATGTGATACTTAGTAACTTACAGCAGCACCAGCCTCTCCAGATGGACCTTTCTCACCAGCAAAACCAGGTGGGCCAGCAATACCTTGTTCACCAGTGCGGCCGACTGGTCCAACATCACCACGCAGACCTCGAGGGCCATCTTTGCCAGCTGGGCCAGGAGGACCAGGGGGACCAGTGATGCCCTAGGATTGAGTATGAATATGATACCATTACAATACAGACCTGGGGATAACATAGATAAATTTAATTTTAAGTCCATGTAAAAAAATAGTCCCTTGCAATAAACGAGTTATCAGGTGCTCCAAAGCAGCAACTTCTATCTATTGCCTTGTTAGCAGTGGAAAGCTGGAAGCAGTAGAATTATTGAAGTGATTTTTTTTGTTTTGTTTTTTTTTTTACCTCTGAGCAGGTGAAAGTTACAAAATTTGGTAGGAAAATATAGCACTGTCTCTCTTTGGAGACATTAATTGCAACTATAAAATCTATGAGAAAAAAAAACCATTATCTTCCAATTCAAGACGATTATTTGCTTTGGGTACCGAGATTTAAAATTTATTTTAATCTAGGGCATCTAACAAAAGAAGTGCCTTTTGGTAAAGGTTGGAAACACCTTTGAAAAGGAAAACCACAAATGTCAATCTGGAATGATAATTTCTTGCTGAAAAAAAAAGATTCACATTCTAAAACACAATCAGAGTTTACCCTGCTCAAGACAGGGGCTAGAACTGCAGGTACTTTAGAAAATGTGGACATCCAATAACCCTAACATTCTTCTGCAGGTTGGACATGACCTTATTCTACTCTATCATGAGTAATTGCACAGCCATTGATTTGAGCAAAAGCAAATAAACACAGATTTTTGGAAATGGTTGGGTACTTCAAGATGCATAGGGATGCTTGATGGATTATAAAAAACTCACAATTAAATGCACAGGTCATACTCTGGGAGTTTGAACAATTAGATTTTTTTCTTATCCAGTCCTATAAGGATCTGAGGTGATTCCAGTGCAGCTACGATTCATATAAATGAAACAAAAGTTAGGATTATCCCTAAGCAAAGTAACTTCTTCATTAGTTACTTCATTACTTACAGCAGGGCCAGGAGGACCAACTCTTCCAGCAGCACCAGGGAAACCAGTCATGCCCTAAAAATAAAATTGAAAAAGAAGATTAGGTTTAAAGGAAACAATAACTTCATGAAAAGCAACAATGTCAGTACTAAAAGCCTGAAGACTTACAGGAGGACCAGCATCACCACGAGGGCCAGCAGGACCAGCAGCACCAGCAGGACCCTAAGTAGGAAGGATTGAAAAAGAGAGATGGATCAGGCAAAGACAATTAATGCTCCCTATTTAGAGTAAGGGCTCAGTCTCACTATTGGGAAAGCTAAGAGTGATTTTAACACCAGCAGGAGGACTGGACCCAAAACCATGCTGCCTATCCTGATGATAGGGTATTAAATTCTCACAGACATTTTAAATTGGTATCGTAAGGCCTCATAAAAGTTGCATAAGGCATTTATGATTCAAATTAATTTCCTAGCAAATGCTACGTGCATCTAAAAAAATCTGGAAGTCAAAATATGAAAGCAGGACAAAATCATCAAGTTGTCTGCACTTTGTGACTAATTCAGCCACATAGTGCAAGAACCTGGTATTGATCTATTAAAATCATACAATAAGTAACCCAAGCCACATTATCCCACAACACTTTGTGGTATTTGAAGTACGTGGGTCCGACTTCCTGCATAATTTCACTCAGTTCCCCAATAATGGGCTATGTGCATGTGAAGCAATATACAGCTTTGGGCTATAAAGGTGTCAGCACATGAAAAGCCTGTCTGCAAATGGGTGCATGGACAAGTTTGCACACATGCATATGGATGACTGAGTCGGAAAATCAAACTGTGACAGCACAGCCCATCTTTGAGAGAAAAGTTTCAATGTTCTCAGCTCAGAACTTACCCACAATCACCCCCGAATGGTCCAAGATAGAGTGATTTTGCTGATCTTCAGAGCAAGTTGAAAATTAGTTACTATTTTCTCTTCATTTCAGTTCCAGACTCATGATCTGAGCCCACATAAATAGATTGATAAAATTTACATGACGTGTGAAAATCAGCATGGTAACTTTTCTTACAGCCTAGTTTGAAGTTTTGTTTCTTTCTTTCATTACCTTGTCAGAATTCAAGGCTTTTAGGCTAATGTATTGCTTGCATGGCACAGTTAAGTACTATGCATTTCACAAAGATACAATTCACTTACTGGTGGTCCAGAAGCACCAATTGGGCCAATGGCACCTGTTGGTCCACTTTCACCCTTAGGTCCTTTGGGCCCACGCTCGCCTTTAGCACCAGGCTGACCAGCTGCACCCTATGGGCAGAAAAACAGACAAAATGAGGAATTGAAAATCTTGCAAAGGAAATAGAGGAAGATTATGGCATCAATATGAGGAAAGTACAAAGAAAACTCACAGGGGGTCCAGCAAATCCACTGGGACCTACGGGACCAGGCTCACCACGTTCACCCTAGAGAGAGGATAAAGAAGAGAACCATCTTTAAAAGGACAATTTTCTGAACATCATGTCTTTGACACAGGAATAACTGTAGAAATTGCTACTTACAGGGATACCACGGGCACCAGCAGGACCAGCAGGACCAGCAGGACCTCCTTCTCCCTAAAAGGCAGCCAAAACCATTTTGACACTGGGAAATGGCCTTTCTGTAGTCAGAACAGGAATGATCTTGTGCTACAGATACATAAAGTGAGTCTCCTTGGGTCTCCAGTGGAGAGGATGTTACTGAAAATGCTTCTGGTTCTGATCTACCTTGTGTTAATAATTTCTAATGATTCTTGGACAGCATAAAGAATCATTCTGAGCTAATGTGTGGTTATTCATCACTGTATCAAAACCTCCTCTCACAGTATGAGGAGGATTGTGGAGTTTAACCTCAAGTGAGAAAAATTCAGCCAAAGTCTGAATCAGAATATTCTCCACATATAACCCACTGCCATGTAGATGTGCATCCTCTTCCCTGCCCTCTTAGAAAAAGGTTTGGGGTCCTATGGCAAGCTTCACTGAATAGTTCCAACAGCCCCTGCTCCCTGAATCTAAAAAGTTTAAAAAATTTGTGCACACTAGAAAGATGGAATTGGTTCTTATGGAACTCATCTCACACAACTCATGTGTGAGTAAACTGTATCAACAAGGCATTTTTTCATTCAAAGAGTAGACTTACCCGATCACCAGCACCACCAGCAGGGCCAGGAGCACCAATGGCACCAGGGAGACCCTATAGGTCAAGAGACAGGACAGTTTCAAACAAAATGTAAGTAGGACCAACTACTTTAAAAAAGCTTTCTCTTTCCTCTTGGATAAAGGTGTGTAACTAACTTTATTTTCGATGTTCTCAATAGAAAGGACACATGATTTAATAAAACAAAATCTATTCTGTTATTTTCCTTCCTAAAGTATGAATTCTAAGAAAGGCACCTGAAATCTCAAATTAAGGATAGTTTTGTGTAAGTTTGCAGGCTGCCTTTAAAATCAGCTGTCTGGGCTAAGCCCATGAAATTAAAGAGGATACTGTCACACTAAACAGCTGTGCAATGTCTGTGCAATACTCTGCTCATGTAATTTCTCTGCTTGGATGCATGAGAAGTGATCACTTTTCTCTCTCTCTCCCCCTGAATTCAACCATCCTTGGACAAGGGGCAACAAAATTACATTGATTTGTATCAAAAATGAGCAGATATAAGCAGTAATGCAATACAGTGGGAAATGCCAAGTCCTGAACATCCTTCTCAGTTATTCAAGTTCTGAGGTGTGGCAAGGCAAAAAATCAAGTAGAAGTGTAAGATACTTACACGAGCACCATCTCTTCCTGTTGCACCCATATCACCTCTCAGACCTGGGGCACCCTGGAACACACAGTGGGAAAAATTGTATTGGTAATGAACATAATAGTCTGTATGAAAGAAGTCTTGAGCTGTTTGCTGAGAATCTGTGCATTACTTAGACATCATAGAAAAAGCTTATCATGCTAAGTTTTCTGGAGAAATGAACTTTGATTATGATTTCATTCTTATCGCTGAGTAGGTACTGACTTAGAAAGCAAATATTTGCAAAGAGGACTGACATGCTTTTCAAAATAAACCTGCTTCTTTAATGGGAAACCTACGTGGTTTCTCCCAGGCCCCAATAATTTTGAATAGAATTAGAAATTGAAAACCGTGTCCATGTATATTACAAATAATGAATATAAATTCCCCTCAAAATCTCTTTTCTTTTGGTCAAGAGTTATCCATCTATAAAAATTCTTCTGGGTATTCATATTATACTTCCTATATGATGCAAGAAAACAGCTATTAAAAGCAATGATATCATATGGGCAGACACATAAAATGCCGTGTTTCATGTAACAAAAAGTTATTTTCAGGCCATCACTGGAGTCAAGAAATCAGATCAGCACTCTGTTCTCTCTCCTTTTTTTCTTAATACAGTCTAGTGTTCTAGATTAATCTGCATGTCAATACATAGTGGTTTTTAAAATGTTTTAGGATAGTACCTTAGAAAAGACTGTCAGCCTGTTAGACCAACAAAACCTCTACTTGCTGACTATTGAGTAATACAGTTTCACAGTAAATAAAAGTCACATTGGGGTAACCTGCAGGTTTTTCCAAGTTAATGAAATTTAGGCATCTCAAACCTGTGCATGCAGTAATAAGGCAGTTTTCCACCTTACCTTTTCACCCTTGCCTCCTGGAACACCAGCAACACCTCTCTCTCCTGGGATTCCACCAGGGCCAGCAGGACCAGGAGCACCAGCAGCACCAACATTGCCAGGCTCACCCTAGTAGCAACAGCATATCATGTAAGTCAGGGTCAAGTCACTTACACAGTTTGGAACAAAATCATCATTACTATTCTGCCCATCATTCTGCTTGGTTGTAAACAGTATGACTAGTAACATTTTTGTCTGAGTTATTGTACGTGTTTTACTTTTCCAGTGAGTGAAGATGCTAGATGTGAATACTCTCTCTGATTCTGTGGGCTCCTGAGGTTTAAGGTCCATGTTCCAAACTAAACTTCTGTAGAAAGACTACCCATGAAACTCCAGAAAACTAAGACCCATATTCACATAGCATCAAGCCAACATCATCATCTCTTAGATGATCACTTACTATTACCCTAATGTTTGGGGGAAAATATTGCTTACTAGACACAAGAACTTGTGTCTACTTGTCCTGTGTACAAATATATGTGGGTATAAATAGAAGTCAGCACGAATTTTGGTCAGAATCTCAGATCCTATCTCCAAACAGAATAACGGCACACCAAGCTGACAATCTGTACTCAAATTGACTTCCCCTCCCATCATCTATGGCACTAAACATAAATCCATTTAGTATTAGCATGGACTAGCTGGGATGGAGCTTTACCACTTGGAGAGAGGTTTTGGATTGCGTTCATCAGGAATTCAACAGTAATGCAATGGCAGCTGGAAAAGGCATACCTTGTTACCATCGGGGCCTGGGGGGCCAGAGGGACCACGGCTGCCAATGGGACCAGCAGGACCAACAGCACCGCTCTCACCAGGAGGACCACGTTCACCCTACAGGAGACAGTCTGATCTCAGTGCTTCCTAGAACTTTCTGTAGCTGAAAGCACTGGCTAGGAGCAATGACAGTGTGACTGACACATTTTTATCTGAACAAACCTTTAATTAGGATTGTGCAGCTATTAACTAAATTGGTCATAAGAACTGGCTCTAGCTTTTGACACAAAAATTTCAAAATAAAGTCTTGCATCATGATAACAGCTGACAACTAAAGTATGAATATTTCTTGAACATGGATTTTGGCTCCTGTGCTTTTTCTGTTAACAGTGTCTGGCATTCTACTGTCAAATAGAGATTCTATTTGAGGACAAATAATGGATTCTAGTGAAATTACAGGGATAGTAACTTGCAAACAATTATTTTTACAGTGGCAAATGCCTGGTGAATACTGGAGAATAAAGGTAACACCTAAAGCCTACAAATATGACCTGTACATCAATACAGCTATAAGGATAAATTCTGATTCATAGATCTGGCATGGAAGACATGGAAGTAGCCAGAAACTTGATTTAAATGCACAATAGATCTATCAAAGACAGAAACACCAGTTTTACTAAAGATATCTCAAATTATCTCAGTGTGATCAAGCTGGACATCGATGAATAATCTGATAAGGTATAATGGAGATTTTTATGCTGTATGCTGGAAAATACGGAATTTTATATAAGAATTATAATGTGGTCAAAGAACTGACTCAAGGGTGATAGCACACTACTAGAAAGCACCAACAGTGTAACAGATTAATTTTTATTGTAGACATGTTCCTCAACTGATTTTTTTTTCATACATTTTGTTAATTATCGAGAGGCAGAAAAAGAAGAAATAAGCAGATATCACAAAGGTGGAAGCATTTGTCAACAGGAAGAAGGATTGGCATACCACACAGGAAGAAGTAATAACCTGCTAGACGGCTGTCACAGCAAAGGGATAAAATTCATGAGCGTGAATACCAGGCCATTTATTTAGGCACCAAAAGTGAGAATTCTGCCACAAATGGAAGTTTCAATGGTGAAAATGACTGAAAGGGAAAGGTAATAGCCAACAATATGATGCAGACATGAAAAAGGAAAATGTGATCTCGCACAAGCAGGGGGGTATTTTTAGGAAGTGCTAGTTTTGTGTATAAAGCATTAGTAAGATCTAATTTGGAATACTGGATGAAATACACCCTGGGCTGGGTATGTGATGGTTAGGGCAAGCTAGAGCAGAGGCAAATAACTGCTACTGCTATGACAAAGGGAACTTGGCTTGGATACATTGGCAAAATGAGAGTTTAGAGCAGATGTGATTATTGATACAGACTTGGGGCACGAAAACATAGGGAGCAAAAGTGCTTTTTAAACTGATTGACATAACTTGTAAGAATGAATGGGAATATTTGTCATTGGATTCATTTAGTTTGGAAGTCAGAAGAAAAGAAGAAGCAACAAAAGTAGGTTAAATATCAATTTCTTTATAGGTGGAGTTGGACATCAAATAATTAATTGAGCATTTTATAAACTACTCTTTGCTCTACATAAATGGGATCATCCAGCCATGCAGGAAGGCCTCTACAGAAAGCTCTTTGAAGATGTTTATTGAGAGTTCAGGATTAAAGGGAAGTGGGAGGCAATACCTTCTAATGACTATTCCAGGTTCTGAATTCAGTCCACTATTTATTCAAAGACAGTACTGGGGAGGTAGGAGCAGCCTAGCAAGGGATAGTAAAACTGAAATGGTTAGGCTAAGAAGGTCTGCACACAGGGACTGCAGATGAAAATTCACATATTCATCAGGCCTCAGTGTAACACTGTAGGATCAGTCTTTTATCATCCACAGTCTCATTGGAAGGTTAATACAGGACATCATTATTTGGGTAATATTCATATTGCTTATACAGAAGTTTACTAACATTGGCAACCGTGTTAAACCCTAACTCAAATACCCAGACACCTGCAAAGAGCAGAGAATATTATCCTTCATTCCTGGGAGTCTGCTGCAATACACTATTCTGTAACAGAGAAGAGCTTTTTGCCTTGAGGAACATGGAAATGTATATAGCTACTACTGTTATTGAACACATTATTAAGAGTGTCTGTACCGGTTTTCAAATGAGTTACTCACTCTTGGACCAGCAGGACCAGGGACACCAAATTCACCATGAAGACCCTAGAAGAGAGCAGATGTAGTGGTAAAGTTTATTTCTAAGGGAAACTTATTGCTTAAATTGTACTTTATTTCTGAGCAATAAAAGGAAATTCTTCTCAAATTGCAGCAGTATAGTGAAAAGGTTCAGACAAATTTTCAGACAGGCTATTACATACATGGAAATAACCCCTTTTCCTCCAGCTGCACAGTATCTCAAGGTACACTTTAGATATTATTTTTTCATCTGAAAAGGTTAGTTATTAAATTACAAGCTCTTTTTTTTCAGGTATATGCAATGTAAACTCTTTTACAAGGACACAGATATAACTATAAATGTTAAAGGTGATTATGACACATAGGATGCACAATTTTCAGATTACATCCCACACTAAATGTGCAGCAGCTAGAGCATGGATTACAACTGAACTACCTCAGTTGGATGCCATTGTAAATTCACTGAAATCAGCTGAGGTGCAAAAACATAATTGGAGTAATCAGATTAGATTGAACCTTGAAGATTTTGAAAGAAATTTGAAGTAAAATATTTTTTCATGTACTGTCTCTTCTGGGGGAAGAACCATATTTTATTTCTACTTAAGGCCCAAAAAGCAAAGGACTGTCTTTGCTCTGTTTCATACCAAAACTTTGAAAAAGGAAGTATGATGCAAATTCCAATGCAAAAGGGACTATTAAAGTTTGCATGTTATCCTGATTGTTTTATTTTGGCAAATAGATTCAACAGGCTCTTGTTTCACCACGTGTGCCATTGCAAACCCAGCCCTCACGCAATGCCTGCCCCATCCGTGGAATGCTGTGTCTGCCACTCACCCTCTCGCCTGGTTTACCAGCCTCACCAGCGGGACCTGAGGGACCTGGCAGACCCTGAGTGTAAAGAAATGAGAATACAAATATAGTTAAGGCAGAAGCTCTTCATGCTTTGGGAACCATAGGTAAGATTGAACAGAGCACATTGTTACTTACCTGGAAGCCAGGAGGGCCAGCAGGACCTGTTTCACCCTTTCCACCTTGGTTGCCCTGAATAAAATGAAAAACAAGTGATTAGCTTGGAAGAAGAAATACAGGAAAGTGGATTTAAAAATGGGAAGTCCCATTAATGTAAAGTAAATCACAAATTGGATTTGTGTGGAGGCTGTTACTTACAGTGACTCCAGGAGGACCTTGAGCACCATTGTTTCCCTCTGGACCAGGAGCACCCTATATACGTTCAAGTAAAAAGCTGTTATCAAAGTTTTGATTTGATATGAATAATATCTCTAAATGATTATGTGCCAAAACCAAAGGTCTCTGACTGTGTATTTTGAACTTAACCATTTATTTCTAAGAACTTTACAACCAGAGGTACTAAAGATGCTTAAAATTTTAAATTCTCATTATTGTTTTAGTTATTGCAGCACATTCATACTCAAGAAAACTTCTTGTGGAATTACAGAATATAGAAACCTTGCTGATAGCATTTTCCCCACAGCAGACTGTTTTTTGGGTCCCTTAAATCAGCAAAAAGTTGGAAACTTACAGGATGAATTAGAAACCATACAATGTGCTCTAAGAATTATGGACAGGGAGTGCTATTTTTTCCCTCTTCATAAGATAATACCCCATGATTAATTACCCAATTAATAACCAAGAAGGGTAGCTTTCACTTACCCATTAAGTAATAGCCCCCATGGACATGAGGCTAAAACGTATGCATTCCCAAGGGCTTTTCTAATTTCATCATCTATTCATCCTTGCACAAGCCAATGCTATCTTATTACAGAGGTTTGGAAAATCTACTTTTTTTTCTCTCTGGAAGGTGATAAAGAAACATATCCACATACCCGTGGGCCAGCAAGACCAACATTGCCTTTTTCACCAGGTTTGCCAGGTTCACCCTGAAGTTGAAAGAAAAAGATATAAAAGTTAACCAAGACTTCATATTAGATTCAATTTAAACTACTAAGCAGAGACTTATACTCTCATTGCCAGAAGATTTACTGTAATATTTCTTTAACCGCAATTAAAACACAAACTCCTTCTGTCTTTTTGCATCACTTAGATTAGCTCAAAAATATGTTGTTTATTTTCAAAACTCTATGCCTTTATGTTTTGAGATCATAATTCATGACACTCTGCATAGTATCCTATGCAATACACTGTATGTTGGCATGTATGTGTATGTACAGCAACACCCAAATCCAGGACATAATTGTTATCTGTGGCCTCCGTGGGACATGTAAATAACCCTGCTGAAGTCACTGGTAGCTTTTTTTTCTGAGCTGAGTGAGCTTTGGATAGTGCTCCATAAGTAACAGTACTCTGGAACTGGTTTAATGGCCAAACTTAACAGAAATTTTACTGATGTGAATATACAGAAATTATAAAACGGACATGCTGAAATCATAAAATAGACATATATTATTCTAATCACTTCAATGTCAAAATATCCCTAAGCTAATTAAATTGTTTTTCCGCTTCATTAATCATATTTTAGATAGCTGGAAACAGAGCTCTTGAATGGAAGTGGATGCCATCCAATAAGCAGCACAGGGGGATACAGGGAGATGTGCTGGATTAACAAGTTAATTAAGAGTTGGGAACCTACAGATTAGTCTGGAAATACCTTCATTATAATAGAAAGTTTCTGTACTGTACTTACAGTGGGACCTTTTGGTCCAGGGAATCCAATGTTGCCAGGCTCACCTCTATTACCAGCTGGACCAATTGGCCCAACTCTACCATCTGCTCCAGGGAAACCCTAGAAAAAGAAATCATACTATTAAATGGCTGAGGTAATTTAATTCGAGTTCAGCTTTAGGAGAAATATGTCAGGAAGCAAATGTCATTTAACTTTTCACCACTGTTGATGCATCACTTGCTCATGCATCCCTCCCTTTTTCTCCTTTTTGTAGAACTCTGCATTTCTTCTTCCCCTTCCAGGACACAAGCCTGATCTGAGACCCACAGAAATGAATGGAAAGCTTCACACTGATTTTCTGAGTAATACAGTAGAAAATTTTGCTGGTTTTACAGAGTTGTGTTAGAGCTCAGTGTTGAGATGTTTGTTTTATACAATTGTACTTCATTCTTTCACATGCAATGGGGGAACAGAATAAAAAGCAAGGTACTTACAACAGGACCTTCCTTGCCAGCAGGGCCTGGGCTTCCAGGCTGACCTGGGAGACCCTGAGAAAGGAAAAGTTTCACGTTTTTACAAGGAAACCAACTCACCCAACACATAACCAGCATTTTTTTTACATGCATGCATGCACACACACAGAGGTGCCAAGTTATCAATGTACACTGTTTAAACAGGACTGTAGGTGCTATCACATTTCCACCTGAAGCACTGACTGTTAGTTTGGTGGTGCATGCTCCCACGCCAATCGAAAATCAGTGTAGGGAATCCCTGTTTTACTCAGAGAAACTAATTTAGGCTCTGCTTTGGAAGATAGTGAATTTCAACGTTTTGCAGATACCTAATATTCACATGTGCATTGCAAACTTTCACTCCACAGGGTAGAGTAGGAAGAGAAAGAATAAGGAGTGTAAGTGTAATGACATTAACATAACCTGGCTGCAGCCAACACCACTAAAAGGGAATGGCTGTTTTCAATGAAATCATTTGCAAAATAAAAAAAATAATTGAGATCAGACATCTCACATCATTTTAGTAGGGTTTGCTTCCCTTTGAGTTCATTAAAGAGGACACACACACCTTAATTGTGATCACAATGATCACATTCTGTAAATAATCACAAGTGGAAGCCCCTTACAGAAGTCAATACAGTATCCAGTACAAGAGGACAGTGCTCTATCCCAAGGCAATCAAATGCTACCATAACAAAAGTAACTAATTTCAGTAAACATTTTGATGCTTCTTAATCATTCCTAATGGGGTTTTTTCAATTGAGCGGTAGTAGTGCCCTAAATGTGGTTAGCACATGCTGAATTTTTGCAGTTGGATTTCTGAGTAATTTTGTCCATTAATTGTAAGTGATTTTCTTTTTATGTAGTTCAAACTTACTCTTGGACCCATAAGACCAGGCTCACCAGGACGGCCAGCATCACCATTAGGACCCTTAGCACCAACAGGACCACTAGCACCACGGTTACCAGCAGGTCCCTACCAAAAGAAACAAATAAAATTAGGCAGAGGTAGCAAAAAGCATCACAAATCTGTATATGAAAGGTTTTTCAGAAACAGTGACTCAGACAAAAGTCTTACCATGACACCAGCTCTGCCATCAGCTCCAGGGAGACCACGAGACCCAGGTACACCCTGCAAGTCAACACAAAAAAAAAAATCAAGAAAGGGAAAGAAATATATCTGTTCCTATGAGGTAGATAGTGCTTGCTAGATTTCAGTCTTCCAAGCAGGTCTGCTGAATTTGAAGTAAGTGCAGCTTCAAGCATGCATGCCTCAGTGTAAACAGGTATTATGAAAAATCTCTCTAATTTCCTGTAGATTTCTTTAAGTTCTAATTTGTTTGTATAATTTTCAGTGTTCATTCTAATAGTGGTTCTAGCCAGCAGCTAGGATCCCACAACCTGGCCCACACAGTTCCACATTCCCTGTAGAGAGTTACTGACTCTGAATTCTTTATCTCTGCCAAAAAAAAAAATCTGGGGGAAGCACTGCCATTTTTCTTACTATTTTCCTGTGAATTCTTTTCTTTCACAAAGCTACATGCGTCCTGAAGTTCATGGAGTGGCTTTCTCACGCAGTGAAACGTTTACTAAGGCATCAAAGGCATCCTTGAAGATACTACATTGAAAGCTTTTTGCCCCCATTATGTGTGAGCCCATTATCTGTTTTAAGCAGTTAAATCCCATCACACACTTTTAAGAGTAATCAAAAGATAATTCACTAAATATTACACAGTGGACAAATCAAAGCAATCTCTACATACTTCAGGGATAAGATCGTAAATAAGCATTAATGCAAAGCAAAAATAGGTTTGGTCCCAACTAATCAAAAGGCTCAGAATAGAAAATTACCACTGCTTAGCAGCATTAATGTAAATTTATTTACTAATAATTACTTAATTTGACTGTGGGAATCTAGATTGATTTCCACTTCCCTTTTTGCTTCTACTTCTGGAACATGAAAAGAAAACCTACTCTCAGACCAGCAGGGCCTGGGGGACCAGCAGATCCAGGTTCACCAGGGCTGCCTCTCTTGCCTTCCTCACCACTAGGGCCAGGAGGGCCAGCAGGTCCAGCAGCACCCTATTTTGGACAAACAGAGAAAAAGAAGAAATCAGATGCTATGTTGTAAATATTATGAGGCTTTTGATTGAAAAAAACTTCATATTTTGCTATACTTACAGGCTCACCCTTCATACCACTTTCTCCCTTGGCACCAGCAGGGCCTGGTTCACCCTGGAGCCCGAAACAAAAAGAGATGACAGAATTAGGCATCATTCTAAAAATCTCTCTTCTACCTGGTGAGATTACTCATGAATCAAAAAATTCTTTTATCATCTAATGCCATGCCTCCCTCTATTGTGAAAATGAGCACAACTGTATTTTTGGCTTAAAAGGCACAAAACCAAACGTGTTAAAGATGCTTAGAAATGACAGTATTGAACTATGACACATTTAGGGCTGGTTCCTCTACTGAGGATACCCATTGAAGGCCTAGTTGTGAGACTGCTGCCACATCTCTCTCAATACTATCAGCATGGACAGAGCTTCACAGTGACATCATATTATGGGTTGGAAGGGGCCCACTAGGATCATTAAGTCCAACTATTCCTTGCACTCGAAGAGGGTGCTAAGTGAACCTTTTCAGTCTCAGCATCTAAAGCAAGTAACGAGATACAGAAATTAACTACAATGGTCAATTATAGCACAGCAAGAAAAAATGTCTGCATTATAACAAAAATTTATCCAGAGGAGATCTTTTACAACTGTGGACGCTGTGTCCAGTTTTCAAATGAAGACATGCAACATAGGAGGTCACTTACAACAAGTCCTCTAGCACCACTAGGACCAGCAGGGCCAGGAGGACCAAGAATGCCACGGGGACCAGGCAGACCAGGAGCACCAGCAACACCAGGAAGACCCTGTCCAACAGAGAAGAAAAAAGATATTTTGAACCCATTGTCTTTTTTGCTGCATTAACTGAGTTGGGGTATTTTTAGAGCAAACAAGTGTGAGTGTAGTTGTACTTACAGCTGCACCTTTAGCCCCTGGAAGACCATTAGCACCAGGGTTGCCCTGTTAAAAAAGATAACAATACTGGTTAATTCAGAAACAAAAGCGCACACATCTGACAGTAGATAAAGTCTGGCAAGTTACTCACTGGAGGGCCAACAGGACCACTGGAACCAGGAAGTCCAATCTCTCCTCTTGGACCAGCAGGACCACTAGGACCAACATTACCAGCAGGTCCGATTTCACCCTGTTGGAGAGAAGGACAGAACCCTCTATCAGTGTACACAGTGTTGTGGCAATAGTGAAGCAATCCTACATCAGCCTGGCATGAAGATAATCCTATTTGTATATTCCCACTTCAGAGGCCAGGAAACCAAGCAGCTGAGGGCTTTTAATGGGTTTTAAAGGCACTCAAGTTGGGATGTCTAGTTAGGCTTCATCTAAGCTAATGGCTAAGACAGGAAAAACAGATGCTTACCCAGAAGGTTGACCAAAAAAATCAGAATTAGAATACCAGTTTCATTTGCATCCATGTGTCTCCAGAACTGGCCTGAGGTGCCACAGTACATGAGACCTAACTGACCATTATCTTGCACTTTCAGATGCCATTTGCACAGATGCAAAATGCAAAATTATGCTTGATCAGAGTGCTGTGGGATACTGTTCACAGTGGATTAAATGACAGATAAAAGGTTCTTGCTGTTATTTTCAGAAGGTTGCGTTCCCTAAGTCCACTACAAGAACCTGAATATAATGACAAGTTCTTTTCAGCAGGTCAGTCAGAGTTCACCCTGGATATGTAGACAGTCTTCTCTTGAAACTACATGCTATAGCCACGCTCACATCTGCATTAGAGAAGACTAAATGGTTTTCAAAAGTCTTGCCTTTTGACAAGGATAACCAGAATGGGATCTCAATTTTTTCTCATCTTCCCTGCAGTTAAAATTTAAGGGTCTAGAAAACAATACTTTATTTTCTTCTAAAAGTGGATTAAGTTTTGTCTGTAACACAGAATGACATGGATTTTGTGGCAAATGGTCAGCAAGATTTGTAAATGCAGTATATGCAATACTATTTCCTCAAATTCTCTGTCCTTCCTTGGACACTCAAAATACTGAGGCTCTTACCCAGGTAAAAAATGGTAAGATTTGAGCAATAAACGGAATAATATAAAATATAGTCTGCAAGAGCAAATGGTACTGCCCTAAACCTGAAAAATTTTAATGCAATTTCTGCACTGTAATTTCAAGGACTTAAATTGGAAGTAGCCCAATACCCAAATACAGCTTTTTGGTCCTCCACTATTTCTGTAAAGTGATGTTAACTGCTGCCTTGCTTATTTATCATGATTCATGTCACCCTTGGAAGGTATATATAAGTGCACCACAGAAGAAGCAGTAAAAGGGTTATATGTCTTCTTAAACCTGCCCAGCATCAATCTTCAGCTGTGAAGTAAATGCTGGATTTTAAATTAGCATTCATATCTGATGTTCTCCAAATACAGATGAGGATGAGAATGAATCCCTAGAGTAACTGATAAGAAAGCACTCTTAGCTCCTAGAGGGTGGGGGGTTTTTTGCTGCCTAGAAACTATGTTAGTACATTTCACCTTCACTATCAAGTGTACCAGTAGATGTTCATACCTTAGCACCAGGTGCACCTGGGAAGCCTGGAGGACCAGCAGCACCAATAGGGCCCTGGGAAATGAAAGGGAAGCAGTTGTGTAAAGGTATTCAGTGACAACGGAAACATCTTGCTTGTTGAAGTAAACAGATTTAAAAAATGCACATTTACTTATTCCACACATTACCACCTCAGAATACTAGTTGTCTTTTGGAGTTCCAAACTGACAGATTTGGTTCACTACAAACAGTTAAAGCCAGGTCAATGCTTAAACAACATTTACAGTGCAAATTAAGCAAGAATTGGTAAAACCTTGCCTTGAGGCCAAACACCTGAGAAAGAACAAGCAGAGGATGAGCAGAGGCAGGCATCTGCAAGGCAAGATGACTGATTCTACTATGTCTACCTATTGCTGTAAGATTTATAATTGCATTGGAACAAAGTTCCAACATACCAGACATTACAAGAGAAGATACACTGATGGATTCATAGCCTTTATTTTTAATGCATACAAATAAAAAAGGATAGTTTTTCTTCAATTATTAATTAAATATCCAACTCATTAATTTATATGGGGAATTGTTATCTACTTTTTTGTGAGCTAACATCTTTCAATTAGAAATATTTATAATAAAACTGCCTCACAAATCCAAGGTAATAAAACAGGCCAGCTGATATGACAAAGAGGAATTGGCTTCAGACATTCAATAACCTACTGTGTTATAAAGGAGGTACCTGGAATTGTCACTAGTTTTGCATAAGCAAAAAACAAAAAAAAAAAGACCAAATGCCCTTTAGGATATGTTTGAAAGCATAAACTTCCAGAATTTTCATTGCAATGACTTTTTAATACATTTTAAATTCCAAGTGGAAAGAAGGATAAAACATTATTTCTGTTTTAGTTTTAAAAAATGAGTGTTAATAACTGCTTTGCATAGTATTTATGGTATCATAACCTAAGTATGTGTAAAATAACTTCAGCCTGGCACAGACACTGGGACATAAAGCAACGCTGCACCCATTATGAATAACAGCCTATGCAATTAGCAGCTTCAGAATAGCAACTCAATGGCCTTCACTCAAAATGTCTTCAGCTAAAATGTTTTGGTTCTACTACATCAGATCTTACATGTAAGATCTCTATTTGCCTGCAATTTAAAAGCCCAATCACATATTTCTTAAATACTCCACATGGGAGAAGAGAAATTCACAGCAATGCTCACATTCTACTCTGTTAAAGCACAACAGGTGTTTGAAATGACAATGGGCATTAAAATCAACTTTGGCAAAACAAAACCAAGTACAGCTTCATCATAGACCCAATTTTTGAAGGTAGGAAGAAAAAAACTATTAACTGTTATTTCTATTGTTATGGTGTATTCCTGATTTGTTTTACAGTCTCAAAACTATATCCTTGTACTCATATTTATGTGGCTGAGATAAATGAGGTTTCCTGAAGTAACAGGTATATTATGGCAACACTAACTCCTTTTAAATGGACAAATCTGCATTGGATTAGCTCTTATTGGGATAGTTACTGTTTACCAGTCAGATCAGGAGAGTTGGATCTTGCTGGCCTTTCACAACAGCTCACAATTCAGGTATCAGTGGTGGATGGAAAAGGTCATGACAGGACAATGCTGCAGGCGCAAAGCTACGTCCTGTTGTGTATATATAATTTACAGGATGTATATAATTATAGCCATCTGTAATATGTGCATGGTATAGATCTCTTAAAAAGTAGAAAGTCTCTTTAGTTTTGGGATGAGAACTATTCTGTTAGACTTTTGCAAATGAGAATTCTGTGCACTGGGTGTTTCCCAGTGAAATGTGCTGGGAAACCTCCTGAAATCACCAGTGCCAACAAGAGAATGTTTGGTTCCTTTGAAATGGATGTGTTTAATATAAATCCTGAGGCTCTCATTATATTGTCTGCAAAGTTTATGTTTCACTAGTTCTCTTTGTGATGGTCTGATAAGCAACAAAGAACTGTGTTAAAAACATCAACACAATCAACTTCTTACAAGCCCAAGAAATCCTCTAAAAACAGGAAGAGAAGCACAAAGCCTAATGGAACCACACTGTCAAAAAGCAAGACTGAAACTTACAGCAGGTCCAGTGGGGCCAGTGCTGCCATCACTTCCACGAGCACCCTGTGAGGAAAGAACATGATAAATAGTTTGAAGAGAGAACTAGGTATCAGAGAAAGCCACAGTAAATGGCTGGTTCGTGATGACAGACAGATGGAAAGCCACTTACAGCTGGTCCAGGGGCACCTACTCTTCCTCTCTCACCAGGAAGACCACGAGCACCCTGAAAGAAAAATTAAATTAACTCATTTATATCTTTTCATTGAACATAGATACATAGGTTTTTTCCTCTGCTAAGCCATATTACTATTACATTACAGCATCTGGGTATATGGAGTGTCAATAATGACAAATGTTGAAGAAAATACTGGCTGAACTAAATCTATCAGATTATAATTTCCCACAGCGGCAGTGAATACTTACAGGTTGTCCTGGGGTACCATTTTCACCAGGGGCACCAGGCTCTCCCTATGAAGAAGAAAGTTTGGAGGCTTGAGTTACTTAAAGGATGCTTTGGACAGATAGCATAATACTATCAGAGAGATTTTCAGCTGCTGGATCCCACTGTTATGTGTTTTCTGTAGCACTTTATAACATAGCACTGTCTGTGTTTCTGCATCACAGTATACAATAAGAGCACATCAAGTCCTGAGGGTGCAGAGACTGCAATTGTCCTTGCATGTACTGGAACACAGACAGATGGAATCCTTTTAGAAGGGGAGGGCCAGAGAAAGTTGTTTCACTTGCTCAGCTTTCTTCACCCCCTTTCTTTATGCTGACATTTACTCTGTAGTACACACTTAAGAGATTGGACCTGGATATCAACTACCAATTCAGATCAATCAGCAGCTGTTTTTTGGCTAGAGCAGAAGCAGAATGATGCTTTCTTTTGCCTAGATTAAGGTGACAAAGTCCTCTCAAATGGCTTAAAATAAAGATCTGCCTCAGGTGTTTTTAACTTAAGACAAATAATACTGAGTATTTCAGTAACAACCATAAATACATGGTTCCTCTCCCTTTAGTATTGTATTCTCAACAGCCTTCTCAACAGGTCTAGGCTGGTCTACAGTGACAAGATTTGTCCTACTACCTACCCTGAATATACCTGAATGCACCTAGTCTTAAATGCTGCAAAGAGTGCAAGTTTTTGCCTTCATCACTGCTTTCAGCACAGTTATATAATGAACAACCCCGATTTAATATGCTGGTGTTTTCCAGCACTCTTACTAGTAACTGTTCAATCCTTTACCTAATTGATTTATCTGCTTTAAATCTCCAGTGAATGGACAGACTTTGCCATCTAAACTTTTTCTGAAGGTTAGCAACTTGCAGTGATATTGAAGAATGCTACGTTACAATTAAAAGCCCTATAACCAAGTAGTGCTAAGCTCTCTAGAAACAAGCAAGAGGGAGAATTAGTATTGGAATTTTTCATTGTTATATTAGGAGTTTGTGAATAAAAATCTCCTGTGAATCTGTCAGGATTTCCTATAACACAATGCTGCAATAGCGAATTTTTCAAGAATACTATTAGGCACTGAGGGGGAATGAGAGAAGAAAAAATCTAAAAGAGAAAGAGTTTACCAGAGATGTTTCTAGACTATATCTCAGAATATATTTTTAAGAGGGGTTTTTTTTAAGGCTAGTGTTCAAATGTGCAATAATATGATTAAAAGAAAAAAGACTGTGAGGATCAAATAGTCTTAACTCAAAAAAGCACTGCATCTTTCCAAGTTTTTAGCAGAAAGCCTTACACTGACCATGTGTCTCACAAAATAATGTTTTGTAGAAAAATGAGATGTTTTCATTTTAACATGCTTTTAAAAAACCCACCCAAATGCAGGATACAACCCAGAGAAGAGCAGAGATAGCAAAATCAGTCTGAAGTGCTGCTGAATAGTCAATCATTAAGAGCCCAATTCTGCAGCCTTTATTCACTGAAAGCACTAACTTGCTTACAGCTGGACTGAGGGCTCAAGGACAAGGCCCCCGGAATGTTTTCTCATGACAAGGTGCGTGTATTTGTTCTACATGGATCCACTGACTTCTAGATTATTGCAGCTGGGCAGTGTTCAGTGGTACATGGAAGACTGATTGGATGGGACTTCACGTGTCTTTTGCTAGAGAGAGCTACAAATGCATTCTACATCTTCAGATTTCATCTTTACCTTGCTGCCAGGAGTACCGGGCTGTCCCTTTTGACCGTCCAGACCACTGTGTCCCTATATTGAGGAGAAAAATAAATATTTATACATATTTTCTCTCAAATGGCTATATGCAAATCCTTCCTCCCACACAAAATTATTTCCTAACATAATATTCTGATTTTTCAGAAATAATTACTCTTTCATATCAGGCAATATTAAAAACTTCAAAGAGATTCATGCACTCTTCACTTTCAGAGGATTTCCAGGGGTTTTCAGTATGCTGCAGCCTCGTTAGTCTTAAATATTCAGGGAAAAGTATGTCTGTACTCACCCTAATTCCCTTAAAGCCAGGTAGACCAGGAGTTCCAGGAAAACCGCGAGCACCCTAAAAACACACAGTTCATGAATGATTGTCTCTCTTATTATGCAGTGCACTTAAAAGGAAAGATGATTAATAAGTATTTCAATAAAATTAACAAGTAGATGTGGGTAATTATCATTCAAGTAATGAAGAGAATCCAGATCCTAACCTCTCAGAACCAGACCTATTTCAAGACAAACAGTAATCAACCTGACTTTTCCAGTTCTGAACCTCAGAAATTTCATGCATTACCATGTGATAGCACAGATTTTTAACTTTCTCTGCCAAGGTGCCTGCTTACCTGCTCCTGTGTAACTCCTCACTATGCCACTTCTGTTACTCATTGCATTAGAGCTTTAGTGGGAATAGGGCAGGGAAACAAAACAAAAACATAACTATATGATATCCCTGAGGTAAGGACTGAAATTGTATAAATCCATATAAGGAATATTACTAGACTGTTAATGTGGTGAAATTCAGAAAGGTTGTTAGGTTTCATTGGTTAGTGAACTGGTTTGTACCATATTCAGTGGATCACTACATACCTGAGGGCCAGCAACACCCCTCTCACCAGGTCTTCCAGGTTTGCCAGGGTGACCCTAAAAAATGCAATAAAGGTGCACTAAGGAGGAAAGCTTGTTTTATAAAATAACAACACAAACCATTAAGAAAAAAAGAAAATACGTTGGCAAGGCTTCTCTTTTTTTACAAATACGGGGAGACTGTTAACTTTCAGGTTTTCTTCTCCCTGTATTCAGGAAGTTAAATAATGTATTTGGAGTGGTTTGAAAGTTATCTGATTTTCTGTACATATCCAACCTACTGCATCTCTTGTACCATAAAATAATTAATTCAGCGGCTTATTTATTTAACGATGTGAAAAACATGGTCAATAGAAAGCTTAGCTTAACAATAACCTGTTGTTAGACTTGAATCACCACCCCAAAAGAGATGAGAAACATTCAGTAACCACTTACATCTTCACCAGCCTTTCCTGGAGGACCAGGGGGACCACGAGGACCCTGGGGACCCTGTTAAAAATAAATTGAGGATTACTTAAAGCATCATTCTTCATATACATCTTCCCACTGTTTTCTGACTTGAGTTGGGGTGTAGTTGGAGACTAATTGACTTTATGATTCCAATTGGAGAGAACCTGAATGAGTGTTCAGCTCTGTTTCTGTAACAGGATCAAGCAGGAGTATCCTAACATTCAAAGTGCATATGGATAGGAGAAATGGGCCTAAGCATTACAAGCCTACTTTGGTGTGCTATGCCAGTGTCTGTATGTGAAACCTGTACTTACTGTCTGACCAGGTTCACCAGGCTCACCAGGATGGCCTTGGAAACCGGGAGGACCCTAGAAAATGAGGGGGATATTGTTAGTTTCCAAACAAGATAATTTGTAATATTACAGGTATGTCAATGTCAGTAGGAGAGATAAGACTGTACTCACAGGGGGTCCAGATGCTCCAGGTGGGCCTCTGGGTCCCATTAAACCCTAGGGAAGAAAAATTACAAAAGCTTTTTAAAGATGTCACAGTTACATAAACTTATCTATAACATCAATTCTCAGCATTCCTAAAATGCTGGTTAGCATCACAGTTTTCATTGTGCAATGTTCAAGTGAAATTAGAGGAAGTTAAGAGATCTGCCTGAATTTGCACAGGCAGTCCAAGTGCAAACATCTTCTCATGGCAACAAACCAGCACAGAATCCAGTGGGATGATTAGAAATGTACCATTATGGCTGTGAACTTCATGATTAGTCTTCTTAATCTGTTCTGGCTTGTTAGCAAGTGAACTGCTTCATTCTTTTGTGAATTCTTCCCTCTACCCTTCCCATGCAGAAATGTCCAGAGTTTACAGATGAGGGTCATAATGCATTGTGAAAGGCTCTTATACATATTGTGTACACATCTATTTCCAATACTTATCTACTTCTATTTAAATGCTTCATTGTTTTCTGGTTTTGAGTAAATTTTCTCCAGTTCACTTGCAAAATAAGTCACTAATATACTCTCCTTTACATTATTTAGAATTTACATATATATTGAAAAAACAGGGTCAGAAAATCACTTCTAAAAAGGAAATTTCCGTAGATTAGTGCTCTCTCTTAACAGTTATCTTAAGGTTTACTAAGCAAGCAAACAATTGTGAACCAAAATTTAACTTGAACTTCTACAGTCGAAACAAATGATTTAGGAGACGTTTCAACAGAAATCATCATGTTTTAATTTGGTTTTAAAACTTTCTTGGAAAGTCTTTTAGATTTTCTCATTACAAGATTAAAATCATATGCCAACTTTTCAATGGCTTATGTAGCTTTCCCATAAGACTGAATACCTTTTATAAAGAGGAATAAATGCACATTAATTCCAGGCATTTACTCATGAAAGTTAAAGCAATGTTGCAGATATGAAAATATGCAGTAGTTCTAGGAAAAATAACTGTTTCTAGACAGTCTGAGTCATATATGCTGCATAAATCCTGTTAATTTCTTCACAAATTATATTACATAACTATTTTTCCCTTCCCAATCTTTTACGTATTCTTTGTGAAACTTTAAACTTCCTTACAATGGGGAGATTCTACTGCTGTTTCTGTCAAATGAACCCAACTGGCTCAAAAATTGGAACTTAAAAATTGTGACACCTCAAATAAATCCTCATCTATGTTTTCTGATTAATTGTCAGACACTGAGGGCATAACTTGATTAAAGGTACTCCTATTTTCCTGTATTTCATGACTAAATGGATGCCAAATATTTTCCAAAATCCATTTAATATTTGAGTATTTCTGGAAGTGGAGACAAGCGCTTGACCAAGAATAACCCTGGTCATCCTTCATCCTGCTGCTCACCCATCAGATGCATTGTCTGTGATGTCAGCATGTGTGGTGAATTTAACCCATATTCTGCTATCTATGTACACTGAAAATATTTGCTAACATAAGGAAGGGTTGGAAATTCCTATGGAGTGGCAATAGACCCCTAAAATCCATTTGTTCATAGTATACAGTGAGCTACATTCGGAGACCTCCTCAGAACAGCCTTATAGTACCAAGTACTATCGTTCAGATGTTGAGAACCAAGTGTGGTGGACCATTTCCTAAAAAATCTGTGCAATCCAAGGATATCAAAAGAATTGTACAGCCATGGAGGAAAAATCATCACCAACTGGAGCCAAGATGCTGAGTTACTTTTTAGGCCTGTGTCTGCTTTAGAGAGCAGCTTTATAGTTAATCTCATTCATAAAACACCATATTCTGTCTCAATATGGGTAAAGTAATACTATATCAAAGTACATGTGTTATCTAACATCAGATTATGAGACTGATTCATTGACTCATAAAAGTGTGGTCAACAGAGTTAAAGACAAGACCCAGCAGTGCTATATTGGAGATGAATATACAGATCCTAGACCATATTTCAAGTCCTAAGACTATTTAAAACACTTCACATGATCATAAAAAGGATCAGTTTCCAGTCAGAGTCAATATATGATCAAACCACTAATTTTAACACTATTTTTTTCACTAATACAGCTGAATTAGCGTCAAAGGAAAATCCTAAACACATTATTCATATGAGTTATCAAGTGCTATGTTATACACCTACCATAGGTCCTGGGCCAAAATCTGCCGCTTTAGATGGATCATATTGAGCAGCGAAGTTCTGTAGGTAATAAAAAGGTTAAAATCAAAATATTAAAAATTTTACTTTAAAAAGTATTTTTAATCAACATTCTGCATGTAAATATCATCTGATTTGTTATACTTGCTATGGGGTTTGTTAAAGCAGTATACATATAACTCAGTAAATATAGCCCTGTTATAAATACATTTCTATTCACTTGTTTCCAAAAAGACTTGATTTTATTGGAAAGGCCCTTTCAAACCTAAATGTCTCTGCAGAAGTGATAGAGAGGCATTGCAATAGTGTGAACTGAAAATTAGGAATGCAAATTCAGTGCTCATTTAAAATTGAAAACTTTCTTGAAACTCTCAAATTATTCTGCCAAATTTCCAATGAGGGAAGTTAAGCAAAGCAATGAAAAAACATGCATAAGTAAAATTCATGTACCAGCCCTGAGTAACTATTGCATGAGGTGGGCCTTTCAGCTTGAGAAACATCTGAGGAGCATGCAGCCTCAGAAACACTGCAATGGATTTTTGTTATTTTATCAAAATGGAAAAAGGTTCTCCACAAAACAATCAAAACCCGTTCTCTTGCTGGTTTGTTTTATTAACATATTAAAGTAAGAAAAATTAATGAAAGCAATTTGATATTTGCAACCAGCAAAATAAACTATTCCTATTCACACTGAAGTCAAAAAAGTATTCTTCCATGTAGAAGGACTTACTAAACTTGATCAATACAACACTGTCTTTGTCTGCATGCTCCCTATGCAAGCTAATGTCAAGCAAAGAGTTAAATCCAGTGTTCTGCAGAGAATACACGACGGACACTTGTGCACAAAGTGTGTACGCAACAGCCCATTTAAGTTCTGCAGTATGAATACAGATAAAAAGAAAAAGTTCTAAATTTATTTATTACTCTACAGAACTTTTAACTGATTTTTAGCTCAAGGAGTCTTCTTCAGCTTATTCCTATACAGCTGCTGTCTCTTGAATCCAACCACAAAGCTTAATTTTCCCCATCTACTTAACAGCACTGGTTTAATTTAGTTGATTCCTAACCCATACACATTATCGCTGTGTAAATTTAATGCTAAATAACAGGGTTGATTTTCTCTTCTTCCTAAGTCCCTGTTGAATACAGAACTCAAAATTTCCATGGAATATATACACTCCAAGGAGAGTTTCATTGGAACTGCGACCATCAATTTCTTAGGGCTCGCAAGAGAATGTTTCTTCCACTCTTCAATTCAACAACAGTGTTTTCCAGCAGATATAAATTTCATCTTGGTCACAAAGCGCAGCTTATGAGTTTTGGGAATAGAAAGTTTGGATGCCTTACTCCGCCAAGACCTGGAGGACCAGGGGGCCCTGGAGGACCTGGTAGACCATCTTCACCATCTCTGCCTGGTGGACCTGGTGGACCCTAGAGTTAAAAAGAGAATTATACAGTGAAAATTAGAAGTGGCTGAAGAAATCTCTGATGTGGTAACTTCACTAACAACCAGGCACCCCACACCACACCCTACAGCAGTGCTATATATGCAGGGTTAAGCATTTCAATAAATGCTAAACTTGAGAAAATAAGCATAGTTTGATTTTATGTTACCTTTCTACACTTTGTATCAGATATGCACCAGAGCTTCGTATTTGAGAAGATTTATGGGGGCAATATTGGATTTATGCTACCAAAGCATTATCTCCAAATTGGGAAGTTTCATCCTAAGTGACAAACTTTGGACCTATGAATCCCCAGGGACCCATGTGGACCCACACAGCCTGTTAGATCTTGAGAGCCTAAAATTTGACCAATTGAGGATTAGAAAAGGTCAGCCCTACTGATATGAGTTAACCTGAATCCAGAGTAAGTCCAACACCAGTTTTTAATCAGTATAGACTACTTGCTGGTACAATTGCAAATCCACTTAAAATTAAGCAGTGCTCTTCTACAGATTTTTGATACTGTCCCTCTGCTACCACTGTCAGAACTTCTTTTACCACAGGTTGAAATCAACTCTGTTCAGTCCAGTAACATTTGTCCTTATATTCTTTCATCCTCAGTATACACGGTGGTCAAGTTTTGGCATTGTGGTATTTGATGTGAGATTTGTTGAGTATTTTGGACCCAGTTCAGCACTAAATGAAATCCATAATAAATGGATTTCTAAAGGAGCAAAATTAGGCTTGTTGCCTTCAGAACAAAGAAAGCATCTAATTTCATCAAACAAATTTAGTTAGTGGCAGTCCAAAGCAAATATGCAGCTGACCACACAGATATAGTCCTCCTAATAGTTTCCGTTACATTTGTTGGCATACTATGATCTCAGAAATTTTCAAGAGCTCCCTCATCAGTACTATGGCACTTTCATTTTCAGAAGATACAAAAAAGACATAACTACGCACCACCCAGGTAAGTATGTGACTTTCAGAATACCACTTTACAAAAAGCAGCAATGATGCAGAAGCAAACATGAAAAGCAAATATCAGCAATATGAATGAACATTACAATTAAATTATTAAACTGTCTTTATTTATGGTTACTTTTACAGTAGAGCCTTTAGCAGTATAACATCCACTTTGACTAGGAGAAGCTAGATAACAAACACCCAGCTGCCAAGAAAAGAGCTTTTCCAAAACATCACTGGAGGCAGAATTAATGAACTATCTTCAAAACTGGCTTAGTCTATTCAGGTTTTATGTAGAGAGCTTATCCATACACCATATTGTTCAAAGATTACATCTTTACATGTCAACTTTCCCCTCTGCGTTTCTATGCGTTATTTGCACTGTGAGCAGCTGGAAAAATGTTTTTCAAATCATCACTTGAAGAACTAGGCTGTTCCATGATTTCAACCACATCTGCTCAGGCACAATGACCACAATTAAGCTGATGAAGTATTGCCAGGGCAGAATTTGGTACATAGGTAACTTGGTCTCTTTTTTTAATGAAATTGTACATGCAAGCTTCTACGGGTAGAATCATTTAATCTCATAGCAATGCTTAAACTTAGTTTTTTCCTACTGGTCTACCAACAAGCACTGTTCAAAGATCACAAGTAAATGTCAATCTAATTCCTTACCCTTTCTCCCTGTGGCCCTTTGTCTCCTCTAGGGCCCTGCCGGAAGAAAATAACACTTAATGAGTTACCGTGGAAATTTTCCGGGACAATACAGGGACACGGATACATTAAGAATAACTAGTGTACATTAAAAAGGAAAAGAAGGCTGCACATACAGGTCCAACAACTATTTTCCACAGACAGTATATTTTTGTCCGCAATAATGTACTGGAAATAGATTAGCCACTGCCACGATTGTGTGAATTAAAGTGTCACTGCACAGACCACTGAAGTATTTGCAAAAGTGTGTTTTGTTTCTACTAAATAACTAGTTCTAATTTAACTGCAGTGGCTTTTAGAAATAATATACACTCTATTTAGCCTTTTAGACCTGTATGGGTATTGCTGTACTATCCAATCCATGTAAATCTTTCCAAAGGAACTCTATTTAAATAAGAATAATATTTTGATGCCATTTAGGTCTTGGTAGGCTTAGTTCTGCTCATAGGTAAAGCACCTTTAATTCAATATTTGAATTTACCCTGGTCTTAAGATGCCACATTGATTGTTCTCTCCTTTTTACTACCTATTCATTTCATCACTACAGCTGTTTTCAGAGAACATTGAAAATAATCAATGTAGTCAATTTTCCTTTCATCCAATATTCAACAAAATATTTATCTGCTGAGGACTACCTGATATCATCTTCACTTCAACACAAGAAAAATAAAAATGCTTACCTTCCGCCCTGCAGGTGCCTGGGAAAAAATAAGGAAGAGAATTAAAAAAAAAAAGTTACCATTTCTGCCAGTATTTTAAACTAAAATAATGCATAAACTTAGACTCATCTTCTTACATAACTATACTTTTCTCAATACAGTATATTTAACTATGCCTTATGATTTAAAATTACTTTGAAGGCTAGTTATATATAGCAAAGACGCATGTAACTATATTAAAATGTTGTGTTGAAGACTGATGATTTAACAGCTATTACAAGTTAAAATATTGGAATTTAAAAGAAAAAGTCACACCTGAGCTCTTTCATAATCCTACTGTGCAATGAAATTTAGACTGTAAAACTGGCTTTAGAGTCATCTCCAATCCAAACTGCCAGGTACAATGTCCAAACAGCACTGCTCCGTTATTTTCTCCTCATGGTCTCTGCACCTATGAAGGCAGTCTCTTAAAAAGGCCGTCCCACTTGTGAAATTGGGGTGGGTACCTTTCCAGGCAGTGCCTTCAGGATTTAATCACCACTTTTCCATGACCATTTTGGGAATGAATGTTAGAAAATAATACTGCCACAAGAAGAGAAACCTAGGCTGTTAAATGGAGTGTTACATATTAGACAAAAAAATTATACTGACCTCACTCACATCTGCAAAAAGATGGGAAAGAAAAAAAGAGATAATTAGAGCAGGGATTCAAATATTTTACAAGTTTTAAATTTTAAGCTTGCTTTCAATTCAAAATTAAATTTGCTCTTTTTAATTCAAAATGCAATTTTGTTGATTTTCTTGATGCAATAAGCATTTTCTTAATGTAATTTCTTACTTTTAAGATGATTATCTTAGACTGGAAAGACTCACAGGTGAAATTACCATGTATTTCAAATTCAAAATGGACTTGCTAATGAAATCAAGATAAGTAATATGGTCCATACAGTAAAAGGGCAGATATCAGCTACAAACCTGCACTAAATATGTTTAAACATACCTCCATAGAAAAAACCCCACACCTATGTAGTTTCACATATGGGTTCATGCAAGAGATTAATAAATCCAGGCAGACTGACACATGTGGAGGTATTAAATTTCAGGAGTAACCTGAAATTTTAAGATAAATAGCCTAATCCCACTTTTTATGGGGAATGATTCTAGCCAACATCCCTATTTCCACAATTTCCTGTAACACTGTGTAACAGGGAACAGTTTGAAGCTATTAAACACCAAATTGCAAATAACTATCTTTGTATGTTATGTACTTCTAAGTATGAGTATGCTCTTTTTTCATTAGTTGGAGATACAAATTAACTAAGTTTCTTAATTTCAGGGAATTAAACATCTATTTTGGCTTAAACTCACCATAGTAAAAGAGTCTCACATCACACTTAACTGCCAGCAATTTAACATTACCACTAACTAACATGCTGTTGGATGTTTTTCCACAACGTGTCACTTTGGCAACGTATGATCACACTGAATTCGGATGATTCGCGCAGTCCGGAAAAAAAGGTAACAGTGCTGAAATATTGAAAGCACTGGAATTCCGCGGCAGCCCGTGCTAACCCAACATGAAACTACAGCCGTCACTGCGCCCAGGTGCCGGTGGCGATGGCGCCTGCCCAGACTCCCTGCGGGAAGCGCAGCGCGGTCGTGTTCTGGGAGCCCCACACGAACCGCTCCGTCTCCTTTGCGAAGGCCGGGGTTGGACGGATATGCCCAGAATGCCCCTCCAGGACCTTCCCGCCGCTGCCCCCCGCCCCGGCGAGGGCGACCCGGGGCACCTTCCCGGGGCACCTTCCTGGGGGCTCCCAGCGCCAGGAGAGGGCAGAGCACGGCTGCTTCCCTCCCTCCTCCGCCCTGGAGCGCGGCCAAACCCCGGGTCAAAGCCACCATGGCCAGGGGCTTGGGGGGCCCTTCACAGGGCGCTGCCCTGCAGGAAGGCTCCGCTCCGCCCCCAGCCAAGCGGTGGGGCGCGTTTCCCTCCCAGCTCAGTGCGTGTGGGGTGCGTGTGTGCGCGCGCTTCGCCGGCTGCGATGAGGGGGCACTAAACCCACATCCAGCGAGAGGCTGAGAGTTGCACTGCGCCCTCGGGGAGCCGCGCTCCCCTTTCGCCCTAGCGCGGAGGAGCGCTGCTCCTTCCCTGCCTCCCTCCTCCTGCCCCATGCGGCCCGGTCCGCCTCTCCGGGCCCGGCGGGCTCAGCGCGCGGGAGCGGCCCGGCCCGCCCGCAGCTCCGCCAGCCGCGCCGGCTCCCAGAGCGGCC
>VZRO01006408.1:1330-72236 GCA_013397915.1 Daphoenositta chrysoptera | reverse complement strand
CTCAAGCACTCTCCTCCCAGCCTGCATCTGTATGTCCCCCCAGCATCTGCGCTGGAGATGAGGCTTTGCATCCTCCTACGAGCCCGTCTGGCGGGAGGAGGTTGTCCTGTTTTTTTTTTTTTTTTCCGTAGAGGGGGATCTCGTTGGCCATTTGCCATCTTTTTCTGAGGGTAAGAAAGAATCTAGATTCTGATCTGGGACGGAGGTGGCAGTTTACGAGCTGGTCTCTATTGCTTGTGAAGCGGCAACTCCCCGCAGACTGCCGTGCGTGGGGCGGGCGTCGGGACAAAACACAGAGCGCAGTGCCGGACAGCCACCCCTGCCACCACCCCTGCCACAAACAAGCGGAAAGCACTTACGTTGGCCTGTTGCTAGGTATGAAGTTACTGCGAGCAGCAACCAAATCCGTGTATCCACAAAGCTGAGCATGTCTAGTTGCAAGACATGCAGACTCCTTGTGGTGCCGAGGCAGTTGGTTAGCTATCGCCTGTGGGACGCAGGCATACAGTCTCGGGAAGTAACTCCAACCTCAGCACAAACCTGCTGCCCGGGACGCTAAATTAACCCAGCCCCGGTCCGCCCTACTTATACCGCAGGAGGGTCTCGGCGCCGCCCCGGCTGTCACGTGCCCCGTGTCTCCAGCCCTCCACAGCAGCCTTGGCAGCAGCAGCGACGGGGGGGCGGCGACGCTAAATTGGTTCCATGCTTTGAGGACGTGGACACTGAGGCTTTCGGAAGGAAAATCTGACTCGTCGTCCCTTTTTTTTTTTTTTTTTCCTTTTCTTTCCTTTTTTTTTCCTCTTTCCCTCAGCCGTCCCACGCCCCTCTCGCCCCGCTTTTCTGGGAGTGCAGCCGGGCGCCTCGCCGGGCAGCCGGCTGGCAGCGCCCCGACGGCGTTCCAAGCGGGAGCTGTCCAGGGCCTGCGGCGCCTCCCGCCCCGCGGGGCAGCGGCCGGGGCAGCCGGTAGGAGGCTGGACCCCAGCTCAGCCTCTCTCCGCAGTCCCACTGCAACCAAAGGCAAAAGGCGACGCTCTCCCCATCCCCTAGCACGACCCCTCTAGCGCGGTCACTCCGGTCCGGCGCCCCTGGCGCTTCCCCGCGGGCAGCGAGTGCCGGGGACACCGACAGCCCCTCCGCCCGCCCGCAGCCCGCGGAGGAGCTCGTTCGCCTCCCGTAGGTTCGCTCTCCCTGGGGAAGCATCTCCGTCCGGCCAGAGCGCGGGCAGAGCCCTGCCAATCTCCCCTCCCGGCTTCGCAGCCGCTCGGGCAGTGTGTGTGTGCGAGGGGAGCCCGGGGTACCCCGCCGCCGCCGCCCCGAGCGCTCCCCGCCTCCCGGCCCGCTGAGCGGGACTCTCCGGACGCAGGGAGGAGGATGGGCACTCCCGGCAGCTCCCCTTCGCGACGGCCACCCGCCCACCCAGCTGAGGGAAAGCTGGCGGGCTTGTTTGCCACGTCTGCCCGGCAGACGGCTTCTCCCTTCCCGGGGAGGGGGCTGAGGGGGGTATGAAAGCAGCTGTCCGCGCTGTGCCCCCGAGGGCCGGCGGCACCGGGCCGCCCCTCGCCGCGGGCAGCGCCGCCCCATCCATCGCTCCTCTGCCCTGGGACCGGGGTCGGGGCTGCAGTCACTTAGGGTCGCCCGTCGCGGCCCCGGCGGTTGCGGGGAGCTGACGTGGTGCTCTCGGCCAGGCCAAGCGGCAGCCGTGGCCAGCCCCCCTCCCCGCCCAGGGGTTCTTCCAAGGCGGGCAGCCGCTCCCTCCCAAGCCCCTTCCGCTCGCCGAAGGGAGTCCCGGGCAGAGGTAATGGCGAAGGCAAACAGCAGCCCCGCCTCAGGGTGGGGGGGACCTCTCCGGGGCGGAAAAGGCCCGTCTTCTCTCCCCTTCCCTCCCCCAGCCGCGGGCCGTCGAGCAGGCGGATCCTGCCCAGGCACAGCAGCGAGCCACCACAGCCTCCGGGACAGCGCGGCGGAGGGCGAGGGAGGGCTCCCGACAGCGGCTCGGCACCGCTTCCTGACCACCCCGCAGCCCAGAGGGTCGTCTCGCCCTCAGCCTGTCTGAGGGGAGGTGCCGGCGGTGTATCCAGCCCCTCTTTATCAGCTGCCTTCGGGGGGACGTGTACAGAAAGCATGGGAAGGATGGGTCATGGATGTGCACCTGAGCGGGGACCTCACAGGGGTTGTGTCTCAGGGGCACTGCTAGCACCGAAAGCAGCATCCCTGTGCCACGGATCCACGCGCGTCCGGGCGAGCCAGCCATTCCCAGCTGGACAGCCTGCCTGAAACTGCCCCGGCGGACAGGACAGTTCCTCGCTACCAAGAGTCCCGACAAAATGGAAAAGCCTGCAGTTTGGATAGGAAAATCCACAGCATTAAGAAAAGGTGATTCAACGAAGTGTGTCTGACCACAGAATGGTAGCACAACAAATGATGTGACTGAAACATTGTAATAAAAGTATATGGCATAAACGGTACTTCAGTATTCTTTCAGATGATCTTTCATGCAAATGGTATCAATTTAGACCAAGAAGGATTTTAAATAAACTTGGACAGTGAAGATAACTACTTGAAAGTTTATACCAACATAAACCTAAAGTATCTCAGTGAGCTTCAAACAAATTAAAATAATAAATAAATTAGACCCAAAGCACTGTGGCTCAAGTCCAGGTAGTTCCTGATACCACTTTCAGTGAACAGTTTGATTTTTCCAGGCTTGTTCCTTGAAATCAGTCATTGACTCTAGAGCCAGTTTTTCTTCATTTTGACTTTGCTGCATCAGCAGAACAGTTATTGACTGATTATAATAGTAATTAGAGATTTCTGAGACAAACCTGTTCTAATTGCATGTATATAAACCTATTTTATGCACATTTTCAATAAACGATAGCCCTTTTCTATTAATGAAATACATGGAAGGTGCAAGGATGCAGACACATGTATCCTGACCAAATCAAACGAAGCCACTATTCCCATCCATCCTACCCATGAAGTTTCACTCAGGGAGGACAAGCCCCCACCCCAAAGAAGGGAAAACCTCTGCAAAGATGTGGATTTTCAATTGACATGTCTCTCATAAAGCAGGTGGCTGAGGGAGACATGGAGCCAGAAGCTCAGCAACACACAAAAGCAGTTGAGATGGTATGAGACTCCTCAGGCTTCCAAAGAGATGAATTCTAGGTGTGCTCCAGCCATATCAGGATTGGTGCATATGGATAGAAAAAAAGAGATGCAGAAGAATAATTCATTGATATGGCTCTTTTCTCATGTTAGTCTATTTTCAGCTAACCACCATGCTGAAAAATCCGTAACTGAAATTCTCTAGGACCGACAGCTTTGACACAACAGTCCCAGATCCATACCTGAGCTTCGGAACCTATGGAGTCCTTGGCCATTTTCTTCACTTTCAGTTGTCTGTTATCTTTGTATTTCAAGGAAAGATGAGGAAGGGAAGAGAAGAATCTCTTTTCCCTCTAGCAGCAGCAGTAATTCAAGTCACACCAAATGATTTTAGGGTAAGTGACAAAAGCCTATTAAGCTGATCTTCCTGCAGGGTATCCCTATCATACAGACACTGTCACAGTTTCTGTTGTGAAGACAGGCTACAGTGCTTATCTTCTCTACCTAAGCATGCAAAAATGGTCTTAGAAACTTGGGGGAAAGAAGAAAAAGTATTTCCTTAAAAAGGTAGTGCCTAGTGACTTTGGTTCTATAGTGTGAAGGCAGCAATACTTTTTCCAAAAAGTACAATTATTGCAAATGTTTGCTAGTATGCTAATATCATTACTAGTACTTCTGAAGTAACAGAAGTAACATGAAAGCTTTTGGAGCCATTAGCATACCAGAATTGATTTGATCAGCCAGCTTAACAAGTAAACATCTAAGAATTCTTTTTTGGTTTGGATCATACCTGTTTAAAGGAACTATTTCACACTAAAGCCAGTAATGCCTATTGCACAATTTAAATTGAAACTTTCATGATAATAATAAAAAAAAAATCCTCTGCAAAATATGCTGTTAGGGCAGGCTTTAAAAGAGAGGAGTTTCCAGGTGATGTCAACCCAGATTTATTTCTCATTATTTTGAAAAAATCATTAGAATACAGACCAAAAATTATGAAAACTGTAACATTTGTTCAGATAATGGATGCATGCTGAACCATACAGTAGTAATGAGTGAGCAAAAAAGGCTGTCTAAGGGAAGTAGCTTCCCAGTGGGACTGCTTCTAGTACTGGGGCTAGTGACATGATCTGGCTTCAGCTTCCTTTTGTAGTATACATGGATATATGAGGATCTCTATGATTTAATGCAGCAGTAAGCAGAACCTTGGGTAGTTTCTGCTTGATATCTGCGGTGTAGACATATCATCTTCCTTAGAGCTATCTTTAATGGAATTTCTTATGATTCTGGACTTCACATCTCAGCTTGGTTAGTCAGTATCTTGCATTAACAAGGAGATTATTACTTTGTCAGGGGAGAAAATATGGAAGTGATACCATATATCTCCCTCATTGTGTCATGCTTGCTGTTTTCTTCTTGACTGCTTAGTTTACAAAAAAAACAGAAAAAACCAAAACCAAAACAAACCAAACCCAAACAAACAAACAAACAACCACAAAACAAAACAAAAAAAGGTTGTGTTATGGTCTGACAGAAAAATCCTGAGGAGAGATAAGATACTGCAAGAAACTCCCTGGAGTCCTCTGTACCCTGTGTTGAAGGGCCAGGTGTGCTAAGGCTCCTGTGGCCAGTCCTACTGTTCTCATATAGAACTAAAGGTACACATAGATCTAAGAGCATGGCACAGGCACACAGAGTCATGACTTGGCTGCTCCATGGATCATAATTTAGATGGAGTCCACAGGGTGCCAGTACATGGTAAGGAAGAGCATGGCACAGGCACACAGAGTCATGACTTGGCTGCTCCATGGATCATAATTTAGATGGAGTCCACAGGGTGCCAGTACATGGTAAGGAAGCAGGAACATTGTTCTTTGTGCAAACAGCTCATAGCCATTGACTTCTAATACTTCTTTGATATTTTCAGACAGTTCTTTTAGAATCATTTAAAGTGGCTTTTGAGAGGTAGTCCAGCAAACTGACTTTTAATGGGAAGTAAACAGATTTTATGTGAACAGCTATGGCAGCTGCTTCATTTAGTTTCTTTTAGTTCTTTAGTTTCATTTAGTTCTTCCCCAGTGACTATCAGCGTGTGAAATAAATAATCATCCATTATCCTCAGCAGGATTAATGGTCATGAATTCTCAAAAAGGAGCAACTGATAGGCAGCCCTTGGGGGAGTGCTGTTAGAGGGATCAGTAGAGAAATGTAATGGAAAATATTCCTCAATTATATTTAAGCAAAAGCAAACAAGAGGATGACTCAAGGCTGAAACTGAGATGTCTAGTTATTCTTCTCAAAAGGGGTTAACCTCCACAGCAGCAGTCAGTGAACTTTCTGGGTGGTGTTTAACTTATTTAAAATATATATCGTTTTTTCCTCTTTTTTTTTTCAATTTTCTTTCTTTTTCTCTTGAAGGTTACACATTTAGGGATTGAAGAGGTCAAAATAAAGGCCTAGTTCACCTGTTGATAGAAGGCTCAGCTGGTTGTTACTGAAGCCAAATCAATTTGTCATGTTTAAATAAATTCAGGACACATTGACCTCTTTTCATGTCATTATGAGCTCAATTTTTTGCTCGTTACACTGTAAGTCACCAATAAAATAATGAAATTATTAATATGCTAACTTACTTTACATCTGAAAGCTAATTTTAAAACTTTATTTTTTTTAAGATCATTTGGACTTCACCTCTAATTCATTTAGTCAAGCTCTAAGCCTGCATGTCTGTTATAAACATCCTTCCACACTGGCTCTGATTCTGTTCTCACTCAAATAATACAATGGAAGCTCACACTGACTTCAGCAATAGCAGACCCAGGACAATATTCACTATAGTTGTATATCTCAGAAGTATTTAAGCCATATCACAGAATTTTAAACCTTTTTTTTTTTTTAATTCAGCTTTAACCACCTAATTGTTTTTTTTATCTTCCATCCTTACAATTTTGACTTAAGGAAATCAAAATTCTTAACTAAAACAGAAGGTGAGATGAAACAAAGCCAGGTGGTCCTTCAAGATGCTCATCAATCTCAGTGAATTCTAGTAAAGAAAATTAACATAGTGCTGGTGAGAATAATTTCTCTATATGAACACACATTAATGGATATGTGTACAGACTCTAAATAAGGTGGTGATGTGGCAATGAGTTCAGGTATACCAAGCTTGTACCACTGTTAATCAGAATATTGCTGAAATGGGGATCAAATCACAATATTAAAAAGTTGCATTGCATCTTTATGGAATTGACACCCACAGAGCTGCGGCTCCTGGGGACTTCCAGGATTTTCTGTATGACAGAAAACAAAAATGCAATGAATATCACTTGTAGAGGATCAGTATAGATCCATTCCTTTACATTCTCAACAGACTTGGGAACGATAAGAACTCAGAAGTGCATGCATCAAGAATGTACTGGAAAATGGAAGAGGTAGAGATCAGTGGAGTAATTGAAAGCAAGCAAACATGATCATGGTTGTATTCGGTCTTTGTTGTGGACAGTATCATATAAAGCTCTAATTATTGCTTGATAAAATTACTGTGGCAATTGAAATCACATAGGCAATATTAGAGGAAACTGCCAATTTACTGGTATCTTGCCTTGAAATTCACCACTGAAAAAGTTTGCTGCACAATTAGAATTGAAAAAAACAAACCAAAACCATCAAAAGAACCCTCAACTAGAACCATTTATAGCAGGTGGGAACAGAATCAGTCTTTTTGTTATCTTCAGGTCCTGAGTTTCAATTAGCATAATAATAAATGGTAGTTTTTCCATATTAAGTGATAATTTTCGGCTCCAACAAAGAGCACATAACCCATAATTTAATGGAAAGAAATCTGTCTCAGTAAAGGAAGCACCTTCAACCTGATCCTTCATTGTATGGATACCACTTGGTATGCGCACTGACAGTCAAAAATAAGCAGCAGTGCAAGTGAAGGCTTGTTTCAGACAGTGCACATTACTGAAATTAGTTTCTGAAGCAACTAAATTCCCACAGGCAATGGAGGTAATTTTCAAATGCATTTAAATCCTACTTTGAAAAATGAGGCAGCATGCAGATTTAAGTTATATTCAGCAACAACATTGCCTGGTCAGTCCAGGCTTTTCCATTACTAAAACTTTTCACCCCTTGTCATCCTGAAATGCTTTCATCTCCTGCAGCTATAGACAGATCCCTGTTCTGCTTCATGTGGAGTTCAAATCCCTCATTCTGGAAGGAGAATGCACAGGAAATCTTACGTGTTGATTAGTTTTGGATGTCCTTCTCACAACTTTCTGTTTCCTATTCACTGAAAAGATAAACAAATCTCCTGCTTCAGACTAGGGAAAAATGTTGTAGCATCTGAATACAAAGACTTCAGGCATATTTTTATATCTCAGAGAGGCAAATGTGAAACCCCTGCAGCTGAAATCACTCATAGAAGGCTTGGCTGAGTACAACACGTTGCTGTTCCTCAAAATTGTACACCACAACGTTCCCATTTTTTAACAGTAGTATCAATGAATGGCATGCAGTACGGTGTTGTTTCTCCCTACAAATAATTTTAAAGCTGATTGTGCTTTGTTAAAAGCACTTAATACAGTTGAATGGGTCATTGTTCATTGTAACAGCATGTGGTTTTGTAAAAAGCCCAGGGTGATTGCATGAGGGGTGGAACCCACAGACCTTACAACAGATTGGTCAGAGCATGGTGCTCATAACCAAGCCAAGGTCACGGGTTCTTCACTTAAGAGATGGAGTCAATGATCCTTGTGGTCCCTTCCAGCTCAGAATATTCTGTGGGATACTGTCTCACACACCTTCAGATGAATAGATGTGGCAAACACCCTAAAAACCTCAGCTTGTCCCTTCTCCTAGATTACCCTCTCACATCTATACCTGCTCCTCTCACTAGACTCAGCTTCCTTTTCTGCAACTATCAGCTGGGCAGAAAGCAGCCCACACTAGTGCTGACCCCAAGCAAGCCAGCATATTTATACTGTGTACTAGTTTGCAAGCAAACCAGTGAGAGATTCCAAGTCAGAAAAACAATTTAATAGGAAAATTAAAATAAATGCAATACTACAGAAACTCTGACAGAGTGAGAGTACAACCGGACAGCCTGTTGGTCAGGGTGGTGGTAGTAGTCCAATTAAATGGTGGCTACAGTCCTTGTTGGAGTGATAGATGTTGTGCTGTCAAAGCAGTGATCCTGTAGAAAGATGTGGTCCTTCTCCAGTGGTGGTTGTCAAGGTCTTATCCTCTCGGAATCCAGTGGTAGATGCTCCTCTGGTGTTCCAGGCCTCAGATTATATCCAGGTAGGAATGCTTGGTTCGTTCCCCTGGGTGGGGCATCTCACAGTGGATGACATAATTTTATGAGTCATGCTGGGAGACCTTGGGCCCATTACTGGACATAGCTCCCCGGAGGGAGTTATCAGGGCTGACTCATGGAGAAGATAGAGAACTCTGCCGCACTTATCTTAACAGCTTATAAGGATGGTAATAGGATGCATGCTTTTGGTTACATCTTACATTGTAACCTAAGACCTACTGATTAGCCAGCTGGTAAACCAAACCAGGTGTGGACTCACAATGAAGCCTTTTCTTCTTGGAGTTGCTGATTTTAGTCTTTTCCCTCTAGCTAACCTGCCATTTTCATGAAACTTGCAGAATCTTTATAACTTTGTGGATTCTTCCATCAGTTCTGCTGAAGTGGGCTACAATGTCATAGGGGGATGAAGTGAGCAGGCAAGTAGAGAGGATGTCAGTGTCTCCTTACTGATGTCTCCTGGGCTTCAGATGTAAATATATTTTGTTGAATGTTATTGACATTCTTCAGCACAAAATACCTTCTTAGTATTAACTTTCCTTGTTAGTAAATACCACTAATAAAAAGAGTGGCACCTCTCCATTCTCTCTTCTACAATGTTTTCCACTCTTTGAAAAACCTTGCCTTGTTGTAATACTGTACTCCACTTTTTTTTTCACAGCATGCCNATATATATATATATATTTAGTGTCTTTAATTGGTCATTATCAGAGACAAGACAATGCATTAGACACACTTTGATCTGACCTGATAGGTTACAAAGTACTTAGGAATGAAAAAAACACAATATTGAAAGAAAGCTGGGTTCTTTAATAATAGAGTNGGAATGCTTGGTTCGTTCCCCTGGGTGGGGCATCTCACAGTGGATGACATAATTTTATGAGTCATGCTGGGAGACCTTGGGCCCATTACTGGACATAGCTCCCCGGAGGGAGTTATCAGGGCTGACTCATGGAGAAGATAGAGAACTCTGCCGCACTTATCTTAACAGCTTATAAGGATGGTAATAGGATGCATGCTTTTGGTTACATCTTACATTGTAACCTAAGACCTACTGATTAGCCAGCTGGTAAACCAAACCAGGTGTGGACTCACAATGAAGCCTTTTCTTCTTGGAGTTGCTGATTTTAGTCTTTTCCCTCTAGCTAACCTGCCATTTTCATGAAACTTGCAGAATCTTTATAACTTTGTGGATTCTTCCATCAGTTCTGCTGAAGTGGGCTACAATGTCATAGGGGGATGAAGTGAGCAGGCAAGTAGAGAGGATGTCAGTGTCTCCTTACTGATGTCTCCTGGGCTTCAGATGTAAATATATTTTGTTGAATGTTATTGACATTCTTCAGCACAAAATACCTTCTTAGTATTAACTTTCCTTGTTAGTAAATACCACTAATAAAAAGAGTGGCACCTCTCCATTCTCTCTTCTACAATGTTTTCCACTCTTTGAAAAACCTTGCCTTGTTGTAATACTGTACTCCACTTTTTTTTTCACAGCATGCCTTCACATATCAAACTTTAATAGGATATTTGAAATATTAGGCAATAAATCAGTGGACTCCTTGAAACTCTACAAAGTGCAAATTTGCAGGTGAGAGTCGAGGCTTGTAGTTCCTGTACCATAAGAAGCTAAAGGCAGTGAGAATANTATATATATATATTTAGTGTCTTTAATTGGTCATTATCAGAGACAAGACAATGCATTAGACACACTTTGATCTGACCTGATAGGTTACAAAGTACTTAGGAATGAAAAAAACACAATATTGAAAGAAAGCTGGGTTCTTTAATAATAGAGTTGCAGAATCATGGAATATCCTGAGCTGGAAGTGCCCTACAAGGATCATCAAAGTCCAGCTCCTGGCCCTGCACAGGACAACCCCAAGAATCACAGAATCACACAGTAAAACAAGATAAGTTAATAGAACCCAATAATTTTTTAAAAATCTTATCAGTACTGAGACTGTGTATTTAAAATAACTTTTTTCCCTATATATTTGCAGATATAATTTTTTCTCCTGGATCTTTCTTGGGAAAAGTTGATTATGCCTTAGACTGCTATTGAAAAATTGAATGGAAAAGTCATGTGCTTGACAGGTATATCCATGGGACTCTGAGAAAGGTAGGATCATGTCTACAGAACCTGTATTACTGAGCAGGCTGTACATGAGAATAATTAAACTGTCTGTGCTTAGTCTGATTATGCTAAATAGATATGGTGGAGAATATTTTAGTTTGTAAATTGCTTTTTATCTGTGCCGCAGAACAAGATGCTCAGTAGGGTGCATGGATAAGGTTTGAACAGAAGAACTCCCAGTGCAAGTATGTGCAAAGTGCATGTACAAATGTCTGCTGTCTTAAAAATGATAATATATTTTTACAGTTACTCCATTTTTTATCATTTTAGAAATTACAGAAGAGTGATTAAGAATTAGGATGTCATGGTGAAATTTCTGTGTGCATGAATATTCCACTCCTGAAACAGCAGGGTAGAATCCGGTCTCAGTGAATTCACCACAGGAAGCCAACAGGTTTTGTCACAGGTACAGTGTTGGGAATTTAGCACGGTCCTTAGTGGAACTGAGGCACTGTTTCCCTATAGGAAAGGTAGCAATGCAGAGTGGGGTTACCGAGTGAGGGAGCAGAGTGCTCTGCTCTGAGCTGACCACAGCTGGTGTACATTAAAAGGGAATGCTGTGTTGAGAAGCTCAAGGGCATGAGCTGTGTGGATGGTCCAGAGTGTAATGCCCTTTCAGGATAATTTAGAGCTGCAGCCTAAGTAGCCTGCATAGCCTCAGGAGGTTTGATTCAGCAGCTGCTCAGCCTCCCCTGCAGTGATCACAGAACTGGGACTACAGGCTACCATCACCTCATAGATTGTCCAAATTGAAAACAAAAATATTTTCCTAAATTATTTGTACCAAAAGGTTCTCATAGAATGGAAAAGGAACAAATATACAATGGGTTAAACTGCTTTGAAAAAACCCAGACTGGCTAATTAAGTGAATACTATTTAAAAGGCCTTTGGCTTTTGGAAGGCTTCTCTGAAAGGTTTCAAACCTTCAGAGGATGGTGCCTCTTTGTTATAAAACTACTATAAAACACAAGAAATAGGGGGTCATGCCTCCTACACTCCCCTCAAACACATAAGAGTGTTTACCTTTCCTTTGGTGTATTGGGTTACAACGTGGGATGTAACAATGGGTATGTATTCTATCACCATCTTCATAAACTGTTAAAACCAGGTGAAGCAGTGTGCTTTATCCCTTCCATGACACATCCCTGATAACTCCCTCTGGGGAGTATCTTCTGTTAATGGGCCATCCAGCCTCACTTTTTGACTCATAAAATTATGTCATCCCACTGTGAGATATCCCGCCCAGGGGCAGGAACCAAGCATTCCCACCTGGATATAATCTGAGGCCTGGAACACCACAGGTGGCCCTTACCTACTGGATTCCCAGATGACAAGAGCTACATAACCACGACTGGACCTTCAGAGGAAGACCAGATCTTTCTACAGGATCACCACTTCAAGAGAACTATATCTATCACTTCAGGAGGACTGCACCCACCATTTAATTGGACTGCTACCACCACCCTGCCTGGCAGTGTGTCAGGTTGTATCCTGACTCTGTGAGGTTTAGCCAGTGTTTCTTGCCTTTAATTTTCCTATGAAATTGTAGTTCTGACTTGGGATCTCCCATTGTTTTGTTTTCAAACTAGCAGATTTGGCTAAACTGTAAATGAGAAGATCACCCTTTATGAGAGCACATAACCATATCCATTCTTATCATATGACCCTAGCAGACTTAGATTGTGGATTATGCAGCCACCTGAAGCCAAATTGTCTCTTAGCCACCAAGTAACACTATTTTCATGAAATGAAGTAAATATTTTTTGTTGCAGGTGAAATGTGCCTCCCTCTGTATCCCTCTTATGAAACTGAAAGACATTCAAATGAGGCAGCTTTCACCTTTTGTGAAAGCTGCTGTGTAGTCCTGGCATTACAGTCTAACTGTGTTTGTGTCCTCCAGAACTGGTCTATAAACTCCACCTCAGTTTAAATGCTTTTAGGAATTATGGCTTGAAGCTATTTGCATTTGAACAGAGAATGTGAAAGAGTTACATGAGTCTTAGTTTATTATTTTCTAGAGTAACTACTAGGGCTTTTCTCTCTTATTTTTAAATGTTGAGACACTGTGCTCCCATCGGTGCTCAAACCCTTGCTCTGCATCAGCAGCATCAGCTGTGTCCAAGCTCCAAAGACATTTGCAACATTTGTGTGTATACAGACATATCAGTTTACTCAGCCTTGCAAATTCTGATGTTCTAAATTCTAATACTTGGAAAAATTAGTGCATTTAACTTAGGTAAGTAGGTGCATGGTTCAAAATCCAAGCCTCATGTATGTTCTGCATCATCAGCTCAGGACAAGGTTTGCTTGTCCATCCCATGCAAACTGCAACCTCAGTGTACACATACTTGATCATCAGAGGAGTCTGAGTGGTAACAAAAGGTAAAGAAAACTGCAGCAGAGAATGTGTATCTTAATTTGTACAGGAGTCCTCTTTTTCTTTGCTCTGAGTTAATTTTGCTTAGCTACTTCCAAATCCATAACTTACCCTGCATCTCAATGTTGCCACATTCCAGATGATTTCTGACTGGCGTTGCCCAGCTGAACTCCTACTGCTTTGTTTCCAGACTCTTGTATTTCTCAGCTCTTTCCAAATTGCTGGAACTGCTCCCCCTATTGCAGGGAAAAGCTCAACTGAAGGGAAACACACAAGCTTGCTGTCCCTTTTTTCAGGCACAAACATGAGTTGGAGATAAGAGGAATGGCATTCTTGATATTTATGCAGAATTAACCCAGAAGACTGCATTTGAACAGTGAGTTTTGTCATGAAACTCATATCTTAGGATTTCCTTAAACAACTACAGGAAAGCAGTAGCTTGCTTCTATTTTAAATCAACAGGAAAGCTGTATGAAAACTGAACAATCCAGCCTTATGACCAAGGGTTAATTTTCTCATGGGTTAGCTTGGCTTATGAAAAGTTCTCTGGATTTGCAAATTTGACTTAAAATAGTTGCGTAACCTGAAGAATGGTGTAGAGGTTCCTTTCATCCTCATTTGAGGAAATACTGAAGGAAAGAGTTCAACAGAAACAGAAGACAATTCACAATTAGAAAAGAACTTCAACTTATTTAGCTAAAAAAAGTATGATTATTTTATTCTAGGAAGTAGCTTTAGATTAGTGTTTGCTGATCATGTATGGAACAACAGTATTTCTCATCTACTATAAGGGATGTGCTAAATTATAGAAAGAATTTATGTAATATATATGTAACAAAACCATCACATATCAGGTATATGATCTGCTGGTGGAATTGAATCAGGGCTACAAAATGTAATTTTGAGTATTATTTTTCCTTGTAAGCCTCTGCAGCCTTGATGCATTGGATTGACTTCAACAACAGCTCTCAGACTGTTGAGGGCAATGCTTCAGAGTTCTACAAGGAAACGTTGCTGAGTAATTAACATGGAAGGGCTCACACGATAATTTAAGCAGCTAGATTTTCCCATTCTAATTCAAAATACAGTGCAAATTCCTGGAAAGTTCTAGGATTTTAGAGTTTCATTTGGTAAAGAAAAGAACACGTTGAAAATTCACTCCTACACTGTTACATTTCAGTCTTTAAAATTTAAGTTTGCTCTCTCTTCTTTTAACCTAAGGTTGGAACACTATCTCAAAAATAGGAGAAAATATATACTTTAATGTCAAATATTTCAGGCTCTAAGGAGTTCTGAATCAAAGACCTCAAAGGAAGCGTCTTATCAAAGAGTTCCAGGTCATTTGTTTGTATACAGAGCTGCATTTCACAGTTGCAAGGTTGTTCATTAAAAATAAAACTGTACCAAGTTTTACACAAATTTCAGGTTCTCAGTTCTTACTTCTCCAAAGGAACAATTGCTCCTAAGCTAAGGGTCAGAGCAGGAGCAGGGGTTCACTTATTACAGACTTAGAACCAAAGAATGATTACTTTCACACCTGGTGGAATCTACTGCAGCACACCAGAAAATTTCACTGGTGTAAGAATCACACTGCTAAAAATGACAGCACTTTGGCTCTCATTCTCAACATCCTTGCCAAAATTAGCCAGATAAAAGTGAAGAATACCTTTCCATTCACTTGCCTCAGTGTAAGTTTCTTCCTCAGTATAAGTTTTCTTCTCTTTGTTTTTAACTTAATTTGCTGTTTTATCTACTATGCTCAAGATTACTGGTTAAATCAAATTTCATTTAGAAATCTAACTAATGAGTTACATGATAAACATGTTGCATACACCAATATTCAGTTTCCAGGCCATTAATACAGACAGACTCAGGTCAGTTAGAGACACTATTTGCCAGTTTAACACACATTAGAATCTCGTTATTTCGAGGGGTCATTAAGCTTCCAGACAATTTCTTGATTTCCAACAAATGGAGTGTTTGCATACAAGTTTTATGAAAAGGCAGCATGATGGCATTTGCCATAAGACAGGTATTTATCATCACCTGAAGCCACTGATTTGGCAGCTAACCTCTGACAGTTTGCCTCCTGGGTCCTTGTTTCTGCCCCTGCATTATGGGTACAAGAGCCTTCATTTACATGATTTACAAAGATGTGTTGCATGCTAATAGTTTCATGCTGGCACAGGCTTTTGAAGATCTGCAGTTCAACAATGGTGTTAAATAGTCTTCTTTTAGTCAGCTCAGCCTTAATTTCAAGTGACACAGAAATGTTAATGTTTTGGCACAAGCAGACCTTGTGGCTGAGCCCTAATGCCAGTCAGAACCTTTAGTGTTGTGTCAGTTCACTCAGCCCTACCTACACCCGGGCATTACATCTCTCCAAGTAATTAATACTTCAAGAGCTATCATTCAGTCATCACCTGTGCACTTCTGTTAGACTGCTCACCACAGTTGTATGGGATCCTTGAATATTTAGGCTCTCACCAAGCAGAATGTCAGGCCTTATTTATGACTGAGTTGGTGTAATGACAAGGTTGGGAAAAGGCATTCTCACTGTCTGAATTCAATAGTGCATATAATTCAGCTTTTTGGCCATTTTCCCATTACAAAGGAGTCTGCAGAGGTTGTCTGGCCATTCAAATGCCACTTAGAAGATGTTGTCTTGATGACCTGCTCTTTATTAGTCAGTTCTAAAGAAATTTGTGGCTGATTATGGTTCTGAGGGTCTGAGACATTAGCTTTGATACAGCAAGGTGGTTGTGCTCTAGATATTTTTTGTACTTCTTACATATTCTTCTTAATGAGTTTGCAGAAAAGGATAATATTGTCACTTGCAGAGGCTTTGCTTATCAAGCAAGGCTGTAAAAGAACCAGAGCAAACAGGAAGCCCCTGTCTTCAAGCTCTAATTTGAACAATATGTGTATTTACAGAGAACCACCTAGCAAATGTTTTGCTGTATGATCAGGCTGATCAGAGATTTGCAGAAGTCTCTTGGGTAGGCAGAATGTAAACCCATCTGTAAACACATCTGGGATAGAAAAAAAAAAAGTAGAGGAAAAAGATACAGAGAGGGACCTAGAGGGGTTATGGCCAAGGTCAGGAGATGGCTTAAGGCAGCCCTTCTGCCTTCCAGGTAGGCCTGTGTATATGTATGTATGTATGTGTGATATAATCTTTCTTGAGGTCCAATCCTGCTTGTATTACCACCTTTCAAAGAAAGCAGCACTTTAGAAGTGTCCATAACTTCTGGATTTGCCCCATAATAAATAAATGTTCCAGGACTTGTCCCATAATTAGCTGATCTGGGTTCACATATACTTCCTGCACTGCACATGAGTGTGTAATAACCCGGGTGCCATGTGGTTGGAAAACAGCTAGGCTCACACAGTATGGAAAAGAGACAGGGGAAGGTGAGGAGCTTTCTGAAATGGCTGCTGTTCATCTGGCACCAAATATCTGCCTCTCTTCTGATGGGCTGAGAATTGCAGCTGTGAGAGAAGTAGGAGCAATTTTCTGTGTGGGAAAGACTGCAGTGGGTCATGAGTGGAGCTGCAGTAGCAGGCAGAGATGGGGAGTGGATGCAAACACTGTAGTGCACTTGGTCTCACATTTCACTTTATTTCTGGGTTGTTCTCTATGAGCTGCTTAACACAGTGGGGTCTGCACAGCTAATAATGGACAGCTGTAGGTCCTGGATGTGGAGTGGATTGGCTTGCTCCAGCTCATACAGAACATTCTTCACTTCCTTTTCTATAAGCTCTTGTGTTAAACTGTTATGAGATATTAAAATTTCTTTACCATGCTGTGTGACCTTTGATGGCAGATGAAGCATATACTATTCCTTGAAATAAAATACTCTGTAGTCACTGTAACTGGCAAAAGAAACACAGAGCCCTATCTGTCTTTACAAGTCTTTGTACACAATATAAGCACAAAGATGTGAATTTGCTCCCTACAGGTGGTCTAACAAATCATCTGTCACTAGCTGAGCTGTGATCAGTATCTCTGAGCATGACAAATAATCCATGACAAATGTGGGAAAATGAGATTACTTTATCTCTATTCCCTTAAGGGGTAAGGTAAATTGTATTAGTTTGCAGTTTACATGATCTGAACGCATGCATATAGACAATGACATAAACAGTTGATATTTAAACATATCTTAACTAATTTGACTGTTTGTGTGGATCTGTACCTGTGTCCATCTAAAACTATGTAACTGTGGAAGTTAGTTGTTCTATTTATATAGGCGAGGACGTAAATCTGTACTGCATGTAATGGTTTGGTAAGTAAACACATAAATGAAATTATGTTTTTCCTTTGGTTTCAATATCAAGAAACTCTCCCTGCTACACCGAAAGTTTTCTGTTGCTGTCTATATGGAGTGGTCAGCCTTTCTTTCAGAACTGGTTGAAAGCTACTTTTTGATGGATTGGTCCCAAAACCTGTTTATTAGAAAAAGCTGGAAAGCAAGAGTTCTTCATAGCCAGCTATGAATCATCTCATGTCCGTCTGAGAGTGCAATTAGGAAATCTAGGAAAGAGCCCAGGTTTCCTCCTCCTGTGTCATGCAACAGCCAGCACCCAAAGTGGTGACTTACTTTGGACTGGGCTCCCTGTGCTCAAGGAACTGAGGAGTTGCCTTTTTTCTCCAGCAGATTAGGCAGAGTGAAACTTTTGTCTAGTTGCCTGGCATTTAAAGGTTCTAAAGCAGCAGAGAAATCATGAGTCAGAATACATGCAAGGAATGTTTTCCAACCCAAGTAGTTTATTTAAGAATAGTGCAGCCTGAAGAATGGGGGCAGGGAGGGAGACAGGACTTCAGCTCAGACATTCTTATGATTTCAGCTGAAGTTTTTCATGTCCTGGGAGGAGTTAGTTTTCTTAACCCTCTCATTAGAAGTATCTGAATAACTTCAGTCAATGTCACAGACAATGAACACATCTTTTTCTTACTACGACAGGGTCTACACTTTTGTGGAGAGCCAGAGAAGGAGAATAAAGACACAATCTGACATTTATACTAGTTTTAATCTGGAGTAACTAGTAATCTAAATGTAATTTCTTCAGTGTCACTAGTCAGAGAATCCAAATTGTCTGCATCCTTAGATATTCCTTTACGTCTGCTGCTGTCTCTCTTAGTAGATTAATACTACAATTGACTACTCCATGAATTCTACCCTAAAAACTCAGCATGTTAATCACAGCAAATGGGTAACTGCCAGCTACCTGTATATTTACAGATGCATATACACAGTGTTAAATTGGCACAGGGTAGGGGTTTTTTCTGTCCCCTTCTCCCTCCTGTCCTTGACCATTAGAAAAACCCAACACCCAAACCAGCCCTGTCTGACATTTGTTTCCACTGTGCTCTAGGGAGCTGCTGCAAAACTATTTTGTGGTTTGCCTTGATGCAGTGCAGCTGTTGGGAAGTACAGTATCTTTCCAGCCCTCCAAATGCTCTTTATAGCTGCAGCCATTTCCCCCTCCTTTCTCTTACTAAAACTGCTTGCAACTCCTCGATTTCAGTATCCAGGCGAAGTTCATGCTGAGTATTCTCCCTATTATGAAATGTAGTAAGAGAGGAGGGAGAGAGAAGCCACTAAAAACCTGTTGGTGAAAAATTATGAAAAATTAAAAGGTAGTCATCACTGACTGCAAATAATTGTATTTAAACCACTACTTTCTTTCATGCAGCCCTTCAAAAGAAAAGGGCTTTTAGTCTCAGAGGAAGTCTGAGCAGAAATACTCAGCAGTGTCCTGGGCTTACCTGAAAAGAAGGGGGCTTATAATAACAGAGAGATGTTACCTGCTTTGTTAGAACCCACTTTTGACAATAAAGCCTTGTGGTTTTTCTGCTTCTCAAACTCTCCTCAGTGCTGTGCAGCAATTCATAAGCAGTGAATCCTGTGTTAACTTGCAGCATATGAAGCTGCACCCTAAAGCTGAAAGCTTAGAGAAGGGCACACCCTTTGGTCAGCATAATAACCATATATCTTTCAGCAAAATCCACATGATTCATAGTTTTTAAACACACACATTAAAGAACTAAATATATCTCTTACTCTGATATACATATGAAAGGCAGCAGGGAAGGACTGGTTCAACCCTAGTCTCTGGCTGTGGCATCTAGGAGTTGTCTCTTATTTAAACATGAAGTCCAGTGAAACTCTCATTTTAGCCTTCAGTGGCAGTTGATTCTGAGCAATTGCTTTGTGTGCAGCACACTTCTTGAATGAAGATGTGAATTGCTGGAAATTACTTTGGAAAAATGCTTGAACAGGCCTCCCCTTTTAATTGCATTGTATACCAGATAATGCTGTTTCCTTTTGCCCTCTTATTAGTCTGGAGTAAATAACTGTAAGTACCACCAAACATGCTGAAAAACGAAGAGTGCTTCAATTTCTAAAGAAAGGCACGGTCAGAAACTCCTGTCTGGCCCATGAACTTAGTGGTACAGGTGCTGAAGAGAAATAAGCCTAGAAAAGATTGTTCTGATTCCTATCAGCATGAACTTGGAGTGCCTTGGCAGCCAGTCCCTTAGAAAGGGACTTGCAATAAAAAAGAAGGAGAATAAGGGGGAGGAAGAAAAGGAGGAAATATTTTAATAAGAAAGCCTACCAATCCTAGGCAGTTTCCTTGAAATCCCTCCATCTGAGAACTGGAGCCCTGGTTTGGAGAGCTTGCTGCTGAGCCACGTTTACTTGTGCCTTTAAGGAGGGGCCTGGAGAGCAAGGGCAGAAATTGCTCCTGCTAGTTAGCCATGTGGCAGTGCTGCTCCTGCTGCAGTAGGATTCCTTCCCCATTACGTTTCTTCTTCAGGCTCCACAGGCAGTTCAGCTCTCAGAATCTATGCTTAAAATTATGAGGTTTCAAGAAAAGGAGAAAAGCCACATTCTGCCCTCCCCTTCCCTAGTTTGAACATGAAATATTTGCAGTAGCCACACAGCTCCCATGGAGCAGGCAGGGGACTCTTCATTAAAATAAGCACAAAGCATTCTCTGCCTCTCCCCAGGATAGGCTGCAAGTGCTCTGATGCTGTGCCTGCAGTACCTAGAAAGCACATGGCAAGCTCTGTCTGCTTGACCTGGGAAGCCAAGTTCCCCCAGGACCTGGGAAGAGTTGGGTTCTGGGGAAAATTCCCAGTTCACAACATGATGAGTGGGGGTTTCCTGCTCTGGCTAATAAGGCAAAAGTTGGAAAAAAGTTTGCCTGATATTTTTCTTTCCCATGTGGCAGTAGGATTAATGCACTGAAATCACATCCTGGATTTAACCTCCTATGGCTGTCTCCTTGGGACTGAGTAGTTGACTTGTGCTTTTCTTTTCTGTCGTGGGAGTTGCTGATAGATGTGCACATTGACCTTAACTATTTCTGCCTATTCCTGGGCAGCGGTGGTGCCTGCAAAGGGCCAGCCTATATTTTATCATGTCTCATACATTGTGTTGAAGCAAAGCCATATTTTAATCTATGAAAGACAAAATAAACACAAGCAATTAATCTGTCAGAAATTTTTTGTTTCTCTATATTCCATAGTTTGGTAAAAGCTTTTGAATTTACACATACAGAACTAGATGTGTCATAAATGTGCAGAAGCCAGTTTTTCATATAACAGTAAAACACTTGTAGATCAATGACACCTTCATAAGTTTTTTTTAAAAGGGAGGAAAAACCCTTTCTTTCTCTGCAAATTCTTTTGACTAGCAGGACTGAATTAAAAAGAAAACAAACTAAAAACCCAGTCAATTATTTCTCTGATTCTAGTAAATATTTAAAATTTATTTCATTATTGTCTCATGGCTATGTGTTCGTTCTGTACTTAGCTGCTTCCACATAACCTTAAGATTCTGAGAAAACATAAAAATACACCACAGAAAGTCTTTAAAGATTGACAAATAAAAAATCTATAGTTATGGAATCAACATAGATCTAAAGTTTATTCACTTAATTTAAAAAAAAAAAAAAAAGAGGGGGATTTTTTGTGATTTTTTCCCAAAGTGTCTTGTTTGATTTACAGATGAGTAATTGATGCAGGATATTGCTACTTTCATGTGTTTTATCTTAGCCCAACTGTTCTATCTGGCTAAGTCATACTTGCTGCTTTCAGTGAGCTAGTCTTTACAGAATTACTCTGTTATGAGAATGGGTTTGAGTAAAAGGCTAAAAAATGAGTGCTTTACTATTTCTGTAGTATTTATATATTCTTCTTTTTATGTGATGGCTCCTTTTCATGTGGCATCTGTGTCTGTGTATTGACAGTGTGAAGCATGGTAGGTTTAGTGGACTTTAAAGACAAGCTATTGGAAGGACCTGGTGCTGTTCCTACTTACGGTACAGTTGCATCTGATGGTCTGAGCTGGTTTGACATCTCAACAGCTGCCAAAAAATGTGATTCCATTCCCATGTGGTCCTGACTGTGCAGTCCCTTTTTTTCCAGGTTGAGCTCTCATCTAACTTTTGGTGAACAAAATGTTCACTGAACCAGCTGAAACCCACTAATTTTAATTTTTGTACTTGTTTTGGAGCAGTTGAATAAGCTGATTTGCTGCACAAAGTCATCAAACAAACATTGTGTTGCAGAACTGCCCCCTTCAAGCTGTAAGTTCTCAGCTTCAATCAGTTCACCATTTAAATGTTCATCTTTTTCACATTGCTTAGTTTTCATTTACGAAAATCAGACTAAAAATTATTAAATTGTAGTCTGGGATTTCTTACTGGAACCCCTACTTATGAACTTTCCACCTTCATTTTACATATACAAAATCTTCTACTCAAAGTGTCACCTTCCTATTCCTTTGCTACTTCTTTTGTATTAAAATTAATCAAAGCTAACCTGTACTAAGGTCTTCTCTTTTCAGAAAAATTATGTTATCAAGAACTTTTCCATTCCATTTTCTCCAAACATAGCATTACTCCACCATTCTTTCTAGAAGAAATGAAAATTTCTCATGTTTAGTGTTCACTAGTTTTCAGTGCTTTTGAGTTCTTCCTAGGAATATAGAAAGCCAGTCACAAACAAAGGAACAAAACCAAAAATTAAGATCCTGAATGAAACACAATTGACATACAATGAAACACGTTAAGCTGTGTTAGACTTAAAATGAAACTTACTGAAGAGTTCCCTAAGCAGGTTGCCATAGGTCTGATTTTTACTGTTTGCTTAGTTGATGGTGAAGGTAAAAATGGAAACACTATTTTTCTAAATAGTTCCCAATCTTGCTTTGACTAGTCATTTAGGTAACAAATATAAGAAGGGAAAGGATTGTCCTATAGCTAGAAACCAGTGAGATGTGGGTCATATTCCTGGATGACTATGGATTTCTTGACTGGGTGTGCAGCTTCTGTGACCTACAGTTACTTCATTTGTATTCCTGGCTGTTGCTTCCCCCAAAAGCTACACCTCTGCTTTTTAAAAGCCAGCTGCTGCTGGGCTGAGTTGCAGGGTGCTTTGACTTCACCAAGTGCTGTCTGTCCCAAATCATAAAGGAAGGGCTTAGTTTCAGTTCAGGTGCAAGAGAGTTTAGCCACATGGATACCAGCTGTGTTGTGCCTCTTGCCCACAGGCCCAGGCAATAGACCTTGCTCTTTATACCTGCTAATATATATGTGCTACTGCAGACAATCAGTAGGAAACATAGGACTTTGGAGTATGACCCAAATTCTACAAGTTAAGAATATCCCATTGTGCTTATTTAGGAGCCTGAGTGAAGCCGGGATTTCCAGGACAAAACTATATGATGACAGCTTAGTGCATCCTTAGTATCATTGCATCATTCTTGCATACAAAATATATGAGGAATTGCTGAAGCAGATGATAGAACCCAGGATGTGTCTGATGATTTCATATTAGCTTAAGTTCTGTGCTCCTGCATTTTTATATGTGATTGCTGTATCTTGAAATTAACAAATAGTTGTTCAAGTAATAGAGACAAAGGGGTCTTAATGAAAACTCTTTATGTTGGGCCCATCTAGCACTTAGGAACAGTATGTATGTGTGTGAAGACCTCCAAAAATGGTGGTACTGAGTCTTTTATATTAGCTGAGTGTGTAAGAGGTCCAGTAGCTATACTGCTGTCTCCTAAATTACTTTTCTTCGGAGAAAACTTGGCAACATAAGGATGCTCATGGGCATATTCAGCTGGGTAAGTTATTTCTGGGTGTCTAGAATATGAGTTCAGTTTGAATTTTAAAAATTTTGGTGGATCTCACATTTAATTTCTCTGTGTCTCAGTTTCTCAAGGACTAATTGGAAACACCAGTAGGTCGTTGTCGTGTAATCATACTGTAAGAATAAATCCAATAGAACTGTTGTGAAGCATTGAGAGGCTTTGAAAATTTGAGGATGTTTTTTTTTCCTAGAAAATACTTCATGAAAGTCAGGTAAGAGATGAAGTTTTGCATATGAAACATGGAAATATGCAAAAGTTAGACCATATATTTAGCCTTTAAAAGAATATTTGTGTTGACCCTCTTTCCATAAATTATTACTCTTTGAAAAATTATTCTCACAGAAAGTTCTAGGTCCTTCAAAGCAAGTTTTGAAATTAAACCAATGTAGAGTTTAATTCTGGATAAAATTATGTGAAATGGAGGAAATTCACTATTAAAACCCAAGGAATGGTGTTAAGAATCTACAGAAACAGCATTGTGAGATAAAATGCTGAAGCAACCTAGACATGATTTTCTCAATTTTTCAGTTTATTCATGCTGCAGCATGAAAAGTTACCTACTAAAATGGGAGAATGTAGCTTGTTCTGGTACAGGAAATTGTCTGCTAAGGTATTTTCTGCTTGCTGAAATTTTTTTATATGAAAGGCTTTTCACACATCCAAACATATGATGGACATAAATGTATGTATGTGCAAACACACACACATATACATCACATGGTATTCCCAGCTTCCGTAATTATAAATATATGTACATGATCCTCTTAAATGCAAATCTTACCAATCTAATAGGAACATGAACTATTTTCTGAATAGAGTAATGTTTAACCTCTCTCTTTTTTTGGCATTACAAAGAAGTTCATATACAGTTATAGAACTGAATCCTATGGCTAAGGTAAGGACCCTATTCTTCCTGTGCAGAAGAGTTGATTGGACACAGACGAAGGAAAAGGGAAGAAACTCTAGAAATACAGGTCTCTGGAAATGTAGCACCACATTATTAGCGGATTTAGCTGCACTTCTCTCAGTGGAGCTGCATCCATTTACCCCAGTCAGGTCCCAGACCCAGACTCACTTCCACTGCTGCTCTTTGAATCCATGCCAGAGTGAGGTATAACTTAAACCAGAAACAGATGTGTGTGACTGTAGCTGAGCTGCAGAATATATAAAGGGTCCACACGTGTTAATTTTCCAGGCATTTGTAACAGGATTGCTGAAATAACTGTAAAATCTTGTAACTAATGGACCCTGAATTGTGAGAAAGGCTCCTCCTTCATTTGCTGCAAATTATCTTTCATTTCTGCTTTCCCTGTTTAGATTGCACTACATTTATTTTGAATTGTTTTCAGCCTTTTCTGCTAAGGATCATGGGAGAGCAAGCTTAAGTGATTGCAAATGTTTCTGCGGTAATCATTTCCACTGGGGAAGCCAGCTGGATCGTCCCCCATTGCCTGGCTGAAACTTCTGCCCTTTGCTTTTCAAAAAAGTAAAACCACAGTGGGATAAATATTTTTAATTTGTATAAATATGGTCCTGAAAATGCAGGGTACAGGTATATAGGAAGGGATAAAGTGAGCATTCCTTGAAGCAGAGAAGCACCAGAGTAAGAATTCTTTCAGTTCACTGTGATTTTAGAAGGCAGACCAAAAGAAAAATGAGAGGTTTCCAGAAAAAACAGAGTTATGGGCCAAACTAAGCAAAATACTTAAAGTGAGCAAAGCAAAGCTCTGTCTGCTAACAGTTTATAGCAAGGGACTGTATTTTCTTTACCAGCCTCCTACCCCAGGAACTTTGTTGTAACATCAAACAAAAAACACAATAGAAATAAACAGATTTCTGGTGATGCACTGCTTTGCAAAACCAGGCTATTCCAAAGCTAAAATAATGACTCTTTTCAGAGTCCATTTTTAATGGAAGGTTTGCTCCTGTTTTTCACATATGAATCAAGACTAGATCACTGTACATTCTCTTGTCTTCAGTCTTTGATCATACTATCAGATTTCCTGTGATTTTTTCAAAAGAAAGACCCTTCAATAAGAATGGGTGCAGTGGCAATTACTTCTTGAACTTCAGGAGTAAAAAGAATGTTTAGGAAGATTCAGAAGTCCTCATAATTTTTTTTTCCTGTGGTATTTGTTCAGTCTAAAATGAAGGTGAAGAGAGAGTCCAGTTTCCCCACTGCAAGAATTTCCATGGCTGCATTTCCTGCTGAGTCCTCACAGTCCTCACAGTGGCTTCTGCAGCTTTAATACTAAAATCTTAAGCAGCATAGCTTCCCACTTGTTCATTATTCCATTTCTCTTCAACATTACAGAACAGTTCTGCAGGGGATATCAGATGGACTCAGCTTGCAATCAAGACATTCAGCCTCTGAAGTTACCGACTGATATTTTATGTTGAAATTTGCTTCCTGGGCAGGGCACCAGCACAGTGCCCAACTTGCCACGTATGTCCCATCTCTGTGTGGATCACAGCAATGTGAAGAAGTTATTTTGGCTCTCTGTGCTTGTGGAAGTGTAACGGTGTCACTGCTGGTTTGCAGACTGGTTTTGCATCAGAAAAGAGCATTCATCTCTCTATGCTTATAGCACAAGAAAAAGGAAATGCCTCCACATTTCTGAAAAATTTCCTGAAGAATGTAATATTCTGCAGAGGTGACATATACAGTGTATGTTGTGGGAAGGCTGAGATAGTTCTGTATTCTGTTTCTTATTGGACTGTTCAAAGCAATGGCTAGTGAGACACTGGGTACGTTCCCAACAAAAATGTCCTAATGCACTTCCATAGTAGGAGTGCCTAGTTTTCAAATGGTGAAGATAATATCTGACAATGCGCCATTGCAAATGAAGTGACGAGAAGCCTTAAGAAGGCATTTGTCAGGACTCTGAGGCCACTAATAGGCTTTACTGGTGACCAACTTCACCCTGGGGCCTCCACCCTCACCCATGGTTCCAGGAGCCCCCGTTCAGCACAGCCCTGGCCATGACTCCTTACCTGAATTATGTTGTAGGTGTTCTCTCTTCAGCCCTGCTTCTGGCCCTGCCTCCCGGATGTACTTGGGCCCTCTGCAGTAGGTAACTTGTGTCTCGCAAGAACTTCTGACACACAGTGAAGCCTTGTCTCTGACCTGTCTCCCATTGCTTGTGACAGGACTTCCCAGAAGGACCCTAGACCTGATTCCAAGTATGCTGAATTTCCAACTCTTGACGGACCCTCTTGCCAGTACCTGACCCTGTCTGCTGTGTTGTAGTCATCCACTCCTACCCTTCTGGAAACTGTTATTAGACAACCTTTAAAACATTTCTAATTTGTGTTTGATTGTGGAATAAAAGCAGTAAAACAACCCTGAGTGGCAGGTTTCTGAGTAGTTCCAGGAGAACTGTCATATTGTGATGTCTCAAAATATTTTACTTTAGTTAGCTAAGGAAGCAAGGAGGTATCTGTAAGTAGAAAAAATGGTCATGAATTATTTAGGGAAAAAAGGAATTCCTTGACTGAGGTACCACATCTCAGATGATAAACACACACAAACTAAAGACTCCCATGATACCCTGTATTGTAAAGAAATCATCCTTTGAGTTCTGCTGAAATTTAGTGTTGTGCAACTGTATACTCATTGGTTAAGTTACACTGTATTTTGACTTGTTATGGATCCTGCGTCTTCACGTTACACATACACACGGCTTTTGTGCTGCTAACTTCAGTTTCCTTCTTCAGTGAGAAGTACAGAAAGTCCTAAAGAAGCCAAGTACTTTAGAAGACTGTAATGACACCTATTTATCATCCTGCTGATTACTAGACTGTTTTGAAATAATTTGATAAAATCAGACATGCAAGAAATATTTTTTTTGACTGTAAAAATGGTTATTGACTTTTTTTCTCAGCAATAATTCTGCCTGGTCATCTGTTGTTCTAAAACTGATGTGAAAAATAAGTTAAAGAGAATGCTGTTTGAGTGAGTTAATTTTCTACACCAACCTGAAGCAGACCAGTGCAGACATCAGCGTGTCTGGATGACAGGAGGAAGTGTGCCTGCAAAGTGTTTGTGTGCTACTAGAATTGAAGTGAGGAGCTCTCGGGTGTGCAATTCAGTGCTGGTAGTTATGTACAGCTATATCAACTGAACCCTTCACAGCCTCCAGGAACCCCACTTTCAGAGCAAAGCTAAAGATTCTGAAATGAAGAATCCTCTGGATGCAGAGTGGTGGTGAAGGTTCACTCCAGGCCAATCCCTATCCATACAGAAATAAAAGTTTGTGATGCTTTGCAGTACCCTTGGCTCTCCAGTCATAAATGACTTCACTTTATGGATTAATGGCACTGTAGAGCCTCCAGTTCAGAAAAGTCTGTGCAAACATGGGACCCCCTCCTCCATGTCAGAGCTGTAAAAGCAGCAGCCACATGTTAGACCTGGAATTCGTGCAAGGCCTTTCTCATTAACCTAGAAACTGTACCCTCAAACTCAATGCCACAGCCTGAGAGATATGCTTCCGTGTATAAACAAAAACCTATGCAAAAAATGACCATGTTTCAGCCCACTTAGTTTAGCTTGCTTTCTCAAAGTCTTTTTTTGTTTTTAAAACAAAAATATTTCCTTCTTTTTTTGCAACTTCTCTTGATTCTATTATCTTCTCTGCCTTAGATAGAGAGAAATAAAATATTTAAGCTGCATTTATTGCTGTTATTACTAGCTTGAACTAGAGAGAGAAAGACCAAGCTAGAAGCTGTAGGAAAACATGTTAGCCTGGCAATTTAGGGGTGAACTATGGTATCAGTGATAGCCAGGTTCTGGGCTCCTTGGACAAACTGTGTCTGCAGGAAAGCAGAGCAGGTGCCACCACTCTGCCACTGTCCAAGGGCTCTGAGTCCTTTGGTCTCTCATCTTGGGCTTGTTTTTTTGGCAAACCAGAGTGAGTCCCATTTCTGCAGCTCCAGCTACACTAATGACCCTGGCACCAGCAGGGCCATTAGCAGGAGCAGGTGGAAAAAAAATGGATGAAAAGACAGAGAAATTTTAATGTTTGAATTCATCATTACTGTTGAGCTGAAAGTATATATATTTTTTCCTTTCAAAGAAAAATGGTTTTATTTTGCCAGAAGGACAGTAAAATAGTATTGTTTGGATAATGTCTGGTTTACAATAGGAAGAAAGGCATGAAAATTCTGTGTATATAGTGTAGAAGCTTTAATTATAGCATTTAATAATATATAAAACATACTGCAAAAATTAGGCTAAAGAATTGTATTAAAGTCACATACCATGAATTAAGGTGTAAAGGAAAATCCAGGTAAAGAAGGCTGTTTAGGAAGTCTGTACAGAATATTGTTCATATTAATTAGAGTGAATGGAAATGTAAACAGTTGCATCTTACATTTGTCAAATAAACTAAGAAATCAATGTTGTCAACACCAAATGTACTGCCAGACTGTGCTGCACACAAGGAACTGGTATCCTTCATCCAACAGGTTGGTGTTCAAAGCTTGCGAGGTGGGAGACTTAAACCCTTCCTCTGTTTTTTATCTCTCAGAAGGAAACTCACCTTTCTGAAGAGATGGTTTCTGTGCTCATGGTTTATTCTTTGAAGGTTGTTCAGTCTGGACAGTTGTTAATCAGAGCCATAATTCAGAATGGAGACATCCACCCTTCATTTTCTTTCCCTACTGCAACAACAGAAAGCCTTTACATACGCAAGTGCAGATGGGCTTGCAGTCCCATTGGACAGGGAAAGAAAAGGACAGGGAGCATTCCTAGCTGTGCAGAAACATCCTGTGATACAGCATCTCACACTCTGCATCCAGAGGCTAACGATCCTCCTTAGTTCCACCAGCCCAACCCCTTCCAAGTATGGGTTTTTCACCATCATTTTTGGACTCAGAGACTGCACATATTTCTTCCATGTGTCACTGCCCAGCAGAAGGAACCCCAGCCCCAGCGGACTGAAGAGATGGGGATTGCCTTCAGCTGGTACTGGGACATGGCTTAAGTCCAGTTTTTCTGATTCAGCACTGAGCATTCAAATGTCTTGGGTACACCACTGCCCCACTGAAGAAGGAAGATAATTTGGTCTGACAAAGAGAGGAACATTCCAAAAAATCATCCCTGCACCTGAGGAACTTCCAGGATTTCATATAATGGATCAGAAGTGTACATTGATGTTCCCCTTACCATAGGTTAAGCATGTATTATAATGATTTCCATTACTTTTATATTCATTGCAGGCACAGGTAATCACTGCATTTCTCATTGTGCCATGCTGCAAGACATTCTTCAGAATGTCAGAAGCATTGGTAATTCTTATGCTTAATGGAACATACAGCCTTAAATTGAGTTGATGTAACTTCAGGCAGGCAATTTACATATCAACTGTGCAATAAGTTCAAAATATGCGTATGAGTCTGTATATTGGTTGGGTAAAAGTTCTGCTGAAATTAGATATCCAGAACGATTTTGTATGGAAGTAGAAAGAAGCAACTGACAGGGAAAGTTATCAAAGTGTGTCTTTGTCTGTTGGGTGCTACATAAGCATGTGAGGATGAATATCTTCCAGGATAGTTAATAAACAGTACGACTTTGCAGGACCAAGTTAATAAAAGCATCAGTTTGGTTTGCTCCCTGCTAACTGCAGCTGGTTCCTCAAATGACACCAAGTTAAGCACTACAGCTAAAAATCAAATCCTGGTGGAAAGCTATGGATAAGGAACTTAAACCTCTTACAGAGCATTACTCAGTGCTGTTCACTTAGGACTCAAGGCAACAGAGTTTGGTCCACTGTTTCTGACAAGTCGCTTCAGAGTATGAACAGTTTCTGTGGAACTCATGATACACTTTAACCTTGTCTTTGAAAGATCACTTCAGAGATAATGTGGCATTTTGATCTCTTTTTAGTTGTGGAGTCTGAGGACTTCATTACATGGCCGTGACAAAGCTTCTGGGTTAAAATCCTGGGTCCTACTGAAGCCAGTTGTTTGCCCTGAATACAGCCTCTTCCAGTTTGACCCTGCTCTCTTAACACCGTATGGGGCTGCACAGTAACTTCCCTGAGCATCAGCAGAAAGGAGACCAAAAGCCTTTTTTGGTGAGCTTTTGGACTAATTTGACTGACCTAAATTGAACCAGAAATGGAGCAAACCTCTACTTCTTTGATATCTGCTATCTAAGTGGAGTTGTTAATGCATTTTTTCTTCTTCACTGTGTAAAAAAGCGTAAAGAAGTAACAAGCTAGGATTTTTNTTTTTTTTTTTTTTTTTGATGTCCAAATGTTTTTAAATCTCCAGTGGGGAAAATCAGGAAGTGTGAAGAAACACATTGCTAACAATGGACTATTATGAGTGGAGCATTAAAATGGTGTGAGGCAATATTGCATTAGTGAATCAAAATTTCAGTTTCCTACAGAAAATTGCAGCTGGTCTAAAACAATCTCTCCAGAGTTGTGTTAAGTACACAAAAATATTTCTGAAGAGAAAAGAATACCAGTTTGTTTGACTCTGAACATTTTCCACACATTTTTAATTCTTCCAATCTTTTGAATTTGGGTGCTTGACTTCACAGCCTTAAGACAATCTTTTAATTTAGGTGTATAATATGTTTTATTTCTTTATTAAGAATAAAAATCTTATAAATTGGATAAACAGTTTCAGAAAGTCTGGACAGATGGTAACTTGCCTGTGCTAAACTTTATGTAAACAAACATACTATCCCTTTTTCCGGTCTGAACTGTAGGTGTTTTTAAGCACCTACTTCAGGAAAGGCTTTGCTGAGGTTGCACAGATCCCACAGTATCACTAAGTCCAATGAAAATAGTTCAGGCTGAATGAGCCAGTCATTGACGTGATGGGCTTTTTAAGCTATCCACACAGAGTCAAACCACATAAGGGACTAGAAACCACCAGCATAGCCACCTGTGGAGTTCATTAAACAGCCAGATGTTGTTACAGAAAAAGAAATACTTCCTCCATCCTGGCATCTAATTCCTGCAGGTCTCTATCACAGGTGGGGTGTTAGTGTAACAGAGTTGGATGGCTGCTGTCCTGCCATGACACTGCAGCCACCTCATGCCCTTTTGATTTTTGCCATAAAATAGACATTAGTGCATGAAGTTCACATCAGCATTCAGCACATAAGCATGGATGTGTACATAGTAATACAGAGTGCATATAATACAGAGCAATTAGACATCAGTTGGATTTGTGGACACATTTCATTCCACATTTCACACAATCACAGAATTTGTATCCTAAATCATCTGTAAATTATTCAGTCATATCCATTCTGGAAAATGGGAAATTGCTTCTGTTCACCATGTGAGGAGATTATGTTCAGATGATTCAAAAGTGCACTGCGAATAGGCAAAAGAGATAACTGAACATCAGTCACCAACTGAGAAAAGTCCATAATTTTATTTATTTTCTAAATGATCCAATACTCATCTGTGTAGTTGTATTTATGGTTTTCCTTGAACTTTTCAAAAATATTTGAAAAATGGTACTTGAATACATTAACTTCCACCTTTAAACATCTATATCAACTTGCTTCTGTATAGATAAAACATACTTTTTGGGGAAACTTCACTTTTTTCTTACATTTTTCTCTGGATTCTGGTATTTGTTTCTCCTTTTTGCTCCCAACATAAGCTTTTTATTGTCCCTGTTAAGTCTTTATATGTGTCTGTTCTTTCCTGCATGTTTCAACATCTCAGATCAGGTACACAAGTTAATAAATCTTAATAACCAGCATATGATGCCAGCTCTGATAGTTCCAAGGATGGTTTTTATAGCACGCACTTCAGCAGGCCCTTCTGTCCTCAGACACATCATGTCTGAGATGGGTAGAACCATGGCTGTGCGAACACACTCTTATTTCAGATATATGGTTAAACAGGTGTAAAGAGGTGCATGAATAAAAGGTTTTCTTCAATTAATTCTCTGCTACTTTAAGGGGCTGAGCAGATAAATGGGGTGCTCATGTTTGTGCTGCTATCCCGACATGGAGTGTCCATACAGGTTGTCACTGTTTGGCCCTGCTAATACAGTGATGAATTGTTCCTGGATCACCTCTTCATATTTCATAGAATTGCAATACACTTCAGTGTTTATAAATGAAACCACTCTGTTAAAAAACTACCCGATGGGCCCAAACCCAGGTAAGGTGTCTCAAACATGCAGCTCAAAGTCCCTCTCCCAGCCTCTGGAACGAAAAATCTTGAGTTGCCGTTACGGTGGGCATTCAGAATGTGAGCAGAATGGAACCAAAGCTAGATAAGAATGATATTTCTGTCTTCATGGCAGTTGCAACATCATACAGGTGTTCCTGAATTAATTCTAGTACCAAAAGCCATTGGGACCTGGGGCTCCTTAGGGTAGGAGCAACATTGGCTCTCTGTGTCTGTTAGGCTTTGACTCCCAAGTCAGGTCAGGTATGTGTATGGGAAATTGTACTGCATGATCTTGATATATCCTCAGTCACTCTGGGCCTCAGTTCTTCCCCGATTCACAGAGAAGCGGACTGAGGGGCTTTTGGATATAGAGGTAATAAGTTCCTAGTATACTAAATGGAATTAGGCACTTTGTTGTAAACAGGGGTTTAAAGTGTGTAACATCCCCGGCTGACTGAGATGTGAGGGGCAGAAGGGCAGATATTAGCAGGCATTTGGGCAGTTTTGTGCCTTGAATTACTTCTGTGGTACATTTCAGTTCTGCAGTGACTGAAGAGCGCTGTGCTGGGATATGCTCCTGCTGATGTGGCACCAGAATTTTCAAGTTCGTCAAGGAGAAGGTATTCCTGTTACCTCCGCCTCCTTTTGTGCGCTGGAGCCCTACAGACGTGGCAGCTTCCTGAACTGCTTCCCAATTATATGGTATGCATGTTGTATGTCCCCTGTGACCATCGGGAGAAGAGGAGAGTCAACAATTCCAAATTAAGAGCCACAGAGCACAAAAAAGCCCAAACAAATCCCCAAAACCCACCCCCACCCAAAAAGTGAGAAGTCAGGCAGAAAAAAGAAAGACTTTCTTTTCTTAGTTTTCTTTGCACAGAAAAGTTTTGTAGCGGCACAGCCTGATACTCTGAGACTGAGAGTTGCTAGATCTCAGGATCTGAGTTTTGTTTGCTGCACTTTCTCAGTAACATTAAAAAAAATTCCGTTATGATTTGACTAAAGCTTGCAAGAATGAGACATTCGCAGGGAAATTTTCAGTCTTTTTTGCCTACTCTTTCTGACAGGGCAGAAGCTGGGAGGCAAGATGACTCACTCCATGGGACTTTTAATTTAAAGTGTCTAGAGCTGCTGTGAGTGAGGCCAGGCTGTGGAACACCCGGAGACTCGAAGAGTTTTATTACCCCTTTCCACTTCATCCTGCAATTCTCAAATCCCTGGAAGAAATATTCAAGCAGAGCAGGGGGGAAGGGAATCCTTTGCTTTTTGAGCTGCAAGTTTTCTCGTTAAAACATTTTCATCTTTAACCCACAAGCATAAATTTTGCCAACATTCCTTCCCAGGGTATTTCTGCATCCTATGGGTTTGTTTGGAACACCAGAGAATTTAAAATTTTCCTTCTCACCATATAAAAGGACATTTTGCCCTCTCCTCTGTGCCTGTTCTTTACTGTTGTTAGAAATTGCCCTATCACCTCTGAAGCTTTCCATTCTTAAATGCAAAAATATTTGGTTATAAAAAACAATGCTAGGGAGGTACCAATATTTCTGAAAAATCACAAATAACATAAAGGAGGACGACACTTGTCAGTTCAATACCTTGAATAGGATGCAGTTTGTCACCGAGCTCATGAAGTAAATAACAAGCAATTTGCAGCTAAGCATGAAGGTGCTTGCATTTCTGTTCAGAAAGCAGATTCTGTTCAGAAAGCACTTTTCGTTGGCAGCACTCTGAAGGGCAGTATTAATGAATGGCAAATGTCTAAACTTCCCTGCTCTCCCCATTTGCCTAAAAAAACTTGCCCTGCTGCTTGCCACAACATAAACCCCGTATGCTGCGTTATTTTTTGAACTTAATCTGAGCTGCTTCACAGATCTGTGCAACAAAAGGGTGAAAAAATAATCTGTAGAACACGTGGAGGACAGAGGCAGGGCTTCAAACGGTCTGTGCACAGTAAGATAAAAAGAATCTTGTGGGGAATCTCTGCTAGGAGAAGCTGGCTTGTTTCACTTCATGACGTGTCAGGAAGATACAAACGGCAGACCATATCCAGGCTGAACACAAAGCCTGTGCAAAATCTAGGAATAGCCTTTGTTAAACTGCCGTCTGGATCTTGGGGAGGAGGTGCACCAGGGCTCAAGATCATGTAAACTAAGGAGGAATCTACCGTTTATGTATAGAAGTGCCTGAAATAATTGAGATTTTAGAAAATATGAGATCACCAATGGAAAACGAGAGAACAAAATTGTAAACTAAAATTTTCACTACTATTTTTTAATTAAAAGAATGCTTAAGAGTTTTTTACTTTTTGAAAGTTTAGTAAATGTCATTTTACATGGCTTGAATAGTTTTTTATACTGCTTTTTGTTTCTGATAGTTTTGGTGATCAGCATTTTTACTAAGAACAACTATTTTACTTTAAAAAGATAAGGTTTTAATAATTTTTTTCCTAAATCACTCTTTCTTACAAAAACCTAATAGTATAGAGTGTGATACAGGGGGGAAGGGGTTGATAAACATTAATTTTTAAAAATTTGTAAGCAAAACCTTTACTGAAATATTTACAAATACCCAATATTACAGTAAAATTGATTAATCATCAGGGAAATTTTCTGATTTGAAAGAACTTACTAAAAAGAAAAGTTTACATCAAAAATTTTGAAAAACTCTTTTCAACAGTAGCAAGTACCACTTCACAGAGTCAGGTACACTGATCAGGATCTCTGGTCAGTTAATTCAATTTCCTGCTTGAAGCAGCAGAGTTGCCAACGCTGTATCAGGTCAGCTATGAGTGAAAAGGTAATTCATATCCTGGGGCTGTTACTTTTTTGTCTCTGGGATGGGATTTCTCATTAGGTCTTTCCCAAAGAAAGGGCAAATGAATAGGGAGTGAAGATGTTAAGAAAATTTTTGCAAGAGCATCTGCCAAAAATAAATCTGCACTAAATAAATTACTGTCCCTCTACATCTAGTCTACATTATGTCACTGCACTTAATTCTTACAGTTTTGGGGGGAGGAACCCTGTTCATGAGAGATCACTGAAGAAAGAATTCATAATAGATGAAGAAAAAGTATTTGGAGAAAAGTTTTAGAAATTAAGTTTGGAAAAGGAATCTTGCAGTGGGGCAGTCTTAGCAAATGTCATCAATATGGTAGCCCATAAAATGTTTTTCATTATAAATGTTTGATTCAGGGCATTTTTTTTTATTGCTGAAAGAGCTCTGTGTGAGTTCTGCTCCACCTGGGATTCTCAGGGCATATTTAAACAGAACATGAAAACATTTAAATGTGACACCACAGTGAGGGCAGGGGCTGAAAGCCATTATCATTAGGGCTCAGAATGATCTTGACAACATGTAGAAAGGGAGCAAAACAGTGGAGTTTAATAAAAACAAACACTAGCAAAATAAACTTAGGAAGAAAAGCAAACAGATACATAAATATACATTGAATAGTTAACTTACGTGGGCGGTAACACCCCAGAGAAGGATCTGGAGAACAGAAAGAGGCTAAACTGAGTGAGTCAATGGCACAGCCTCTTTTCAGCTTTGCCTGTGTCATTCAGAAGCATATTAATAAAAACGTTCTGTGAAAGAAGTTACACAGCATTTCTCCACACTCATTATGTCTCAGGTGTGTTCACTGTTGACATGCACGGGGGAAAAATCGGAGAGTCCAAGAGTGAGACCAAGCAAAGGAGCAAGCAATTGTTCAACAAAGTAGAGGTTTAACAAATTAGTTTTGAGGAAATTAAAATTGAATGGGCATACAATATATGTTCTTTCAGCATATGAAAGGTTGCTCACACTTCATTTGGGGCAGAGCAAGCAATTTTTCATTCTTCAGAAGACAAAAAACTTGGATTATCTCTTAGAGAAAAACTTTCTACTAATCATAGTTACCTACTGCCACTTTTGAGACAGAAATAATTCTCTTAGAAGTTTTAAAAGGATATTAAATATGAGTCAGAATTCATCTAGAAATATTTGCCCTTGATTAGAAGTAAAGACATAGATTAAGCTGACTTCTTGATTTCTCAGGCCTACATTTCTCTTATATTTAATAGATTAAGTTTCTTATATTTTAAGCTTGCTGTTAAAAGACTGATTTCCATGTCTGCCCAAAGAGCCCAGCTTTGCCCAACCTTGGCAGGAGTTGGGAACTTTTCATGACAACAGTCATGTTGGTTATCAAGGACTGAAGAATCTGGCAAAGAAGAGTGAATCCCAGAACCACCTATCCCAAATGATTTGATACCTTTGCACATCAAAGGACATGGTATGGATTTTCTGATGTGAAGCTTCTGATTTTGCCTCAAAGCTGTCTGAAACTTTTCTGCCAAGTGTTTTCTTGTGCACAAGATGTGTACAAAATTCCTACATCCCCCCTTATGTCTGGGCCATGCTGGCTATGACCACAGTGGTGAAATTAAATAGGGGGTCTCCTTGGGCACTATAAATGGTCTGTACTGTCAGAATGGTCCCTGGGCTGCTTTTGGCCCATGCCAGTTCATTGGGATCAGCCCCAAAACCATCCTTGTACATAACACAGTGCTCATAAAAGGTTTCCCAGCCCACAACCAGTACCTGACAGCTCACCTCTGTGTACAGAATCCTTCTGGGCATGTCTGGTGTTCTAGTCTAGACATACTTTGTCTTCATTATGAATCCAAAGGTGCATCCTCATTTATATTTCTGAGGGCAAAGAACATTTTCACTTCATAAATGTTGAGATATTGTAAGAGACAGTAAAATATAGGTTAAAGTCTTATAATTTAAATATAAGAAAGAGTATGTTTTACTAGGATCAAGGAATTATTAAACCAGTTCCTCAGGAGAGATCTGTGCCTATCGCCCAGATTTCATTTTCAATCCAGATTAGTGCTAAGAGTTGCAGAGTGAGGCAATGTTCTTTTCTTCTTACAGATTACAATTTTTAATGTTCTCTGTACCATTTTAAATGCTCTCACGGTGGAGAAATGTGATTTTAATGTTGCTTTTATTAGTAAATGTTTTATTTAATAAAGAACTGTCATGGATCTCACCTGTCTAATATAACTCATTAACTGATGAAACAGAAGGGATAAATCAAAATTGCTTTTGTTACAATTGATTTTGTTGTCCTTCTGAGACTTATTGGTCTTAGACTTGCACTTGGTTAGTGTGCTGAATACTGAAATAGGTTCTTTCTCAGTACCTCATAACAGACAGATCCACCTGTTCTACTACAAGTCTTAAAATTAAGTAAAAATTTGGTCACAAAATTTCTTAGCTCAGTCTAATTCTGGCCAATGCTTTGAAAGTTTTCTAGAGACAGCTTTCACAAGTATTCCCCTTCTCCCAGCTTATCACGAGCAGATGGCTTTACTTTCACATAAAATAATGTAATGCAAGAAGTTAAAATTGAGAAGGTTGATTCTCAAAAAAGTGCTTGGTGCTTGGAGACCATCTAGTCTACTACTGATTAAAGTATCACTGAAACACAAAGACATTAGCCTCAGGGTAATTATGTATCCTAAGGGGTGGGCCAATGTGAACTTCATGAAGTTCAACAAGGCCAAGTCAAGGTACTGCACCTGGGCTGGGGCAACAACACAGGTATCAACACAGGCTGGGGAATGAAGGGACTGAGAGCAGCCCTGCCCAGAAGGACTTGGGGGTGCTGGTGGATGAGAGAGAGGCTGGACATGACCTGGCAATGGCACTCGCAGCCCAGAAAGCCAAACTTGTCCTGGGCTGCATCCAAAGCAGTGTGGGCAGCAGGGCAAGAGAGGGGATTCTGTCCCTCTGCCCTGCTCTGGTGAGAGAGACCCCACCTGGGTCCAGCTCTGGGGTCCCAGCACCGGAAGAACATAGACCTGTTGGAGCAGATCCAGAGGAGGCAAACAAAGATGACCAGAGGGATGGAGAACCTCTCCTATACGGAAAGGTTGAGAGCTTTGGGATTGTTCATCCTGGAGAAGAGAAGGCTCTGGAATGACCTTATGGTGGCCTTCCAGTACTTAAATGAGGTTTGAAAGATGTAGACAGACTTTTTAGCGGGGCCTGCAGTGACAGGAGAAGGGATAATGATTGTAAAGTAAAATAGGGTATATTCAGATTAGATAGAAGAAAGAAACTTTTCATGATGAGAGTGAAGAAACACTAGAACAGGTTTCCCAGAGGAGTGGTGGATGCCCCATGCTTGGGAACATTCAAGGTCAGGTTGGATGGGGCTCAGTGCAACCTGATCTAGGTTGAAGGTGTCCTTGCTCACTGCAGAAACTCCATGGGGTTTTCGGCAGCCAATGAATTTCTGCTGGTGCAGAAGATTAGGTGCAGCACCTAAAACCCAGTCTTCTTGAGGCAGTCCAGGACTAATAAAAGGGTATCTTCTTCACAAGATGTAACAATACCTCTTCTTCCCTTGTCATGGATGGGAGGGTTGGAAGACACAGCAACTGTGGGGGTGGGCATTTTGATGTGGACAACAATGTTAGGGCAAGAAAGAATTGTCTGAGTTGAGGAATGGTGGGATTCCCTTAAAAGATATAGAATAATGTATCCTGAGTTTTATCCTTGGAAAAGGTAGGGCTGGTGAGGTGCCTAAGGAGGAGGCAGTGGTTTGCTGGCTTTCAAAGACAGAAGTTCTTAGCATTAATATGTGATTTTGTTCAAAAGGGAAATAGCACCTTACAAATACAATACTTGGCAGCCTCACATGAGCATCAAACACAGCACTGCAGAGGGGACTGCTGTTTTGCTCTCCAGCTTAGGAAATGCAGCATGACTCTTGTGCCATCCCCTAGGTGTGTCAGAGGATGTTTTGACCCTACCTTACAAGGTGATTTCCCTCTGCAGATCATAGAAATTTTTGATACTGTGGCTGAGCACCACTGTCTCCATTTCACATGGGGGAAACTGAGGCATTAAGAGACAAGATGATTTGCTTTAGACGGCTCAACAGACCAGAGACAGACAGCAGCATGAAAATTACTTCGTGGTGGGGAGATTTAGGTTTTTGGAGTTAATGTTTTTTAGTTTATCCAATTTCATGGTATTTACATAAATATCGATAGAGTCTATAGAACCTGCTTTCAACTCTATAGAACCTGCTTTCAACTCTTTCCGTACAAGGAATGTTTTTCTTTCACATTATATCAGAAAATTTCCTGGAGACTGAAGAGAGAAAGCAACAGGCATTTTAATTCTCCAGCTCATCACACATTTATATAACCAGAGTGAAATCTGTTTTCTGTTAGAAGAGAGGGGAGGGTAGAGTTTTTCCTTTTTTTTTTTTTTTTTTTTGTTAACAGACCCAAAAGTTGTCTGGAAACTGTGCCAAAACAATAACATAAAAAGAATGCATCTGGAAGTCATTAGGGAAGCTTGGAGTGGGCAGTGATTAAAGCAGGATGGAATTTCTACTTTTTTTTCTCCTGTTACAGTTTCTAAGCCAATCAAACACAGTACAACTTTAGAGCCAATCAAACCCCAACACTTTTTAAGTCTTATGAATATTCAACCAAGAAAACTTTCCCCCCATTTCCCTCCTGAAGGCAATTCCAATAAATCCTTCTGTAATACCTCTGAACACAGTTCCCTGCACTATTTAGGAAAGTTCAAATCACTTTACTTTTGCTCTGCCTATTTTTCCTCTCATAGCTTTCACTGGAAAATTCTGACTGCTTTCTTACATTAAAAAACACTTACATTAAAAACAACTGCTAAAATATCATACGTGCATTGTAAAACACAGGGCTATAATTTGGCATTAAACCCAAATCCCTGTAGAGAATTAGAAGAATCAAATTATGAATGAAGATCCATCTTTTGTTGAACTTCTTCCACTGAAAGATCTGTTTGCCTGTGGATAGCCATTTTCCTCCTGCAGACAGCAGTACTGTGGGCCAGGCTGTTACAGTCTCCTCCCAACAGCTCCTGCCAATTTATGCCTTGAATGCAGTGTTTACAGCCAGCTAAATAATGCCAGAGTCCTCCTTTCCTAACTAACTGCAAACCCCTCATAGGACCTCCTTCTGCTTAGAATAACTGGTGATGAAAAAGCTGAAGACTTCATCCTTTCCTACTCTGCTTAAAGTCCAATTTTTTTTTCCTTTCATCTTTAACTGTCTCTAGCAGGGAATCTAATCTACTGTAAGGTTAGAATCAGCTGCAGCCAAAAATACGAAAACCTACTTTTCTCAACCAATTTTAAAGACAAGTGACATCATACAGAAACATCAACTGATCCCATTTCATCATCACAAACAGGGAGACAGTAGCTGAATTAATAGATGCTGTTACTGGTACCTGAAAAGACCATGAAGAAAACATCTCTCACTTTGTATTTTCATGCACAGTGTTTGTACCATGTTCCACTGATGGAGGGGCTATGCTTGTAAGCCTGTCGTGCTCCACTTTGTAAAAAGAGAGGTGATGTTGTTTTCAGTCTTCTTGAATCTAAAAGATGGAAATCACTGAAAAACTGGAATGACCAGTACATTAACTGGTGTGAGTAATGGCTGTGTTCTGCCACTGGAGTGTCCTGTGGACTTGGCCAGACATTCAGCCCCTCATTCTGCAAGTGTCTGTGGTCAGACAAGTACCTAGCAGAGCACAAAGGTATTGTAAAGTCCCTTTATAACACTTGGATGAGGCTTACACAAACTGAGGTGTTGTACATGGGGATATATAAATATTACAGCTATGAGAGAGCTATACCACGAAGACATATGCTGCCTGAAATGACTGCAGAATGTCAATAATGAACAAATAAATACAGGTTGGGTTCTGCACTGAAATCTATCTGTTAGTCCAAAGCATAGTTTTACACTTCTTATGGAGTAATTAATTTTCCTGTACCCTACAACACTGTAAAACTATATACTAGAAAACAGGAGATCATATGAAGATGTCCATTCCTGGCAGGAGCCCTATAGAGTAAAGAAGGACAGGAGGCTGTGGCCACCAGCCAAGCCACCAGCCTGTGCTTTGCCCTGTGCCTGCAGCAACACAGAGGTGTTACCTGAGCACAGGTGACCATTGTCCATGGCTCCTTGTGCTTTTCACCCTGTGTCTCCTCAAGGAGTATGGGAAAATCATACATGGCAATTTTGCCTGGCATTTCTGTTAGAGCAGCAAAAAGGTTTTCAGCCTCCTACTGCCTTAACACAAATCACTAAAACATTGCTAACAGGAATTAGCCTATGTATTATTTTGGCCTTGAGATCTCCATATATAAATGTATGTATTTAGCCTAAGATCAGTGCTCTCTACTTTACAATCCCTAACTACTTTTCTTATTTGAACTTTGGAGCTGCTTATGTCTCATTTTCTTCTCCTATTATTTTCTTTCTGTTTGGCAGTTCTCAATTTTATCCAGAAATGGTGATGGTACCAAGGGGTCAGCTGTAAAGCTATGGTTTCCTGCTGAGAGCAGCGTTAAAAATTGACCATCTGGGGCTGAAGAGGTTTTGCTTGAAGCCAGGTGCAGATGCAGCAGAAAAATAAACACAGCTTGCAATAGCACTGGGAAAAAGGTATTTAAGAGCCTGTTTCTGTTAAATTTCTCTTAATTTTCTAACAAAGAGCAAAAAGCAAGTGAACAAATCCAAATGGGAAGAGATGTGAAAGGTACAACAGTGTGAGAAGCCCGAAAACACAGGGAAGAAATTTAACACTGGCCACATGGGACCAACTTGGGATGCCTTTCTGCATGGCAGTGCTGGACTCCTCTTTCCTATGAGTAGCTCCACTGAAATCAGTAAAGTTACATGGATGAGTAGAGCATGGGAATTGGTGAAGGCAGTAAGCCTCCCAAGACAATGAGAATCACAGGTAAACAGATGTTAACGATCATTATTCTGATCACAGTAGTTTTCCAAAGAAGGATTAGGAGTACCTGTTTTCAGTTATTTGGTGAAATCTCTAAGAGCAGCAGTCATTAGCAGCACTTAACTTATAATGGATGAAAAATCTCCATTTTTCTCCAGGTCTTCCAGATACTGGTGTAAGAGAACTAAAGCCTGAGGTGGGTGTGGGGATGTCAGATGTTAGAAGAAAACCATAAACCTCTCCCATTTTGCTGCTCTGTCATTATAAAGATTTTATTTATTCCAACTTTCTTTTCTAATCCTTCTCATATAACATCCATGTTATTACCTATAGAGGTGAAATTCCCTGTGAAATTCGTGTCTTTCTGTTAGCATACCCAAAGGAGGCAGAGAAAACGTAATTAATGTAAATGATAGCTCCAGGAAGCTTATTAGCATAGTGCTCATTTATTCCCCCATTCTCCGTGCTTTGACCTTTCCCAAAGGAAATGGACTATGTTCTGAGGAAATAAAAACCATCTTTAAAACAGCTTCATGTGAATTGCCTTGATGGTATCTTCCTGACCTTTGTAATCAGGTACTTTTGATCAAGTAAGCAAATGTTACACATTTTCCTACATTTGAGCAGAGTTATCCCCTTCCCCAGGGACAGACATGGAAACCACAAGAAACAATGGCCATTTGCCAATATAACCAGCAGTTCTGTCACCAGTTCAGAAATTAATTACTCTAGGTTACCCACTTTGTCACAGAGGGGAGATTTTCATGTCAGGAAATAGGCACAGTGGATGTGGGGACTGATTTTCCAGTTCTGAAGAATGAGCGGATTTCATGACTTCAAAGTGTGCAGAGCAAAAATGGGAGAGAGAAACAGAGAAAGATGATGCAGGAATAGATGTGCAATCCAAAATAATTCTGTGGAGCTGGACATATAGCTGTGATGTGGGAAACAAAGACCCAAATTCTTGCCCAGGGTCAAAACAAAGACTTGGGTATTGGAACCCATCACCCCAAATTCTTGTTTTTCTCTGTTAAGTCATCCCTTTTCAGAAGGAAATGGGATATTAAGGAATCAGCCAGTGATCAGCCTTTAATCTTCCCTCCTGACACAGGATACAGGAAATAATGAAATAAGGGAAAAGAAAATCAAGATGTTGAGACAAATTGATAGAAATTTTCTCTTCTGTGCATGTTTCTGTTACAAATATAGCCCTAAATTTCTAAGCAAAAATATATTTGCAGAAAGATATTGGGAGAAATTCTAAGAGTATGGGAAGATGCTTGATGCACAGAAGAGGATATTTCATCCTAGATACTGGTAAGAGAATGTATAGATAAAAAAGAAGTTACGCAAAAAAGTAACCTTTATCCTGTAAAGAAGGTGAAGGAAAGTGGAATGGACAAACAAGAATACTTGGTCTTCCATGTCCTGAATGAACTGAGGAAAAAAAAAAACCTGAGACATTTCTGAAAAATCTGTAAGTAAAAGTACTGTATTTAAAACTGCAAGAGAGAGATCTGTGGAGATCATGACGTCACAGGGTTTCTAATTTGAACCTCAAAGATTTAAACCTGAAATTACTGAGAGGAGTGGAGTGGAAGGGGAAAGAGAAAATGAGTTACATCCTAAAAATCTGGTAAAATGTCCTCCAACTATACAAATGAGAGACGGTGGCAGGAAAGAAGAAATGGGCTAGTAAGTAGTGAGAAAGAGGTGAAAGATCGAAGGCAGAGAATTACTTGCAAATCAGTATCTAGGTAAGTACTTTGCTCCATTTTTTGTTAAGAAGGCTATACTTTTATTTGCTGAGAAATCATAAAAACTTAATGGTGACACTAAAACTTAAAAAAAACCCCAACAAATGTATACAATCCAGATTATTTGCACTATTTAATTTTCTGGGCCTCTCTTCTCACGGCACCTAGACTCATAGTGAAGCTTCCCAGATCTGTAGAGATGATGGCTGCCAGTATTTTACTGGAATTGAACATAACCCAGCACCTAGTAACGAAGAAATATTCATAGACCATATCTTAAGAACTTTGGAAAAAGGGTTAAAAGTACACTTGATGAACTATAACCTGGATTTAGCCAGGACTCTGTTAACAAAGTTTTGAGACTTTTCTTTCTGAAATCAACCATTAAATATAAAGGAGGCATGGATACAGAAAGCACAAAAGAAGCCTTATCCTTTCACATAACCCTTTCACAGCCCTGAAGGTGTTCACTTGTTTAAAACAAAACATCCCCGGATCCTGGTTTAAAATGTGAGCTTCAGCACCCAGTGTGTGGGCAACACTGATGAACAGGTATAAAATGAGGCCTTGTTTCTAACAATTTGTTTTCCCTATGGCAATATTCTCCCTTTGATGGTAGTCCTTCATGTAATTTCAAGCAATATCTTTTATCTTGATAATAAATGCAAAATCTTTGCTCTTTTTGGAGCGGACCTGCTGTTGTTCTCAAAACCCCATTGTTGGGATTTTAGGAATTTCTCCTTTTGTTTTTCTTTTTCTCTGAAAGAATGTTCCCCATACAATTGGCTAGTCTCTTTTACCTGAGGTTTTTTCTCATGTAGGGCAGAGATGCCGCAAGATTTGAACCGGTTAAAAGGGGGTTAGGGTGGAGCTCCTAGCTCCTTTGTTCTTCCGGCATCAGAGGAGAGAGGAGCTGCTCTCGTGCTTGAGGGAATTCATCGCTTTTGCGTTCTTCTGTGGGGAGTAGAGCCTACTCACGGGAGCAGCTGTTGCACTGAGACCCCATCTAACACCCTACCTCACTAAAAGAGGGACCTTTTTCACCATTTTGCTTGGGTGCCTCAGGGAAAACCCCAGGATTCCAAGCCCGCCNCCCGGCCCGGCCGCCATCGCCGCGTGCTCCCCGCGCTCGCTCCGGAGCGCCCCCTGCAGCCGCGGGGGAACCATCGCACCCGCCCTGCTCCCCGGAGCCGCCAGCGCCCCTGCCGGCCGTGAGCGGAACTGCACCGAGGGGAAAGGGCCTGACAGGAGAGGGACCGGCACCGGGTTCTGGTTCTGTTTGTTGTTATTGCCATAGCTATTGTTGTGTGTTTGCCTTGATATATATATATATATAAAAGTAAAAAACTGCTATTCCTATTCCTTATGTTTTTGCCTGAAAGCCTCTTAATTTCAAAACATAATAGTTTGGAGGGAAGGGGGTTGCATTTTTCATTCCAAGGGAGGCTCTTGCCTTCCTTAGCAAACACCTGTCTTTCAAACCAAGACACCCATATATATACAAGACCCCTTGGATGAGTCTTGGTGGCCAAAACGAAAGGGATGCTCTGTTGAAAGCATTGCAAATAAGCATTGTAGTGTGCTGATTTTGGCTCACTCATTTCCCATTCCACCCTAACATTTGTAAATTAAACTCCTATTTTCAGATTTCCAGAGACTGTCCCAAAGTTTGATTCCTTTAATTATGGCTTGAAGTTGAGGGTAATGCATTCCAAGAAACCAATAATTACCTGCAACGTGTTATTACAGAGAGACTTGTGGATATCTGCAGCTTTTGTGAGACTCCATGCAACATAACAAAAAGAAACTGCTGAAGATGGATCCAACAAGGTTGCAAATGAAGGAGTCTCAGAATATGAGTCTTCTTTCAGTACTGTAGCTGGAATAACAGAATTAAAATGCAGATAGAACTGCCATTTGGAAACCACACAAGGTGAATAAGGAGGGATTTTCATCAATGAAAGGAAGATGAGGAATTAAATTTATTTATTTTTAAGGCTATCACATATATATTTTTCAGCTATATTCTTTTGACATAGGGAAAGATATTTTCAGCAGTCAAAAAACCCTGAAAATTCAATAGGAAATGCTTTCCTTAGCAGGGTCATGTGTGGTGATTGTTCTGCAGATGTTCCTGAAATAGAAACCTGTTACACTGTAATTTATGTTTTGGCAGCTGGGCTCATTGAACCTGATGATCCCTTCCTATGCTCTGTTTTCCTATATAAAACTCAGCACATTTTCTGAATGGGAAGTCCCGGAGTAGAGTGTGTGTCTCTAAAGGTAGATGTCAACAACAAAGGAATTTGTGCCTGAACTAGGCCTCCAGCTATAACAGGAGATCTAGACAGTCATCTGGGGCTGGTATTTTGACATTTCACTGCAGCATGATATCAGTACATCATCAGTCAGAATCAGAGTATGAACTATGACAGGACTACATCTGCAGTGGCTTCAGAATTGTCTACACCTTGGCAAAGCTGTAAAGTGAATGTCATAGCTGGTAAAAAATAAAATAGATCGCACTGTTTATCCCAGAACACCAGAGAAGTAATACAGAGAGGAGGGTTCCTTAAGCAAAAATTGTAGAGACAGGGAGAGGAAGAGAGGCACACCAACAGGTTGCCACATTACCTGAGATGGTTCTAGCTTTTTTTCATCTTTTTAGCAGAGTAAAAGTAAATATTATTATATTTCCAAAGTACAATTGATTTTCAATATTAGCCTAATTAGGCCAAACTCCATATTTAAGACTAGGTTTATAATTCAACAGAAGTGTCAAGAAAGAAATTTTGTTTAGGAACTATTTCCTGAAGGCACCCACTGCAACAGACATACTGGTACAGATCTGTGTTGGTAGAAGTGGTCTTTGCTCTTTGCAAGTGCTCTAACACATTTAGGTTTGGGTATGCATCTGTGTATACCCACCTTCTCTCATCTCCATGGGCAGATGGATGTGCTGGTCTTGTGGAGCACATTTAAAAAACATTAGTTTTGGCACATGGCTGGGAATTCTCTGTTGCTGGCAAAACTGCCCCACTAATTCACTTTAAAGGAAAATATGGATGCTGTTGGATCTTGCTGGTCCAACAGCATTTGTGAGTTTTGAATTTGATTGTGAGCACCCCACTATGTGGATTTGCTGCCTTCCTTTGTCAGACTGCAGTAAAGAGCAGTGGGAACATGGCTGTGCATCTACCATACTTGAATGCTGCAAAGGAGAGGAGATCTGCGGCTCTGTGCCAGTAACAATGGAAATACGGCACACATGAAATGTCTGTGATGGCAAACCCAAAGATGAAGCACATGCAGTTCCCTAGAGAATTATGTACTTTGTCTGGTTCCCTAAATGTCTTTACAGAGCATTGTCCAATGCAAGACACCAAGCAAGTGCTGTACACTAAATAGTATGAACTCAGAAAAGCAAGAACAGGAACATACATCAGCCAATGGGAGAGTGTTTTCAAAATATAGGTGATTTATTTTTCACCTATCAGTTCTGATCATTGAGAGAGGCTCATGGGAAGGTTTACAAAAATCACTTCAAAAGACAAGACTGGGAAATGCAGTCTGTGAGGGTTTTGTCTGTCATATTCAAGGACTCTAGAAAAGATACTGACTTTGTAGCACATTATAATTTTTCCTATCCTTCACATATATTTGACTCCTCATTGATACACAATTACCTGTTCTTTTTTCTCAATGCTCCATATATGTAGGTAAAAGACTCCTATTTCATCTCATGGTAGCATCCTCTTTCTCCATAGGTAGCATTTATCCTTCTTTCCTCAAATTGTCTAATTGATTAAATTAACATTTCCCAGCCTGTATTTACCATGGATATGCTAATAAAAGGTCTTAACTCTTCTATAAACCTTACTTCATAGATGGCTGTGTACCAATTCTTCTAGATGTAAGGAATCACAAAGCTGTCAGCCTCATTTGAAATTTGGAAGTAGAAACACTGGAAAAACCAATAAGAAAAAATTATCATGGATACTGAATTCTCCCCATCCAACCTGATTGTCGTGAGATTTTTCATGAACTTTCTTATCTTTCGTAGCAAGATCACCTGTAATCCCTTAAGAGACTGATAGCTGTGTAACTGTGAATGCTATGAAAATTTTGCAAAGCTTCAAGCTTTATTCTGAAGCTTGTTTAATGTTAATATTATTTAGGCTTGTTATTTCATGCCCTATTAATGGTCACACTTTGTATGAATAAAAAAACTGGCTGATATTTTCATATCAATTAAGCAGCACAATTCTTCATTCACTAGTTTAAATTTAAAAATGGCCCAAGAAAAAAGGAGTGAACTCATCTATAGTATCTTTTTTTTTTTTTCCCACTTGGAATAAAGAGTAGTTGAATAATGGTACATGTCAGTCAGGTGAGATGGAGCCCTTTCCTGCCATGCTCTTATCCTCTGGGGTAACTGGGTGTGTCCAGGTGGCACTAGGAAACCTGGTGGCCTCCATTAATTCTGTTGTGAAATACAAGTAGGTTTTTTTGGCACCCTAAAAAAGTAGGCTTTTCCTGTCTCTTGCAGGACTTCAGCATGCTTTTCTACATTGTGCAGTGTGACTGACAGTAGCCTGATTCTACCTTGGTGAAGGGGCATTGCATCTCTTCCGCACAAGGAAACTTTCGTCAAAATGATGACACAACCAAGAGCTCTCCTTCCTTTGACAGACTTCTTACACATCAGTATGCTATTCATCACTTATTTTGGGAACGAAAGACTGTGATATCTGTAAATCTCCTGCCATTTCAGGGAAAACCAAGTTGAAGTTGAAAGTATTTTTGGTATGCTTACAAAATGAATTCCAATGCTGCCTAGAGATATATGATAAAAACAACTTGGTGATAAATTTAAGGCATTTTTTGCTTTCAGGATGTTTGGTAAGTGGCTTCTTTTCTTTTCTCTTGCTCATTTTTTCTCCCTCATAGCCTACAAGTTCCAGTTTTAGTTATGCTTCTGTACTGCCAGCCTGAAAATAGTCCAGCAGCTGTCTCAGTCCTTTCCACCTGAAACTCATGCTCTTTCTCTCCCCATGTTTCTCTTTCATTTTTAAAGCAATGTTGCAAGTACATTTTAAGCATTTACACAGAAAGCTGATGTGTCACTCAAGCCTCCATATTTAAACCTGGGGATTTTTTTCTTGGTGGCACAAAGTTGAAGGGAATGTTTGAATGAATGAAGCTTCAGTTTTCTGATGCTGCACATGTGCTGCTGGAGAAATGTTTTATCTCCTTAACAGGAGAGAAGATGGAAAAGGCATGTTAGCAAGCCAGGATATGAAATGGCCTAGCCATAGTGCAGGATTTAATGAAATATTTGAAAGCTAGTGGAAAAGAATGTTGGATCCATAAGTATGCAATTTACTCAATTTTTAAAATTTGGGCTACATACTTGTTTTTTCAATACTTTCTTCAGCCCGAGATGGAGCCACCAATAACACATACGGATAGAGTTCAACTCATTTAACTTGAGATGTTTCAAAGTCAAATATGTACACATGAATTTAACACCTGAAAAAGAACTATTTAAGAGAATGCATCTGAGATGCCTGTCCACTAAAGGGAAGTATTTTTCTAGATTTTAGAAACTGGGGCTGATGACCCCTTGTGATAGTTCTTATGGATGATTCATGCTCAGCGCACATATGAAGAGAGTTCAGTCTGACAGCTTTATAGCTACATTTAATCTGCCTTAACTCTAAAACATGACCTGTCCCATGGTCCTTTCTATCAATTTCTTCAGTGGCCATTACTGCAAGATAAAGGATGCTTCTGTTATGCCTCTGCTTCCAGCCTGTTTATTACAGAGGGACCTGTAGCTCTTGCTCCAAAATACATTTATTGTACTGGAGAATGTTGAACTTGATTGATCTGATGATTATAAACCTGATAATATCTATCTTAAACTTATTAACATATCATTTAACTGTGTGTTTTCAAGCGCCATGATTATTTAGAGGGTTAAATATCCAGTTGACTCTCTGAAGTTCAACTTCCCTATATGTTTACATGAAGTGTTCTGTGGTTGGGATTATGTCCTGTTTTGTGTGTGCCCAAAACATTGTCCTCTGCATCCTTAGTTAAAAAACACTGTCCTCTGCATCCTTAGTTACAAAAACACTGCTGTTATGCTACTTAATGATTTATCTAAATGAAAGCTGTTGATTTTTGGTTAATGAAACTTTGAGAGAAATAGAGTAACAAAAAGTGCTAATGATAGCTACCAGTAGACCAAGTGACAATAATAATCTGAGGTTACATTATTTTTTATAATGACAGTTTGTAAAAGCTTCACACATCAAAATTCAGCCTGATTGAAATTAATATATAGACAGTTACCTGCAGCCATTCTGAAAACAAAGAAATTTGTTTAATATTGTAAGGTGGAAATAATTTTTATTCCTGTCTCTGGGAGATGAGGAATGAGAACTTGCTTGCCAGCTTGCCACCTATGCATCAGCTTAAATGCTCTAAATAATCAATCAAATTACATTGGAGATAATATTTTATTGTCTAGATCATTCAGTAAAAATATTTCATTATTGTGTTCCCACTTTAGTATCATCTCTTACCGTTCAATCCTGTTTTTTCAGGAAATTTTTCTATTCCACCTCACTACAGCCTTTTCTCTATTACTTGCTTACTTGTTGGTTTGGGATTTTTTGTCTGTTACTCTCTTTTTTTTTTTGTCTTTTTTTGGTTTTTTTTTGTTTTTTTTTTTTTGTTTGTAATGGCTCTCGGATTTACAATAGAATAATTTCCAGTGAATATTTTTCCTAAAGGTGCCAAAAACCTGTCTTGAATTCTTTGTTAACCTCTTGCAGCTGTAAAGCACTTTCACTTCTGCTGATATTAGAACTCAGTGATTTTCTTCTACTGCTTCAGTCACAAGCTTTAAGTAAGTTCTCACATAAAGAAGTAAGAGTAGTATTGCAAAAAAGAAAAAAATTTTACTGCTTCAGGGAGAGTAATTTTTTCCTGTAGAGTGACTGAGTTGCACTCTAGTATGAATTGCAGTCCTAGCTTAGAAAGTTGGTTTAAATCCAGCTAAAATCAATGTTAAGAAATTAGCTTTTCCATGTTTCTATGGACTCAGTACCTAGAATAATCGATCCATGATATGTGGAACTCAAGCCAGCAATAAAAATAATATTTTTAATTGTGTTAACCAGTCTACCTCAGTTCCTCTGACATTTTAAATGCCAAGGAAGTACAATCTGTCCTACCCTAAATCCACAGAGAAATGCATCTTCATTAGGCTTTTCTTTATCAAGCAACTATTCGTAAGAGCACTAACAACTGCAAATAAAATGAAATTAAATGAAAGCGCTTTTATTTGCCTGGTCCCCTTCCCTGGTGGAAACTGCATCACTGCATATGTCAAGCACAGGGTAAACCTGGAGATGAACAAAAAGTCAGACACTCAGCTGTAAGACAGACTGTGGATACCAGATGAATACAGAACAAAAAGGAATCTACAAAAATATGACCTTAACTGAAAGAAGTTGCAAGGAGCCTCACTCTTAGGTGGTAGGACTGTGACTGTGGAGCTTTGCACAAGCCATTTTGGCTTCTGAATGGGAGGGAAAATGAGATTATGCAACTGGTATTTGGATTAAGGATGAATGAACAAGATGCCTGTTCTTAGTGCTTTTTACATAAAAGTACTGCCAGAGACACTATNNNNTTTGAAAACTTCAGCACCCTTTTCTCCCTGTGTGACTTCACCTCTTACAACATGAGAGGGACTGCTGACTCCACTGCAGTAGAGAGAAGAGTTTATTTCCCCCCATTTTTTGCACTTCCCCAATTTTCTTGCATTTTTTTCATACATGCTAAAATTCATTTGAACCAGAGAGGGAAAGAAATGAAACTTAGAGGCAGTTGTGCAAGGTTCTATTTTAAACTTCTGCACATTCTCTCCACAGGCCAACATCTCTGCATTTGCTTCATTTTATATGAAACTGGTGGAATTGATGTGTAGCTCTTCTCATTTGGTAAGTATTTCCCTAAATGCAACAGTAATTAAATTCAGCTATTGGCAGAAGTATAGAAAGAGTAATGCTGCCAGAATAACTGAGTGTGCTACACTGTAAATTTAGCCTTTTGCAAAGGAACACTTTGAAAGTCTATGCAATAGCTTCAAATTTCACAGCTTTAAAGCACTTTAATTTTAGTCTGAGAGGATCATTCATCTCCTATTGTATATACATTCATTGTGCGTATCAGTACTTCCCAAGGCAGCTCCTGATCTGTCTGCCTTCCATGCTAGCCTAGTTTAGACTACAGGCTGTTTAGAATAGAAGCTACTGCAGTGCTAATAAAGCAAAACCAACTGCAAAATCAAGCTAACATCTAATTTAGAGATGTGATTTTTGTCTAATGCAAACAGACCTACATGGAAAATATTTCCTAAGTGCTTTGCTGAAGCAAGGGAATGTTCTGTGGGATGAAGATGACAGGGAATTATCTGGAATTGAAAAATGCAGGCTGAGGTGGGAGACGTGACATGGCTGTCAGTAGCAAGAGCTATTTAGGATCGACCAGAGGAGTTCAGGACTCAGCCTCTGCATGCCAAATACAGCTCTTCTAAATGATAGAGTGGGAATTCCAAATAGACTCTGGCCAGTCTGCTTGGATCTCACTGGACCGCAGTGCCAGGCATGGCAATTAGGCTTGCCAAAGAACAGCAGTGGTGGGAAGCTCCCTCTTGTCCAACCCCCCCTTTGTCCATCTGTGGGTAAGGGGCCTGTTTCACTCGCTTGATCCACCTTCCTACACATTTCTTCACTCATGCAACAACGTGGGACTAGTGACTTTTATGCTACCCCTGTATTGTGAAAGTCTCTTGTAGCTAGTTTACCATAAGCCTTAAGGCGTTACTGCTTTTTAATTCCTCAGCAAGCAATATGTTATGTACCTCATATGAACCCACTTAGTCCAAGCCAAGGATTTATACCAAATCTTCTGCTGCACAACTTCTGCAGCAAGATCAGTTTCCTTTCATGATTAAAAAAGCAGGTAATTAGTCACAAATAATAAGGAGGCCAGATTTGCTCATTTTTATCAGCATTTTTTATAAAATCTCTGTACCTCAGTCTTGCAATTTTCACTTTCTCTATGTGGAGAATATACATTTAAATAATTTAAATATAATTTCAAGTCTGAAGGTTTTATGTGAGCTTTATGTGAGGATTTGTGTGAGCAATAAAAATAGATGGAAAGCAAAAGAAATGGAAATAAAGCAGTTGAATCTAATTAAAACAGATTTTAAGAGCAATGTATTCTCCTCCAGCTTCTCTGGCAAAAAGAAACTAAAATTAGTGGGAATCTGGAAAAGGTGTAAAAGACAATGATAGATCTGCATCCTGCTCCTCTGCCTGCCTTCCTCTAAGAAGTGGCTACTTCTTAATCCAATGCCTTAAAACTAGGATAAGAACTGATTTCTCCTTCAACACAAGGAAGGATCAAGCACTGAGTCCTTTGACCCTGGTTATAAGAATATATGGCTTACATGCCATCCTTGAACTTAACTTGCAGATTTTTTATGACAATTATTTCTGTTATTTTGGTCCATATTCCAACAACTATGTTCCATCAGTTAGAATGACCTTTGTCTAAAGCACTAAGAACAAAACAACTGAGAAACACAATTTTTATAAGGGCATGTCCTGGGTATTTGCATAGTCCTATAAATACATGTGTGTCCTTACCTATAACTATGTGGGTGCATGTCTGCTTTGAGCCAGTCCCTACTGATTATGACTATGGAACAGCCCCTTTTCCATTTGTGTCTGTAAAGATGTTACAAAAGAACTGCATCCTTGATAGCAAACACTTGAAACTTGAAGAATCATGAAGTGGTTTCCTGTCCATCCAAAATTAATTGACAAGGCAAGAAGCAGGAAGGCCATGCAGCCTAAATAAACTATTCCAGGTTGAAATAGTGAGTGCACCAGAAACAGGTCAATTCAGTGTCCAATTCCTGTGTTATGAGACTATCTAGAATCAGACCAGATCATTAAGTTACAGATAATTTTGCTGCCAATTGTTTCAATTTACCACATTTTAAATATGCAGTCAGTGTTTTCCTTCCAAGACTCCCCAGTTGCTGGTTACTTAGCCACTCATATTTTCTTTTCACATTCCCTAGCAAGAGGCACAGAGCAGTCTGAGGGCTGCTTTGAGGTGAGCTACAGTGGCAGGAGGGTTGCAGAGGTAGGGGTGCCACATGCACTGCTGCTGAGCTCTAGAAAACTCTCCATTGCAGAGGTTCTACTGGGAAAAATGGTTGCTGAATGCAAAAGAAACAGAACTCTGCAAAACAGTTTTGACTTTAATGTGAAAGAAGACCTTTCAGGTGAGTAGGGGAGTGGAGGGAAATCTTGGTTACACCTGTCTTCCCGCCTGAACCCCGACAATTCTACCTCCAGGATGTCTTTTTCAGTGTTTGTTGATTTAGGCCTGAAGCAGAAAAGTTTTTTTAAAAAAATCCTACTTACTAGACTGCTGGATTAGGCATTTATTCAAAAGGCAATGGCCCACCCAATCAGCCTGCTGGGACCTTTCCCAATGAAAACACCTCTCTGCTGCAAGCCTGTAGTCACTAGTAAGTGAGTACACGGCTGAGGAAGCAGGGGTAGAAAAGAATTCCTCCAGATTTTTCCTTTTGCAGCTTTTCATGAAACTACAACTGTGTGTGCTCCATTTCTTCAAACATTTTTGTTTCATGCAGCAGGAGAGGGCTGGCTGTGTGTCTGTGGAAGTAGTTTGTCACGAGAGCAACATGCAGTCATTCTTTTTTCCTTTTTACTAACATAAAAATTATGAGGCTCTTTGCAGTCAGTCACCATCCCAGACAATGAGAATGAGAAGCTGATCCAGAAGCAGGAGCTGTATGGCCAGCACCATTCCTCCAAGGCACAAAGAAAATAAAAAGAAAATATGCCAGAGCTCTGCAAACAGAATTTGTAACTGTTTTCCCAGCTATCCATAGCCCTCTTCCTCCCTGGTTTTCAGTCTGTCTTGTTCCCAGGGGCTGGGATTGCTCAGCAGAGCCTGTGGCCACGCTGGTGCTGGTGTCTGGCCTGCTGCTTAGAACCATGACTGGAGAGAGTGGGGTTGACTGAGAGGAATTAGTCCTGCTTCATGCAGCTTTTTCTGATTTTTTTTTCCTTGTCCTCAGAATGGGGTGAAGAAAAATAATGCAGCTAAGTGAGTGCCTAGCTGGGCTCCTCCCTCCATCCATCCTTCCTTCTCTCCACCTCCCCTTTCTTTTTTTTGGTGCACAGCCTACTGACTACGTGGACACTGTGGAGCAGAGCCAGGGCAAGGGACACAGAAAGACACGTCCTCTGCCAGAGTTTTTCTCCCTTTTCAAAAAGTTATCTCAGCTCTAGCAATTCTTCTTGCAGCTCTGAATTTACGAGGGAAAGAAAGAGAATTTAAGGAAGAAAGATTCAAATTACTGCATATCATACTGAAGCTCCAGTGATTTCCTGCATCTTCAGCCTCAGTTAATTTCAGTTTGACTGTATGGCAGGAACATTTTCCTAGCACCATTTTTCACATTTTTCCCTTAGCCCCTAATGTCTTAGACAATAATTTTGGAAAACTCAGATCATATCCCAGTGCTGATAAACCCTGCTGATTATTTGATACATAGTTTAATATAGTTCACTTTACCCAAGGTGAGAGATGCCTTGGGAATCAGCCTGGCCTCAATTATAAATACCCACGCAAATCACTGTGAAAATTTTTGTGTAGATGTTGTGTTGCACTAACAGCAATTTTAGTTTTTACTGTCTGTTCTTGTGTCTTAGTCTCATCACCAAAAAATATATGTGCTGCATGCTGAGGTAAGAAATGTATGTAATGTGCATAGGAGTCTATGGGGGTTTGGAAACTGTTTGGAAAAGCAGAGTATGAGTGGGAGTGGACTGTGGATGACTGTGGGGCATAAATCTGTGATGAGTGGGTTATGCCAAGAGTTTGTTGGAGTGGTATGGAAGAAGAACAGAGCCCTCCAGCCTGTCACAATGGGAGTTATTGTCTTCAGGATGCTTGGTGAAATATTTAAGAAGGTGCCAAGAAGGAAGAACAATGTGATGGTTTGGCAAGTAACACAGAGAGAATTGATAATATGCTATCAGATGCAGGGGCCTTTTGGCACAACTCTGGGAATATCATCAGGCTCTGGGAAAAAAAAAATGTGATTACCAAATAGCAGGAGAAGTTTCTCGGAAATTCTGAGAAAAGGTAAAAGCAGGTAGAGGCAAGGAAAGAAGCTTTAAAACATAAATTCTCTCTGTCTCTGTTGGATACCCCTGCGACAATGAAAATAAGAAGCACTCAGCCCTGTTGCTATGGCTGCTTTGTTTTTTAGGGAAGGTAAAACCAACAGGATATCTTCATTAGGGACCAATTTTGTTCTAACATAAGTGGTATTTGTTCCTCAGACTGGAGGTACCTTGGGATTTAGGCCCATTTAATTTTCCTAAATTATTCCTAACCAGTATGGTTGGTAGAATTATGTGAACTTCTTGATCCAAAATCCTCCTGCACCTGTTCCTCCTTATCCCAGGTCTCTTCTCTTTGCAGCTGGGGTAAGCTACCTCAGGGAGCATTCCCCTTCAAAACAGCTGATGCCTTTTCCCCCAGGGAAGTGGGACACCCATACCAAATGGATCCAGTCCTTGAAAAGTCCCTATGCACCTTAGTTTCCTATGAGGAAAGGGGGAGCAGGACTGGATGAAATTCCCTGGGCAGCTAATAGATAAAGACTGTAATTAAATAAATGCTTGAAGAGAACAAGAGAATGAGAGAGCACATAATAGAGATAACAGAACTCAAACTGAGAAGAGTAGGCGGTGGAAGGGAAGGGAAGAGAAAATGCTGGAAAAATGCAGAGGCCAGTATTGGGGAAGACCCGTTACATTACAGAGCTGCTCCTAGGAAGTCTGCCAGAGTATCTCTGTAGGAGTCTTCATCTTTCTCTCTGACTGTAAAACAGAGCTAAGGCCTCACACAACATCCAGTTAATGAGCTTAACCAGTGGTAGGGGGAACATCAACTCAGATATGATCAGATACCAGCCAATCAGTTCCCTTAACTCTGCCAGGATGGAAGTTACTAGTTGGAGATTCAGACATCTCCATCTCCTTTCATGTAGAGCCTGATGGCTTTCATTAACCCCAAATTATCCCTAGTATTTTGTACTTTTCTTTGTGCTTCAATAGCACTCTGAGAGAACACCTACATCCCCAAACTCCTGTTACTGCTTTTCTAATAATTGTCCTGCTTCAAATTTTTACATTTATTTTTATAACAATTTTTCTGAACTTTGGGAAGTCAAAGAGATCATGTAAATTATAGTTCAGGACCACAGCTCTTCTTCCTTAGAAGAAGATCCTGCTCACTTTCATTTGAGTTTTGCCTGCAAGGGCTGACGAACGTGACTGAGCAAATTGGCCAAAGGAGCCACAGAGGGGTAATACTGGTGAAATAATCCAGGGACTGCAGATGTCTGAGTTACACTCTGTAAAGACAGCCTTGTAGTCTGAAGACCTGTGCATTTTATTGGTGTGAGCCTTGGGGAAAGTCAGAATGGAAAAACAGGATGTCAGCTAGATTCAAGAAAAGGGCACTAACATTTCCTAAATGCCTAAATTTTCTTAACCTATAAAACAAACCAGGGACACATTCATAAAGCATTTTTAAATTAGTAGCATACTGCTGGAAAATATAAATATTATTATTTAAATAAGTGTTAAGTCTTTGCTGCAAATCAGAAAGTACTATTTTATTCATATTTATTTTTAAGTATCTTGAAACTTTTTCTGTTTTTCAACATGGACCCATCAGCTGATTTTTAGACTAATTTTTAAATTTATTTCTTAATACCACACATTTGTTTTAATACCTTGTAATCTTGAGACAGGTCATCTGGTAGGACCAGCAGAATGGTTAATGCTCTGGGTCCTCTCTAGGTCCTTTGGATAACATTCTGCAAATGTTATAGTATTACAGCCATGAGGCCTTTCAGTATTCAACAGGTTCATGTTGAACCGCCACACATTCATGTCCAGATAAAATAAAGAGAACTGGCAAAAGGAACATGCCTTTAAACCCAGGACATTGCAATACAGAGGTGCAGGTGTGTCTTCTGTGGACTAGCAGCTGTAATGTCCTGAGGGAGTGCACAGCTGGAGGCAACATCTAAGCTCAGGTTGTGAAGTCTGTGACAAGCCCTGTGACGCCTGAACATCTCCTGGGATGCCTGAGCCAGTCTTGTCTGCTCCCTCCATTTCATAGATCCTGGTGATGAGGGTCCAGCAGTCCACCTGGATTGCAACAACAGTGCCAGAACTTAAAAGCTACATATAGACAGACTTGAGGTCATGTCTGATTAAATGGGAAGCCTTTACCCCAAAATATGGCTGTCTAAATTTTGTATAAAGTGTGTTGGGATATGTTTGTGTGTGTGTGAATGTGTGGTGTGTTTGTATGTACATGAGAGACAAAGAGCTGAACACCTCTGCAAGATACTTGTTTTGAGACTACACATACTCTACTGTGTGTGAACAAAACCTCTAAAATCTAGCCTAGAAATGCTTGTTTCATTATTTATGATACTACAGCAATTTCCCTGGCAGAGATAAAATATCTATAGATACACATAAAAGCATCTATATTTTCTTAGGCACGTGTTTTCTTAGCATGTGTGAGAAAATGTATTTGTATTGGGATGTTTGTGTGTCCTAAATAGCCACAAATGGAGATACACTTATGCATCAAATGTAGATTTAGAGGATATAGTCTTGATGTGAATATATGAAGACCTGGCAACTATAATAAATATTAATGGTGGTTGTCTGACCTTGTTTAGCTCATGTGTTCTTTCTGAAATGCCATGTACTACCTGAGCTTCTGCTACGGTTCATTATCCTACGGCCCACCTGAAATTCTTGTACCGGACCTGAGATATGCAGTTTATGTGTCTTCTCGCTGGCCTTCCCAAGCTCCTACCCAACAAACAATGCAGACATCCTACAGACCAACCAAATCATCCTCAAGCAGGATTTGCAGAATGCTGTGCCTCCTAGCTGCTCGCTGGATGGTGATGAGAAATTGGAGATGTTCAATGCCAGGGCAGTCAGGACTAGGGCAAGGCAGGCGGGAGAACCCAACAAAAATCAACACAACTGCAGGGTCAAGAATTACCCTTAGCAGCGTAAGATGATGGAGGCACGATTCAGGGAAGGGAGGTGTGACAGACAACTCATGAGCAAAGGAGAACAATGAGCTGGCAGGAGGCATGAGCAGCATGCAGAGAGAGGTCTTATGCAGAAGAGGCGTTCAGGTAGCGTGAGATTAAATAATCAGAGGAAGAGTGACTGTGGGTCGAGGAAGAAACAGGTCACAATTTTAGGATTGTAACACAAAAATGCCGTATATAATATGACAAAAATTTTTATCTGGAGAATGCAGGTTATACTTTCTGATTGAGCTATTTGTGAAGATGGATCGTAAAAGGGGTGGCAGGATATAGGCTGTATTTTCCAGTTCTCCAGACTCAGAGACATAATGCTGACCACAGCTATTTCTCCTCTCCCAAGTTTAAAGGGACGTTCCTGTTGTTCGTGAGGAAATCTCAGCCATTGTTGGTACTTATACAGTTGAAGGTACCCATCACCTTTGGGTGGGGAGTGGGTGCTCCATCTGGGATCCATGTGCTGACTGTCAGTGAGGCTATGGATGTTGTGGCAAAACGGTGCAGCTCTTTCCAGGCAAAACTTGTCTCTGTCTGCGGTGCTCGTGTCAAATTCATCCACGCTGGCCACAGCCTGCACCAGAGGAAAATCCAACATTTTTGGAGACGGCACTTGGAGCTGGTGCCAGCCCTCCTCCCTTCCAGGCAGAGGAGCAGCAGTGTGTCTATGGTGTGGGGGGCTGGTTTCAAGCAGGAGGAATGTGGTTGACAGGGAGGTAGGGAAACAGGCTGCAGGAACTGACAGCAGTGTTCACCATCTTCCCTGAGTTTTGATACTCACACCACATGGAAATGGAAGTAATTTCTTAGATTTTCTGACTTCCCCCACTCCCCCAAGCAAGCTAAGGGGGAGACACTTGCTTTCATAGCCAATACTTTTATTTATCAATAACATCAGCGGAATCTTTGTATGATTTATATCTTCTGGCTCCTTTGCTTTCACAGGAGCAGTGCAGCAGGCTTTTTCACCTCTTTCCAGGCTCCTCCCACCTGACTTTTTCCTTTACATTTGATGGTAACCCATTTAACAGAACTTACTTTGGTATATGTGGAAAATTTCAGTAAGGGTTGACTTAGGATACCTATTCCTCATTAACCCTTGAAAGACATTTATAGTGTCTGAACATATAATGCAACTGAGATTAAGAATCCCTTTGAATAGAAATTGTATCTGATTATTACAAGGACTAAAGCTTTGAAAAATAACAGTCTTTTATGACTTCTCACATGGCAAAAACCTATCTGTGATATCAGAAAAAAGTGTTCTAAACCTTGAGTGGGATGTCTGAAAATAAATCTGACTTGAAAATATGGTCCAAAAATCATTTGCACAATAAATAAGACTCGACTGATTTTTTATGCATTCCATGGCTTTAGTTCTGAAAATAAGATGGGCAACTGCTGCTTTTTAAATTAAATCCTTACTTTGTGTTGCACAGCCTCAAACTTGCTCATCTGAGAGTGGGAAAAACCCCACATACCATTACTTTCAAAACCTCTCTATTGTGTTTTTATATTCTCTTTTTCATCTAGTCTTTTTCAGTTTAACTGCCACTCTGTATTATAGGGTGTATCCAAATTCAGTGAAAACCTCTGGCCAATTGTTTTTGAGGAACTTTCCGAAGGACTGTGCTGCTCTGTTTGGGAGACTGAGAGTGCCACGTCGCTCCCTAGTTATAAAGGCTGAGAAAACCATCTTGGTTACTTTTGCAGTTCTTGATGTGGTTCTGGGTGGTAACTTCCGATGGCCAACATTGTTTTTTTTTCCCCTTGGCTGCAAGGATGTGCCATGATTGTACTTGCTGAGAAAACTGGAGGCTCTGAAATGTAAAACTGGATCACAGGGACCATCTAGTGTTCTCAGCCTGCACCACCACAGTAGCAACGCGTGGTATCTGCATAACACAGCTGTTAAATATTCTGCGGTCTGCTGGATTAAATACCTAATATTTCAGAGAAAGAAATCAAATACCACTTGAATACTATAGGTCAGCACAACTAGTTTTCAGCTGTTCTAATTAAGAAAAGGGTGGTCTTTTTAGGTGCTCTGCTCTAACTAAAATGAAAGATTTGTTTTTCAACATAATCACATCTATCCCTATTTTTCAGCTAATAGTTTTTTGTAAAACAAAGTGGGAAAGATGTTGAGGGGGACAAGGACAAAATAATTTTGTTTTAGAAAGTCAAAAGTTTCCATCTTTGATACATTCACCATAAGGCACAGCGTGAGGTGCTTGGAGACCAGCAGCTGAGATGCCTGGGCACAAGGATCAGGACATGCAGTGATGGAGAGCTGAGCTGGACAGCAGTGAGAGAGAGACGGGATAGCCATGAGATTCAGGAGTGACAAACCAGAGAATTAGGATGCTCCTGGGTCAGCTGAGGGATGGAGAAGAGAGAGGATTTCCACCATGCTGGAGTAGGGATGGAGGGGAGTACATGATGACTGCAGGCTGGGCTCTAGCTGGGCTCATGAAAGGGAAAATGAGGCTGGGACTGAAGCTGTCAGGTAGGGCTGAGGGTGTCGAGGCTGTGCTTGCTACATACCTCATTCCCACCCTCACCAGCCAGGGTTAGGCATATCCTGCTGCCCTTCCCCTCCACCACAGGGTACTGCCTTTCCTCTCCCGCTCTCATTTTGCAGACAGAAATTTAGCCCTTCAAAGTGTCAGGTTTGGCAGAGGACAGCAAGTTTGGGCAGAACACCTGTTCTAAGAATAAAAGCATCATTTTTGTCTTGATTCCAGGCAGAAGTGCCTCTTTCCATATTTGGACACTTGATTATTTCCAGAATGTAAAAGGTACACAGGACAGAAGACTTTAGTGAATTGTGATAACTTGCCGGAATCTCAGGGCTATTTTATTCCACTTGAAAAGAAAAATAAGAGCCAGAGGGCCTTAAGGAAATCGAGGCATTCACTCTATTTTAGTTTGCGGATAAGAAATTCCTCAAAAGAACCTCTAGAGGCAATGGAGGGAAGGAGAGAGGGAGGGGAAAAAAGGCACATACGGCCCACAAGTCTGATTAAGGGGAATTCTGCTGCACAGCAATTAATCTGGGTGATTTTTTTTCATTGAAACAAGAAGACTTTGCACAATCACAAAAGCTTGTGAAAGCGTTTTTTTTCTCAAAAAGGCTCAACCTGCCAAAAAAAGGAAGAAAGAACTGGCAAAGTATCTAAGAAAAGAGGAAAAATAGTCAGTAATTCAAAACAAAATATATTTCAAAATGTATTTCCACCTGTACATGAACGTTCCTCATTTTAAAGGAATTTTTAAAATGTCCAAAACCTAAATAAATGTTTTACTTCATATCAATCCAAACATTTATTCAAATTAAGAGGAATTTTATGCAGTATTTTTCATTTTATGCACCTATACTTGCCTCATCTTTGTGGGCTAGATGTAAGCCCTGTTCATGTGTTGATTCACTGACAGAATGAAAGCCTGGACATGTCCTACAAACCCACAGGTAATAGGAGAGACGAAAGTGGGAAGAAATCTGTGAATTGCTGTGAAAGATTCTCCATGGAATAAGACAGCAAAGTACAGCATTTATCCTGTGCGATATGGAACAGTGTAAGGAATAGTTTAACATTTTTCTTAAGTGTTAAAATCTTGCCAGAAAGTTCAAAATTTGTTCTTTTACTTTAGCTTTGTGAAATTGAACTTTTCTGACCCTTCACCATGCCAGCACATGCTCCTGAACTGGGAAACTTACTCTGGTTAATTGAGATCTAGAGACCATTTTCATTCCTAGTCAATGTTTGTGTTCCATAATCATGAGCAGGTCAGGAAATATATTGTATTAATCTCAACAGTATACACATTAAGGTATGATACATTCTTCTGCAGACATTGTCAGTGTCTCCACTATATGCATTTGGCAAGCTACAAATGACGATCTTTATTTGCAGCACAAAAAGGAATGAAACCTTCTTAGTGATTTATGGGCTAATAGAAAAACTTGAGGGTTATGTTTAAAAAAAGCTGGGAAAATTAGCTTTTTTTTTCCTCAAGACATAGAAAAAATGTGGGAAAAATTAAAGGAACTTCAGTAAAATGTAAAGCAAAAAAGTTAAAAACCAGCAACCCCATTTTGGGACCGGCACAACAACAGCCCTGCTGCTGGGACTGGCCCTGTTTAACATCTTTGTTGACGACATGGACGCAGACAGTGGGATTGAGAGCACCCTCAGCATGTTCACTGACCACACCCAGCTGTGTGTTTCACTTGACACACTGGAGAGAAGGAATGCCATCCAGAGGGACCTTCATGGGCTTGAGAGGTGGGCCATGAAGCTTAACAAGGCCAAGTGCAAGGTTCTGCACCTGGGTAGAGGCAATGCCAAGTACAAATGCAGGCTGGGAGGAGACTGGATGGGGACTGGATCCTTGAGGAGAAAAACCTGTGGATGTCTGTGGATGAAAAACTCAATTATGACTTGTCAATGCGCGCTTGCAGCCCAGAAGGCCAACTGCATCCCGAGCTGCATCAAGAGAGGAATGGCCAGCAGGTTGACGGAGGCGATTCTGCCTCCCCACTCTGCTCTTGTGAGACCCCACCTGCAGTGGAGCTGCATGCAGCTCTGGGGGCCTCAACACAAGAAAAGCATGGGCCTGTTGGAGTGAGTCTAGAGACGGGCCACTGAGTTGATCACAGGGCTGGCACACATATCCTATAGAGACAGGCTGAGAGAGTCGGGGCTTTTTAGCCTGGAGAAGAGAAGGTTCTGCGGAAACTCTATAAGCACCTTCCAGCACCTAAAGGGTCCCACAAGAGAGCTGAAGAAGGACTTACCAGGAAGGCACATAGTGATAGGACAAGGGGGAATGGCATTAGGCTGAAGGAGAGTAGGTTTAAATTGGATATTAGGAAAATATTCTCTGCTGTGAGGGTGGTGAGACACTGGAACAGGCTGCCCAGAGAAGTTGTGGATGCCCTGTCTCTGGAAGTGTTCAAGGCCAGGTTGGATGGGGCTCTGAGTAACCTTGTCTAGTGAAAGGTGTCCCTGCCCATGGCAGAGGGATTGGAACTCAATGATCTTTAAGGTCTCTTCCATCCAAAACCATTTGATTTATCTGTGATTCTAAATTACTTTTCTTCAGAATGAACAACAAATTTATTTGGGGAGTAATATTTAATTCTTAAAAATTATTTCTCTGGTAAAGTATTTTGGTTCAACTTAATTTTCTTCCTAAATTTACTTAATTTCTTTAATTATGACCTTATGTTTTGCTCTACTTGGCACTGATAGGCCATCTACTGTTGGTCTTGAGCTGGTGTGCATCCGTCACACTAAAATGAATAGGTGTGACTGTGTTCTCTTCACATGATCTATGTCCACGCCCTCCCACTTCCAACACCACAACAACTCTGCCTCCACATCCTTTATAAGGCAAGAAGCAAAGTAGTCTTCAATGCATACAGGATAGCCTGTGTTGACCGGCTCTCCTGATGTAAATACCTCCATGAAGGCACTAATTTAAGCCTTCTTCCTCCAGGTGCTTTACCTGGTGTTTTCAGGAACTGTCTCTCTGACATAGCTGCTATTCCATCAGATCTTGCTGAGATTAGTTACCCATTCAGGAGTCATTGGGGGTAGACTCTGTCAAATGGAAAAAGCTGTTGCACAAGGTCATAGTTTAATGAAAATAGGTCTACGATGGATGTGAGGATAGGCCCACTGCAGGTGTTTAAGTGCTCTGGCACATTGTGTTGGTGCCTAGATCCCACAGTCACTTTTGTTCAGTGTAAACCTGGTCTTTGCCCAGAGCTCTCTACAATTACCTGAAAGGGGATTGTATTAGGTGGGAGTCTGTCTCTTCTCTCAAGTAACAAATGATAGGACAAGAGGAAACGGCCTCAGGTTGCACCAGGAAGGTTTTAGATTGGACGTTATGAAAAATTTCTTCAAAAAGGGTTGCCAAGCCCTGGAACAGGCTGCCCAAGGAAGTGGCTGAGTCACCATTGCCGGAGGTGTTTAAAGATGTGTAGATGTGGCACCAGAGGACGTGGACTAAAGGTGGACTTGGCAGTGCTGGGTTAAACCGTTGGACTCAATGATCTTAGAGGTCTTTTTCAATCTAAACAGTTCTGTGAATCTATGATCTCTCACCTCCTCCTCCTTCTGTCTGCTGGCACCAGCAGTAACATGGCTCATGTGAACAAGGTCACACAGGTGTGAAAGCTGAAAACTGCTATTGGTGCGCTGGGTTAGATGCCCAGGGCTCTCTAATTAGCCTGAATTTATTTCAAAAGAGCTGTTTGCCCTTCAGTGGCCTTGTTCTGCCAGACCAAATAACTTCAATTCTTTAGTAACATGGCACAAGGAGCATCTCTGGACTATGAAGTTCAGACACCTCCATTCATGTCAGACCACTATAACACTTTAGGAAAGTCTCTGAAGCCTGTGTTGAAGGAGGAAGAAAGGAGCCAGGCTGTGTCTGGAGGAGGGAAGCTCTGCTAAAAGGAGGTTGGATACAGCTCCTGCTGCCTGTGTGCAGCAATTTGCCTTTTGAGCTATGAGGGCATGCTTGTGATGTGCCCTTGAAGGCCATGACAGCAGCCCTCTTCAGCCTCTAATGATGTTAATCACAGATGAGATGAGGCTGTTTGATTAACTAGATAATGAATACACAGAAATTTGTCCTTCAGAACTGCTGTCCCTGAACTTTCCAAAGCAGCAAACTGCAAAAGGCCAAATTTGAAGCAACAGGATTATTAAGTATTTCCTAGCAGAGATTTTTTTCTGTCTTCAGACTTTAATGGAACTGAAGTCCAAACTGCTCTGCTTTAAAATGCACAGCTTTCCTACTAGTGCAGCTGCTGTTGCTGCTGTATGTATTCTAGGACTGTTTTTTAAAAACAAATGCAATGTTTTGTAGCTATGACTGCTGGTACCTTAATGTACCTTCAAAGGCAACCAAACGACCTATCTTCAAGAAGAAAATCTATCGCACACACATAAAGGTCTCTATTAGTGTTTATTTTCTTTTTTTCTTAAAAAAAATTGTAATTTTTCTCCTTTTCATCATATAAAATTGGCATAAATGAGAATGAAGCATATGGTTTTCCTCTGTATATGGTGAATATTACCAAAGTAAAGTACAAAGCATCAGTCTCACAGGTAATGGACTAGTGAAAATCACAAGGATTTAAATAAGGAACTAGTTACAGCAGATATAGTAGACTGGAATATTTTCCTGTTTATCTCCAGACATGAATAATTTAACACAAATCACAGAAGCTATTCCAGATTTTAAGTCGTGTTATGAAGATCTAGATGTTATCCAGCATTAAGATATAATGATAGAGTTAGAAGCACTTGCAGTAATGAAAACTAGAGAATACTCTTTAGTTATAAAAATACATAGCTTTCCTCTGTGACTCTGTTCTTTGCAAAACATTTGAAGAAATTATTTGTGTGATATTGTGCTGGTTTTAGAGCTTAAATTTCAGAGAAAAATGCATTTTGTGAAAGAAATGACTGACTGAGCCTCTGGTTTGGGAAACAATGAAACTCAGAGTAAACCCAAACAGTACTTATTTAACTCTCCTGGCAAACAGAGTGATTTCTACCTTTGATTTCTTTCCAGTCTTACAGGGTTGCTGGAAGAATTCTCTTTCCTGACATGCAGAGATGTACATAAAATATACCTGCACAGCTTCACCAGTTTTAATCTTGCCATAATGTATTCCTAACAGCAAAGTGCTGTTAGGGGAGGTTGTGTAGTTATCAACAGCACCACATGATGTCTGTAGTGCTAAAGGAAAGAATTCATATGAAATACAGCTTGAAATATTTTAACAGTGAAGTTTTCTGGTTTTTTTGAAACCTGACCACAGTTGCACAGTGACAAAGAGGGAGAAAGTAATGAAAGTAATACAACATTTGCTGTTTTCTAATAGGTGAATTATAGGGAAGTGTCCAGGGATGGAAACTTAGAAACGTGGAAAGATAGGGCTTGGAGGGATCTTAAAGGGTCAGCTGGTGCAGCAGCTCTATCTATGTCATTCTTGGCAAGTATTTGAGAAAAAAGCTCATATTTCATGAGTGATGAGAGAAGAAGATATAAAAACAAGATTTCCCTACCTCTTCAAGAAATTTCTTCCAGGGTTTCATTAGACTTGGCACTGTATCTTTACAATTTTTTTTTAAACTGTCTTTCTTGTTCAATGTTCCATCACTGTGGACTTCGAGACAAAATCTTTTCTTTCCTCTCTCACTATGCTCCTGTGAATTTTGTCCAGGTGGTCCACACCTTTCTTGAAGTACAGTGCCTCAGACTGAACTCAGCTCTTCAAAGGAGACCTTATCAGCCCCGAGCAGAGCAGAGGTACTGACTTTTGTGCTTTGCTGGCTCAACTTATATGTTTCATTTTAGGGTGGTATTTGCATTTTCTTAGTATTTTTAATTTTTATTCATCTTTCTACTTTTAAAAAATCTCCATTCTCTTTTTCTGTGTAATACAAAAAATTTGTTTCTTGTCCAGTTACTTTTTCTGGATCAAATGAAGTACCTCATTGTCCTTCACCATGAATTGCCAGAGCTTTATCTCCAAATTTTAAGGATATGATTAACTCTAATCTTCACAACTGGTGCTGTTCTCAAAGTGGTCACGTCTTCTGATCCTGACCACTAGTGATGATATTAAAGATATCTGACTGCAGCTGAGACCTCTGCAGGACTTCACTCACTTCTCACAGTTGCTCTCAGCGGATGACTTTCCACTCACTTTCCCAGTCTAGCCTTAATCTAGGCTAGATTTACCTAGTCTGATGGGGGATTAATTAATGCTGATTGCAATTTGTTTCCTGGTTTACTTGTTTGTTTGGGTTTTGGTTGGTTTTTGGTTGGTTTTTGTTTGTTTTTTGTTTTTTTCCTAGAGAGTTACAAACAGTATGTTGGATCATGACTGGCATTTTTTCAGGTTCACTGAAGTTTAGCTACTGGAGTTTTTGATTCTCTGGTTCCTCCTTCTAAATTTTTTAAGACAAGTCTCTTGTGTGCTGATGAATACCACATTTCTCCTTGAATAACTAAAAATAATTGTTAGCAGTGCAGAGAATTATTATCCAACCTTTCTTAGGTATTGTGAGATGAAGTCATCAGAACCAGTTGAATCAAGTATATTAAATACTTGAAGATGAGGTCTTTCTTTTCTACCACATATTAATTATGCTACCTCACTTGATAATGCTTTTTTAAATGAAGAATATCTTAGTGAAAATCATTAACTTATTCTTCCCTTTAACTTTTTGTGTGTGTGTGTGCCTTGTGTTAATTGCAGCTCATTCTATTCCTTGCCTTTCCAAGCAGCTGTGCTATAACTCTGTGTTAATATAACTGTGTTAATGCCTGGTAGCTCAGCCTTTCTTTTTGTTTTTGCCTTATAACTGAACTCCACGATTGCTAATTTTTTTCTCAAAATTATCTTATACTATACTTCCTATGCCCCTCCACAACTGATAATTAACACCTGCCCTTAGTAATAATTAATTATTATCCTTGTTCCCTTCTAAATTTTTTCTTTAGCACTGAGAGAAGGTGTTACAAGGAAATCCTTGGAGTTTAATGGTGTTTGCCTTTCTGAAATCTGTAATTCTGCCTTTTCTTTAATTTCTCCTACCCTAATGATCACGAACTTCGTCCTTTAATTCTCACCTCATTTACCTTCTACTTTGAGAGAGGCATTTTCAGCTCTTTTCAGAATTATGCATGACAAACCATCCCAACTGGTTGCTCTCTCCATCTATTGATCAGATTATTACCAGTACCCTTCATGAGCTGGATGGAAAGTCTGTACTGCATGTCTAGCTTGTATCCGAGTAATATCCACTAACATCAACATGTAACATGAGGGATGTTTTTCTAAGAGCTTACAAAAAAATCTTCATGCATATGATCTTTATGTGTTCATCAGCATCATGAAGTGTCTATTTTTGTCTTTATTAATCACAACCAAGAAACTTTCAGCAGAATGCACTACCAACTAAATCAAAGCATTTGTATGTATCCTTGACTTATAGGGCAAAGTTTGCTTCCTTTTTGCCTTGCCTCTAATTTCTGAACAAGTTATTCCCTTGTGGATAAGGTCATCTCACCAGTTCTCTGTCGAGCCACGGCCATGCACAAGTTCAGGCACAAAGGACTAAACCTGCAGGAAAGCAGGAATGGCTGACACAGGCTGAAGACCTGTTACAAAATATGTATATTAATCCCAGGTTAGATTTTGACTCAGTCTCTGTTCCAAGTCAGGGTTTGGTATCCTATTCTCCTCTACATTTCTGGTTTGCGTTGGCACTTTAACCACATTTACGCACTTCCCCTATTTAGTAAGACTCTCAGTATAACTGTTATTCAAAAAGAAATTTATCCCTCATTTGGAAATACATTTTCACTTAATGAAAAAATTATTTGCATGGATAGTTCACACATTATTTATGGCCTGTGCAAGTCTATATGAGATGTGCAATCATTTAAATTATAAGTAAGGGATAAAAGTGAGGTGAAACCTGATCTTTCCATTCTTAATTCCTGTAAATAGCATGTGTGTACTCTCGATCCATGCTAAGAGATGCAGAGCAAGGTCTGCAGATTTACAGCAGGATTTTTACTCCTTCATGAATAATAATAAAAGTATTTGTTTTATTAGTGAGCTGCTGGTTGAATGATTTTCTTGCTGATCCTTTTAAGATACACATTTTCTTTAAGGGTTCTTCTGTCTTTTGGGGGTTCTTTAATACCTGGAAGATAAAGATTCAAAGTTTATTTGCAAAATTTTTGTAAAAATAGATTATTTAATCAGCCTCCCACAACACATTCCCATCTGAAAGCTTGATTTTGGAGTGGTGTGAAAATAGTAATGAGAATTATAATAAGGAAAGAAACCTTTGACAATAAAGCTCTACTGAAAAATCCCCAAAAGTCAAGCTACTAAGTTCATCCTGTCATACTTCACTGCCTTTTTAGGGAGACTTTTAGTCTTTAAAGCATTTTCAAGAGTTGAAATTAAAGAGCAGGCCAGTGTCCTTCACGATGCCAGACACAGTATGTACCAAGCCATTGGCTGACTGGAGTGGTTGGTGGGGGCATGAGTCGGCTATATTAATGACTTTCAGGTTCTGGGGGTTTTGAAGAATCACTGAAATCACCTAGAGGGGTATGGAAATGTTGTCACCCTTGGAAGGTGTTTGCATATCCCATTGTTTTTTATTAGATCAAAGTGCCTGGCCTTTATTACAGTTTATTGCAGCTTTATCCATAGGCAGCAGTGACAATCCCACATCATACATTATGTCTCTGTCTCGGTTTGAAAGACAGGTGCCTGCTAAGAGAGGTTGAACCCTCCCTTAGAGTAGAAAATGTGACCCTCCTTCCCTCCAAATTATTTGAACTTCGAAATCAAGGGCTTTCAGGCAAAGGTATGGGGAAAAAGGTATAACAGGTTTTTTTACTAGTATCTATAGCAGAGTAAACAAGCAATAACAAGGATAACAACAAACAAACAAAACCAGAAACCAGTAGCAGGTGTCCTTTGGGCTGCCCTGCACTTTCCCGTTTGGTGTAATCCCGGTTGCCAGCAGCAGGGGCGCTGTGGAGCTCCGGCCGGGCCGGGCAGGTGTGGTGCCTCCCGAGCAGCAGCAGGGGCGCTGTGGAGCTCCCGGCCGGGCAGGGCAGGTGCGGTGCCTCCCGAGCAGCAGCAGGGGCGCTGTGGAGCTCCGGCCGGGCAGGGCAGGTGCGGTGCCTCCCGAGCAGCAGCAGGGGCGCTGTGGA
>VZRO01006407.1:225615-260978 GCA_013397915.1 Daphoenositta chrysoptera | reverse complement strand
TGACACGGGGGAAGTTTGGGGGATGCGGCGGGGAGCGGCCCGGCTTGGGTGGGTCGTTTAACCGCGCGTGGTGCGGCCTGGGGTCTGTAACGATTTTGTGCTGTAAATACGGTTAAGGGAGGAGGAGAGAAACGTTGCCGGGCTGTGAGGCGGGGGGAAAGGCGTGTTTGACTCCGGAGGGTCTGTTGGCAGAGCAGGGGCTGGGGATGGCAGCTCCTGCAGCAGCAGCAGGCAGGGGGCTGAGCCTGTAGTGCCACAACTTCACTCCTGCTGCTTGTGCTCAAGTGTCGCGTTCTGCTTTGCTTGTGCCTTGTTGGTGCTTTGAGGCAAAACCTGTTGCAGGATCCATTGTAAATGGATCAGGCCAAGGATTTGGTCAGCTGTGTTAGAGTTTCTCGTTTTCTGCTCTTATTCTGTGATTTCCTGTAAATATTGACATAGATTTTCAGCTCTCTCCTGGACTTGCCCTGAGGGTGGCAGGCTCTTTGCCTTGACTTAGTATTTCTCCCTGAGTATTTGTCATGGTGTTTTTTGGTTGCTGGGAGTAACTTTCTTCTGTCTGTTTTTCCCCAGAAAACATGAAGGAGGTGAAGGAGCCGAGGCATCGCAAAGACAACAGGCGCCCAGACCAGGAGATTTACAAGCCCGGCCTCTCCAGACTGAGGAGCAAACTTGTGCCACCAAAGCAGGAGGTCTCTGAGAAGGAAAGGAGCAGAGCTGAGGAGGACAAGGAGGAGATTGCTGGGGACAAGGACTCTGTGGGAGCGGGAGCTCCAGCTCTGGAGGACTCGGACAAAAGCGATGGCCCCAAGCAGAACGGTCCTTCACAGGAACAGGAAGAAACAGAGACCAAAGGCAGCCTGCAAAGCCAGGAAAACTTATCCAGGCAGCCCACTGCGGATGAGTGGTGTCCAAAGACCCCCAGGAGAACCAAGAAACCCGACCAGCAGATCTACCAGCCTGGGAAGCGCCTGCACTCCGCTGCTAAGGAACCCTCCCTGCGGCCGGCCGGCGAGGAAATCACCGGGAGGATGGAGCAGCTGAAACTGGAGGGAGACGAGGAGACCGAGAAAGGAAAAGACAACAACAGGAGAACTAAATCGAGCAGGGACGACAGAGAGGGCAGCCAGGCAGGGGAAGCAGTGAAAGCCTCCAGGGGGGATAAAGGGAGGCGAGCAGAGAGGAGCGACAGGGCGAGGAGGCCGGGGGAGGAGGTGCTGCCGGGGAAGGCGGGCTCCACCAAGCGCTACTCCCGCACCGACAAGCGGCGGAGCCGGTACCGCACCTGCAGCACGAGCTCGGCGGGCAGCAGCAACAGCACGGAGGGAGCCCTGCTGCTGGATGGGGTGGAGAGGCGGCAGGAGCGTGCCAGGGACAGGATACGTCCGAGGAAGCAGCTCTCCGTGTCCTCCACCGACTCCTTGGATGACGACAGGATGGATGAGGCAGAAGCGTACGTCTCCGGCAGGAATTCGGACAGGAGAAGGCATTCGGAGCAGAGCCGAGCTTCCAGGAGCGAGAGCGAATGGAGCAGCAACGGCAGGGAAGTCAAGGGACCCTTTCGAGTCACATTCGACAGCAGGACCATGAACAGGGATGTCAGCCTGGCAGCTACAGATAAAAAAAAGTCCTCGAAAGCCTTAGAGCTTTCAGAGTCGAGGAGCCAGAGCAGGGAGCCCCAAGGGAAGGGCCGTGGGATTCTGTTCCTGCCTGCCAACACGGACCTCTCTGCCAGCTCGGTGGGTGTCCCTGAAGCCACTCACCCCGGGCCCAGGCTGCTGCTGGGCGGGGCTGGCAGCAAAGGCCCCCGGAGCCGGGGCCGAGGTGGCACTGCCCGCCGGCTGTGGGACCCCAACAACCCGGACCAAAAACCCGCCCTGAAGAGCCAGACTGCTCAGCTTCACTTCCTAGACACGGATGATGAAGTGAGCCCCACCTCCTGGGGGGAAGCCCGCCAGGCCCAGCCCTCCTACTATAAATTCCAAAACTCTGACAACCCCTATTATTACCCTCGTGCCTCCGGGCAAGGCCCCCAGTATCCGTACAGTGGATATTCCCTGCAGTATCCCATGGGTCCAACCAACGGGGTGTACCCAGGAGCCTATTACCCTGGCTACCCTGGCCAGGCAGGGCAGTACCTGTGTGGCCCACTGCCCCCCACTCCTCTGGGCCCTGAGATGGAGCAGCAGTTGAGGAACATGCAGCAGCAGGAGCTCAGCAAACTCCTGCGTGAGGCTGGCAACCAGGAGCAGCAGCTCAGCAACCTCCTGTCCAGAGACCGCATCAGCCCCGAGGGGCTGGAGAAGATGGCCCAGCTGAGGTTCGTGGGTGGGCTGTGGAGGGGGGAGTGAGTCATTTCCAAGGTGAAATGCAGGAGGATGGTGTCTCCTTGGGGCTCTCCCTGTCTCAGAGGTTGGGAGATGGGGCACTGGGTTGCCGTTTTCTGTTTGTTGTGTGCCCGCGGTGTGTGGGTGGTGGAAGGAAGCTGTGGGTGAGGATGGATGTCATTTCCCTGGGCTGAGAGCTAAGCCGTGGCTTCTTGTGCTTGGTGAATGCCTTGCAGGGGTACAGAGGAGCAGGACAAGCACCTGCTGCAGCTTTTTGGTTCTTCTGCCTCTTGCTGGAGCTGATGTTTCTCAGTTCCAGTGTTCTCAATGTTGTCAGGCTTCTGCTTTCTTACCTGTCCTCAGCGTGTGCTCAGGCAGCATTTTGTGTGTTCCTGGTGCTGTGTAACAGTGGCAGTGCCTTTCCAGTGCTGTGTAGTTCTGCTCTTGATGCCACTCAACGTGGTGACACTTTTTTGACCTGATGCCAGGCTGGCAAGAGAGAAGTAACACTGTTGCTCTGGAGGGTGGTTAGCATGGCTGTAGCAAGTTTCTGCTTGGCACCTTTCACGTTTATTTGTGACCTCTGTGTCTGCAGGGCTTCTCTGGAGGCTGATTTTCAGAGCTGACTGGCAGTAAATCCAGCAAGTGAGCTCATTCCAGGGCTCGTTCTGTGTTTTGGGCACTCGCCCTATAGACCACAGGGTGGGATATGTTTGTGATTGAAGCAGCACCAGAGATTTCAGGTCTTCCTCAGGGTGCTGAGCTCACCCAGAGCTGTTGTGTGGAGGCAGAGGAAACGCTGTGGAGTGCTGCAGTGGCCTGGCCCTGGGAACATGGGCACAGCTGACCCTGTCCCTGCTGGCAGTGTCCCTTGTGTCCTGCCTGTGTCCGAGTGCCTGCTGCCAGCTGTGCAGGGACTCTTATCTGACCTTCATCCGCAGAAATGTCCAGTTCCCTTGGTGTTTGTGCTCTCCAGGTGTGTGTGCAGGGTTTGGGGACTGTGTGGGGCCAGGCAGCCCATCCTGGCTCTGTGCTTTGTGCAGGAACCCACCAGCATCCTTCTCTTATCCTGTCAGGTTCTTCCAGGCATTGCCATCTGGCTTCACTCCAGGTTTTACCATCCACACTCTCCTACTGTTTCTGTAGGATGTGAAAGATTATGAGGAATAAGGCTGCCAAGGCAGGAACAGCTGAGGATCCCCTGTACCATAAACTTGCCCCACAATTTCAGAGCTGTTCCTAGCCTGTAGTTATTTTATTAAATTTGGGCAAGGAATTCTCTCCAGCATCCAGGCTGTAGGGAGCTGATGAGGGGAATGTGATTTCTGGGACTCCCAGGCTTTATTTCCATTGGCTGTGATGTTCCCAACTCGTTCATTTTTGAGGAAGCAGGGTCTGTGCTCTGCTGTGTATTTTGGTTGGATGGAAAGCGAGGTGGGGATCATTTTAATGGCAAGACCTCTGTTGCCCCGTGGTTCTTTGTGTGTTTGTTCCTGGCCCAGAGCTTGTGCTCGGGAGGAGCTGTTGCATTGACCACTCCCTGTTTGTGTTCTGCTGTAGGGTGGAGATGCTGCAGCTCTATGAACGGTGCATCCTCATGGATATCGAGTTCTCTGACACTCAGAACGTGGACCAGTTGCTGTGGAAAAATGCTTTTTACCAGGTGATTGAGAAATTCCGGCAGCTCCTCAAGGACCCTCAGGGGGAAAATGCACAAGAGATTCGGAACAAACTGCTCTTGCTTCTAGATGAGGTAAGAAGAGAGAAACATCCCCGAATTCCACTAAATCTTTGGGTGGGATTGACTGGTTTTTAGAAAGGGATGGTGTAATGAGGCAACTGGTTGTCTTGATCCTGTGCATGCCTTCAGATTCCTTAGGTCATCCTTATGCAAAGAGGATATTCAGACCAATTATGGTTTAGTGTGGCAGGTGTAGGTCCAGGTAGAGATCTGTTACAATTTAAACCAGGTTTGTTTTGGTGTGTTTGTGCTAATTAGAAATTGATTTAAGCAAAAATGAAATGAATGCCCTGAAGTGGAGCTGAACAGAAGCATTCCTGGAGGTGTTTGTGCCAGCTTTACCAGATTTGCTTGGAAGTCATTCTGTAAAACCACATCTGAGATCAGTCTTTGTTCCAGGGAGGCTGACACACCTGAGAGAGGATGTTTTAGAGAATTAGGGTGGGAAAGGAACAGCTGGAGGCCTTTAGCCCAAACTCCTGCTCACAGCAGGACTCATTAAACACTAAATCAAGTCAGTCCTGATTTTGTGTAGCTGAGTCTTAAAAACCTCTGGGGCTGGAGATCCCATAACCTCCTTGTTGTGTTCTGAAGAGAAACAGCCCAGACCTCAAGGAGATGGAGCTCCTTTCTTCAATGAGGCAGGGCTGATGTGGTGATTTTGTGCTTGTCATCAAAAAGATCGACACATCCAAGTGTGTGTGTGTGTGTGTTTTGCAGGGCTCTTCTTTTTTTGACAGCCTCCTCCAGAAGCTGCAGGTGTCCTACCAGTTCAAGCTCGAGGACTACATGGATGGGATGGCCATCCGCAGTAAACCTCTCAGGAAAATGGTAGGTTGCCTTCCTCCTGGAGACTCCTCATCCTGGAAATCCTGTGCAAGGTGCTGAACTCAGTCTGCTGCCCTGGCCAAGGGGCAGGCAGCTGTACTGCAAGCAGAGCCAGTTTGTTTGCAGGGAGTCTTTCTCAGCTGCTGGAGAACTCTGCGCTCTGGTGCAGTCACATTTCTTAGCTTCCTTTGCAAAGAACTTGTTTTGTACCAGCTCTGTGACCAGAGCTAATAAAGGAAAGAAGTGTCAAAATGCACTCTGACCTTTCCTTAGATATTGAACATCCTTTTTTTTTCTGCCTGTGGAATCCAGAATCATGAGGCAAAGCTGGCAGTTGTGCTGCCTGCCTGACGTGTTGCCCTGAGCTGTGAGTGCAGGTGCAAGGGACAGCTGGGAAAGGATATTTTAGTCCAGCTCCATTCCCAGAGAGATGTGTTTATCTAACAGCTGTCCTCAAATTGGTCATGGACTGAACAACTCCCTTCTGGAGAGAGGTGGGATATTGTGTCAGAGAGGAGGTGTTCAGGGGGTTGGCTTGGCCCTACGAATGCTGAACCAGTGCCCTTTTGTGAGACCTCCAGTGTGTCACTGACCTCCTCTTGGCTCTGTACACCCCCTGCGGGCTCTCTGGGCGTGCAGGTGAGTCGGGGCTGTGTCCCAGGTGCTCCATGGCTGCTCCTTTGCAGGTGAAGTACGCTCTGATCAGTGCCCAGAGGTGCATGATCTGCCAGGGGGACATTTGCCGGTACAGGGAGCAGGCGAACGACACGGCGAACTACGGCAAGGCCCGCAGGTAGGCACCCAGCTGCTGTGTCCCTGCAGCACAGCTCTGCCTCTGGAGAGCAGGGATGCATCTCCTTTCATCCCTGAACGTGCCTCTAGCCAAAGAAGTCCTTCTCCTCCTTTCTAAAGTCTGTCCGCTCCTCTGTTGTATCGCGGTCCTGTAAAGCTGAAAGGTGTAGCTGAGTTTTGCTGTTCCAGAGAGCAAGCTGCCAGATCCAGCCATGCTCCTTCTAGAAGTGGAGGTTGTGGAAGTTGTCCTGTGCTGATCCTGCAGCAGGGAGGGTTTAGACCACTGAGCCTGGCAGAATTGCTCTTGTATTTTCTGCTGGCTTTCGCATCCGTATGTTCTCACTCCATCAGAACTTTCCAGCACTTGTTGCTTCCTGCTCATCTGTGGGGTGAGCCAGGGGTATTTCCTTCTGCAGCTGGATCTGCCCTCTCTTATCCTGTGCCCCATCCCTCCCCAGGATGGGCACAGCTCGCTGTCTGTGCTCACTCCTGCAGGCAGAGGGCACTTGTGGGAAGGGCCCGTTCCCTGCAGAAATGCCAATTCCAAGGGGAGTTCTGCACCTTTGAGGACAAGGAAGGCAGCCTGATGTCCTTTCAGTAACCCCTTCTCTCTGTTTTTTCCCTTCCCCAGCTGGTACCTGAAGGCTCAGCAAATTGCTCCCAAAAACGGCCGCCCGTACAACCAGCTGGCACTTCTGGCCATCTACACGGTAAGATGGTCCTGCAAGGATGTGCAGGCACAGGGAGAGCCTCTGGGATGGCTGTGAGAGTCCATCTGGTGGAGAAAGGCATTGTTTAGGGCAGTGCTCAGATGGTTTGGGTTTTTTCTTAAAAGAAAAAAAAGCTGATGGCAGGATGTGCTGTGTGGATTCCAGCTTTTGTGGCTCCAGGCAGCTTTGTCAGATACACGCTACTCCCTCAGGGATTTTGGGGACTGTTCTGTGGGCTGTTGAGAGTGTAATTGTTTAAAGTTGAAAACACAGCCCACTTTTTGCATGAGGTCTTTGTGCTCGGAGCCATCTGTTTGCTATCTTATCACTGAACCTGTGGGCATTGGTCTGAGCAGCATCCACACGTGACTTGCTCGGGTTTCAGTTGTGCTGGCTACTCCAGCCATGCAGGAAAACTGACTTCAGGGAAGATGTGGCAGCAGAAAAGGGAAGCATCATGCTGGGGCACAGAGGCTGGTAGGGATCTGCCAGTTCACAACACTGGAAGATGCTGGTTTAAAGTAGAACAGTTCAGAAGCACCGTTCCTTCATGGCTGGGAAGGACCCTTCTGACTGTGTCTGTCTGTCCCAGGCAGTATTGAGGGAGAGGGAAGGGGAACCTGGTTCTGGGTGCCCCAGCTCTGAGCCTGGTTGTGTTTCTTGCAGAGGAGGAAGCTGGATGCTGTGTACTACTACATGCGCAGCCTGGCTGCCAGCAACCCCATCCTCACTGCCAAGGAGAGCCTCATGAGTCTGTTTGAGGAGACAAAACGCAAGGTGAGTCTTGGAGCTGGGCTGTGGGATGCTGCACCTGCCTGTGCTACCTGGCCTGTGCTGGACAGCATGGAGAAAGTGGTGGCTTTTGGGCTTGGAGGCACTCCTTACCTACTTCTAAATTTCATGAGAGAGGCAGCCTTCAGAATGATGGTTTTGGGGTGGTTTGAGCAGCTGAATCTCTTGTTTCTGGGTCACAAACAGATTTAGCTGAGCTCAGCAAGGGCTGTGGGTTGCTGTGGTTTGCAGCGTGGCCTTGGCATGTAGCACCATCATTGCTTTATTCCATGGGTGCCCCACCCCTGTGGGGATGGGTGAGGGAGGCTGCAGTGCCTTTGTGCCCCAGGGAGTCACCCCAAATACAGTGATGGGCTGCCACACTCTCCTGGGACTGGACACAGCTTCTCTTGTCCTGGGATAGCTGGAGTTGAAAACTGCTCACCTGCACTGTCCTGTAGAGTCAGAACCAAATTCTGGACCTGTCCCTGGGTGACTTGTGGTTCTGAAGCAGGGGGAAAGGGCTGATTTTTCCGTGTTAATGAAATGATACACTGCCCCTTGATCCCTGGGTGACCTGAACGTGTCCTGTGTGCCCAGTCCGAGCAGATGGAGCACAGGAAACATCAGGTGCTGGACGCCAGCCCCACCCGCCGGGGCAAGGGCAAGAGATCCACGCTGCGACAAGTGGGAGACGATGCCACCAGGCTGGAGATCTGGATCCATCCCTCCCACCCCCGCTGCTCCCAGGGCCACGAATCCGGCCGGGATTCCGAGCAGGACAACGGGCTTGGGAACCTCAGCCCCAGCGACGTGAGTACGGCGGGAGGCGGCGGCTGGCTTTGGTCTCATGTGTTTGGAATGCAGCAGAATGACACTGGAGCTGTTTTGCTTTCCTGTTGCTAAATTTTCCAGTGTTTTGGCTTTCCCTGTGGGAGCTGTGCCTGGGTCAGGCTGAGGAGGTGGTGACCTCGTGCCTCTGGTGTTTAAGGGATGTTGTTACCGTCCCTTTCTTGGCGTCCCTTTCTTTCGTGGCTGATGTGGAACGGGAGAGAGGCACGAACAGAAGATGCTGTAAAATGCTTCTGCTCTGAGGACTTTAACTTGGGTGAGGTTCCCGGTGGGAAATGAGGTCAGGTGTTGGAGATCAGGGTTAACAGTGACCCTGCAAGTTCTGAGGCTTGTTCTGGAAGTGTGTCACTTGTCCCATTGCCAGACAATGGGAGGTTTGCGCTGGGAATGTGAAAACTGTGGTTTCAATTTCCAGTGTAGGTGTTACATTTGCATAACTTGCTCTGCTGAGAGGCCAGACCAGCACCTTTCTTTTGCAAGAATTAAAAATATAATGAATTGGTGGTGTCTCCTGTGAGGCTGTCCAGCTGTACCTTGCAGGAGGAGCCTGGGTGAACTCTGTCAGGCCCAGGAATTCGGGCAAAGGCAGTGGTGGTTGGGAGCTCATCTTCCAGGAATCTTTGCACTGCTCTGGCACATTTGACTTGCAACAGAACTTGCCAGGGAGCTCTGGGCTGCCTGTCCTAAAATGGCTGTTAAAGATGGGAGTTTAGGAGAACTGGGAAGACCTTCCCTGCACACTGTGGGGCCCAAAGCTTCTTGGATTTGTGCTTTTGTAACAAATTTGTGACTTCAGCTGGGTGGAACTGGGGTGAAGTCTTGGAGCTTTGGAAGATAAGCTCTGGCACGTTGCTGCAGCATTTTTCAGATGTTCCTGCCCTTGGTTGTTTTCCCTCTCCTCAGCTTTTCTTCTGGGGACTTTTGCTTCCTCGGCATCATTGAAAGGAACATGCCAGGCTTTAGCTTCTCCATCAATCACTGATGAAGATGCTTGGCATAAGATGCTGTCAGTGTTTTTGGGGCACTGGGGGTTTCTCTTTTGCAGTGCTCTCACACGAGGCAGTGTAGCAGCTGGCAAAGTGGGAGGCAGTGATGTGTTTGTAGTGCAGCACTTTGTGCTGGAGCTTCCCCTCAGTCTGTTTGGTGGGGTCTGTGCTCTCTGAAGTGCAGCTTGCTGGCACTGTCTGTACACATCTGTCTGATACTTACCATGAAATAGGTAAACAGGCTTCTGTTTGAAACATTGGCTCCTGAAAAGTACGAGCTTTCTGATCATGGAGAATCCACACCGTCAGAAATAGAATGGCAAAAGGGTGGGGGGAGCTGAGGGCCTGGGTTTGGGCTCTGTTGGCTTTGGCAGCCAAGATATTTATTCTCAGCCTATGGGGCAGCACTCGAGTTGGCACAACTGCTTATAGGGCCGTGTCACCCAAAATAACCACGTGGAAAAGAAACCTGAAGTCTGTGTGGCTGCCAAAGCTCCCGAGCCGTGAATCCGTGGGCTGGATAAAGACAGCAGCTCTTCGGGAAGCTCTGGACTCCTTCCTCCTTGAAGCTGCAGCCTCTCAGCCTGCTCCTCGCAGCATCCCCGAGTATTTTGGAGCTGCTGGGCTGGAGAGGAGCCCAGCAGCGCTGAGTTGCCACTGTGTGGCACTGTTTGGCCTCGGAAGGGCCCTGCCCGGCCGGGACAGCAGCAGGAGCAGCCCTGCATTGGCAGCACCTCTGCCCCACATCCCCTGCCAGCAGGAAGGGAGCAGCTCTGCTCCCAGGGCACGTGTGCCAGCGTTGGTGTGTCATTTTGGGGAAATGAAGCTAAATGTGTCGTTGCCTCCCCGGTCCCTCCCTTGCCAGCTTCAGCCCTTGAAAAGGCAGAGGGAGGCAGGTTGTGTTCTGGGCTGGCCCTGACAGCTGTGCTCTGCAGGTAGCAGAGGCATCAGTCTTAGGGCAGCTGTTGCTGGGCCAGAGGAAGGAGTTTTACAGGGTAGAATGGGTAAGTTCAGATGCCAGCAGCAGATATTACACTGCAAGTAGAGATATAACAGCTCTGGGTGCATTCTGGGCAGGGTGTGAGGGAGAGGCTGCTTGCACCCTTCAGGCAGAGGCTGTTGTTTCAAACCCAGCCACAAGTGGTTGGACTGTGAGGATGCTGGCTGTGCTACAGGTGGCAAAACATTGATTTGGGGATGTTTTATGTCCTCAGTAGTCGCTCTCTTCACTGTGCACGTGGTGAGGTGCCAGTCCTGTGACGTGACACACTTGGCAGGGAGCTGCTGCACCACTGCCCTCCCAGGACCTGCTGGTGTGTGTGCTGTCCCTGTCAGCACAGGCTTGCACAGCTCTGCTCAGCACTGACTTCGTTTTCCCTTACGCAGCTCTATAAAAAGCCCCCAAATTGCTTTATTTCAGGGTCAGGAGCCCACAGCATGGAGTTAGTAATGTGGGATGGCAAGAGTGAAAAGGCCAGCTCAAACGGCAGAAGTGGGATGAGGGAAGCATGTGGGGCTGGCAGTTTGCCTTGCACTGTATTTTTAGGTGGAGGCTTGGCAGAGCTGCCTGTTTCACAGTTTGCTCCATCCCCTTTTCTAGGAAGATGCAGAAGTGGGAGACCTGTGCACACCAAGGGGTGTAAATCTGTGTTTGGCCCCTTCCCCTGTCACTGGATTTGGCACTGCTGGCACACAGGGCATGGGGCAGTTTCAAAGCGAGCTGAGGAGGTGTTTGAGTTGCAGCCTGGCTGTTTTGTGCTCAGGTTTTGGGCTGTTTTGGCCACAGCCTTTTGGGGTTTCATTCTGTGAACTGCTGTTCTCTGTGGTCTGTTGTATGTTGCACGTTTCTGGGTGTGCAGGGGCTGACCCTTTACCTGGCAATATCTGCTCACTTCACCTGCAATTCCAATGGGAAATGCACAAAAGGAGGCTGAGCAAGTGAACAATTGTGTTGGTGAGCCCAAGAGCTGAGCCTCTGCCATTTCTTCTCTGCCACTGGTTTCGTTTGCCATGGGTCTGTATTCATCTTAAATCTGATAGTACCGTAAGCAGTTTGCTCTGCAGGCTGTGAATTGGTAAAGTAAACAGGGCAAACGGGCTGTCAGTCTCTTGAGAAAGTGCTAATATTACACTGAGTTTGAGATTTTAATCACTCCTGTCAGGAAATGCTGAGTTAAGGTTCTCACAATTGCTGCTGCCTGCTGCCTGTGCTCTGCAGTAGACACTTCCTTGTGTTACCACGCAGCATGCAGGCACTAATAAAGATTGCTGCAGCTAAGATTAGGGAAGAGAGGTTTTCCCTTGGCAGGCCAGTAATTGAATAATACTTCTCTCCAGATGTCTGAATACTTCATCATCATTAAAGAATTAAGTCTCTTAGCCTCTTTGTGAGAGGTCAGGCTTGTAGAACCATCAAAAGTTTGGTAGGGCCACCCGAAAAGCTCTTGGGAAAGCAAAGGCCAGAGTCAAGATCTGCTGTCACAGCCCTGTGCATCAGCTGCAAGAACATTCCCATTTTCCTCCAGCCTGCTGGTCAGGGGTAGAGGTTTTGGATTTGCCTGGTGCTGGGTGCCCATGGAGCAACAGCCCCTTTGCAGTGGCAGAGAAATTGGGGTGGAATCATTAGCTCTGGAATTCAGAGGAGGTTTTAACTTCCATTTCTTTACCCAGACTGTCTTCTCAGCAGCAGGGAGTGTGGACACTGCACCAGGGTTTCCACAAGTGAGCAGTAAATACCACCATGAGGCAATTTTGGGAATGCCTGTGCATCCAGGAGCATGGGGAAGACCTTGGGGCTGCCCAGGCTGCTTCCTCAACAGAGGCCATGTGTCCTTAGTGAAAAGGGCCCCTGTCCCAGTCAGCTCCTGCACGTTTCACATCCGTTTTTCCTTGGTGATGTTTGTTGTTCCTGCTCTGTGCACTTGTTCCTCTTGGGCAGCAGCCACTCGGGTGACTGGGCTGGCTCCTTCTCCTTCCTGGTTTCAGTCCATGCAGTTTTTCATCTGGTGGAGCTTGAGCTTTGTGTCTGGAGGGATCAAACCCAGTCTGGTAGCAGTTGTGGTGGGGGTTTCGAGGCCATTCTGCTCTTTTAGCCTGTCCTTCACTTGGGCCAGCCACACACTGGAGCAGCAGTGACCCGTGTCAGAGTCAGGGTTGCCTGGATGTCACTGCCTCTGCTCCCTGGGAGTGTCTGGTTTGTTCAAAGGCTGTTGTGCTGTGAGCTGGGTGTCTCTGAGCATGGCCAAACTTTGCTCATGCAAATATACCCCAGAGACACCCCTGTGTGTGAGTGCTGCTCCCTCTGCTCTCAGCTCTTCCCCTCACCTTGTAACTCTGTTCCATTACACATGACTGGAGGTAAGTGACAGGCAGAAGTGGAAATGATGTATTGCTGTAATGATGGTTGTTCTTCCATACAGATGCACGGAGGAGAGGCTGCTTGGGGAACTCATTATTTTTGGCTCATCCCTGCCAGGCTGGTGGGAGCATTTCTCCTCACTGCCAGCATGGTTGGGTGGTTTCGCTCAGGACAGTGAAAGATTGATCTTTTCTTTGCAGGCTCTTATGAATAATCTTTGCTGGATGAAGTACAAGGCTCCTACAGGGCTCCCTCATTTGATACCTCTGTGGTGTCAGGTGGGCAAAGCACTTGGAATGGTCCATTTTAGGAGCCTCTGATCTGGAAAATGAGCCCAGGCAGCTGGGGCTGTGCCTGTGGTTTAGATGGGCAGGGTGAAAAGCACAGACTTGCTGCCTTCCCCCCACTGCTGGGGCGTGGCTCCCCAAAAAGGTAACCCTGCTGCTGCACATGATGTCCTGTGCTGAGTCGTGCACACTTTTAAGGTTTTTTTAACCCAAAACTCTGCAGAGGGTGGAGGGAATGGGACCCACTAGCCCAGCAGTGCCTTTGTGCTCTGCTGAAGGTATTGCCACACCAGTTAAACATCTGAGCCTCACCAAAGCAGTGGTGTAGGTGTGTCCCCAAAGGGAGGGAGTGTCCCCTCGGGTTTTTCTCACGGAAGGAGCCAGTGGGATACACACAAGCTCTTACAGTGCCGGCACCTTGTCACAGGAGGGTGGCTTCTGTCAGGTCAGGAAGTTTGTCCCCTCTCTGGTGAGATGCTCTCCAGTACTGGATGTGAGTGGTCCTGTCTGTGTTATGGGCTGTCCTTGCTGTCAGGGGATGGCAGCGCTTCCCCCCCAGCCTGCTCCAAGCTGGGTTTGATCCACACCTCTGCAGAGCTGCCAGCCCCTGCTGAGCCTCCCCTGCAGCACAACAACCAGCAGAGATGCTCTCTGGGGTGGGAATGCCTGGCACTAGCAGTCAGCTAAGGGCTGCCTTCCCTTATTCCTGGCCTTTATCCACTGCCCACATGAGAGAACAGCAAGTGTTAAGTGTCCTCAATCTTTGTGCCCAAAGCGAGACTTGAGAGGGAGAAGTGTGGAGTTCCCTCTGTGCTGCCCTCATTTTCCTCACCCCCACAAGCTTGCAGGAAGCTGTTGGGTTTGGTTACTCATTCAGGGAGGTCAGGACTAGGTCTGGGGTTTTTTTTTCCCTTTGTGTTTAGGAAACAGTTTACAAACTGTTTTGAGCACGGGCGAGCTGGTGGCGTGTGAAAGAGGCTTCTCAGCCTCTTTACTGCTGGACTTGCATTAATTCTCTGCCCTGCCTCCTTTTCTGTAATCTCTTTCTTGGTTGGCAGCATATTTTCTGAGTGCTTTCCCCTGCCTGCAACCCCTCTGCCTCCTGATATGACCCTGGCCACCAAACCACCTTGGGGGCTTTATTTTTACTCAAGCCGTTTTGGTTCGCGTGGTGAGGTTGGTTTTTTTTTCCCTCAGCAGTGAGAAGACTTCTCTGCAGAGGAAGTAAAAGAGTGCCAGGCTGCAGTTGAGACTGGTTAAACACCAAAACCACACTCCTGGTCTCACTGGGTTTGAGACGTGACTCTCAGCCATGCAGCTCAGCGCTGGTTTTTTTTTTGCCTGCCAGTAGTGCACCATCCCTGCTTGCACTTCGTTTTTTTAATAAATTGTGTTTTCACTTTAAATTGTTGACAAAAACCTTCTCGGCTGCAGTTCCTGTGTTAGCAGTCCAAGCAGAAATGCTGTTCCACTTTGCCTGGGCTTGTGATGTTCCATGGATGCTCAGTGCTGCTCCACTACAGCCCGATGCAGCCTGTGCACTCATGTCATGTACAACCCAAATTTTGCTTTCCAGCATAACCTGACCTTTTGTCACTACCCAGAAAGTGAAGGGCTGAGCTATTGGCAACAGTTTTCAGAAGTTGGTGTTGATAACTTTTTTTTTTCCTTCCCCCTTCTTCTTTTTAGACCATGCTGGTGGTTTTATTTAACTGTGAAGAACAAGGCAGGCTCTAATGTTGCCTGAATGGGGGAGACACTGGCATGTTCTCCTTCTGGCAACAGGCATCTGGTGCTAATGTGTGTGGTGGATCAGAGGTGGGAGCACTACAAGGCCATCACTGAGCTGTGCCTGTGTGAGGGGCTCTGCTTTATCCCAGTGCTCAGAGAGGCTGCGGTGAGGGGAGCGAGACTTCGTGTTCCAACAAGCTTCTCATACCCCAAAACCAAGTACAATCATCCAGAAACCGCCTTTTCCCTGTCAGTCACTCTTTCCTCATTTCCTCTCCTGCTGGTGCTGATCAGGCAGGGATTTGTGTGTAACCAAACCCCCTCCTGCTGCTGCACACGAGGCCTTTCCCAGAGCAGTGGGTTTGATGATCCTGGTGCTGCACAGTGGTGTTGGGAGGGAGAGTTTGCACTGGAGATGAGAATGCTGCCAGAATTGGCAGTACTGGTAAAGGAAGTAAAATATCTTAATAGCAGGGTTGGGAGATTTCCCAGAGCAAAGTGAAGGCTGTAGACACTGATTTCTCTTGAGATCTTTTTTTTTGTTGTTAGTCTAACCTTGATCTTTGTCTGAAGTTGGCCCAGGCCAATGTTTCCTGCTGTCTGTTGTAGACTTTTTGAGATTGGCACCTCGTATCCCACAGCCAAACCTCTTAATTCTGCCATGGGGAATGTTTATTCCTCTTCAGTGTTGAATGAGCCATTTCCAGACAGGCTTCGTATCCACTGTGGAGGTGGGTACTAGGAAAGAAACTTCCTTCCGGAGGATCAGGGAGTGGAACCTGCTGGAGTCTGTGTCATTTCCTCTGTCCTTGGCTCTACTCTTCCTCCCCAGCAGATCTCACTGCTGCATAATTCAGAGGGGAGAGGGAGATGCAGCAGGGTGGACAAACTACCTGTGGGCTGTGCCTGAGGCACAGCCTGGCTGGGAGCAGCTCCTGTTATCCCTGCTGGGGAGCGTGGCTGGAAGAGTGGGGATGTGAAGGTTGCGTGAGATAATGCTGTCATCCTTCTGGAAGGCTCTGTCTCTGCTCAGCCTGTTGTCCAAATGTCTCCTCTCTTGGCCCAACTCCATCCTAAGCCTTTCAGGGTTCCATCTCTTCAGTCTTCACCCTTCCTCATTTCTCACATTATCTCCCCTCCTTTGTGCTTTAACCCCACGAATAATCTACTCTGGAGTAGTAAAGAAGGCTGACAACACCCTGAGCTGCCTTAACAGCTGATCTCTCACAACCAGAATTCATCACACGTTTCTTCGTGTCAGTTTTCTGTCACAGGAAGGTGAGCGCTGTTTATTCCTGGCAAACAGTGAGTGTTTGAGTATGAGCTGCTTTTGGTTGGGGCTGCTTTAGTGCACATGTGGCCTCCCCCTCACCTGCTGGACACAGAAAGCTCTGCCTGGGCTTTCAGTGCTTAACCAGATGCAGCCTTGAAGAGCTGAGCTTGTATCCTAAACGACCTGCAGCACCAGAGCCAATTTGTGAAAAGTTTTGTGTCAAGAGTGAATTTGATATCTCAGCTGAGGACTCTCTGGCGTGTTTGCATAGATTCAGAGAGTTTATGGTCAGCAGGGACCATTAGATCATCTAGTCTGATCTCCTGTATATCACAGGTCCTTAAATTTCACCCTGCTACTCCTATGTGAAGCCAAATAACTCGTGTTTGGCTAAAGCAGTACTTCCAGAAAGACATCCAGCCTTGAGAATCCACCCTTTTCCTGGGGAGTTTGTTCCAGTGATAATTGCACTGGTTTTGAGACGCTTTTCCCTTATTTACAGAGTGAATGTTCCCAGTTTGTTCCCGTGCTTTGCTCTTCTGCAAGTGTGAAGAGCCCTTAAGTACCACGGAGGCACTTTGCACCCAGCAATCCAATCGCCTCCCAGTCTTATTTTGATAACACCAAACAGATTGAGCTGTTTAAATTTTTCACTGCAAGGCATCATTTCTAGCCCTTGAATCACTTTTATGGCTGGTTTTTTGGATCCTTACCAATTTTTCAGCATCCTTGTAAAAATAAGGGCACTAGAGCTGGATGCAGAATTTCAGTGTCATCCCCCATGGTGTCATATTTAGATGTGAGTGTGCTGTCCAGTGCCTGCTCTGCTTGCACATCCAAGGGATGTGTTTAATCCTTTTTGCTGGACACTGCGTTGGGAATTCAGCCATTGTGGTCCCTAAAGGCTTTTTGGAGAAGCTGCCTCGGGCACGATCTCCTGGAGGCTTAATTTTGCATGTGATGCCAGATGAATAACATGACATTTGATGTTGGAAACCCCCAGATTTTGAAGCTGTTATGATAAACCCTGTGTGAGTGTTCTGCAGCCATCGTTACTTACTGCTCCAAACGGGCAGTTTGACAGCAGAATTTCCTTTTGCTGATTAAAAACCTTGCTAGTGAGTCTCTACCATCTTCTTTCCATCCAGTTCAGTGAGGGTCCCTGAAGACCTCTCTTTAAGACGTTACTGAATCAGTTTATTCGTTTAATGATAGTATTTTTTCAAGAATGTTGTGTATTACTAATTCATGGAAACCAAATTTAGCTACCAGCTTGGTTGAAAAGGAAATAACACACATATAAATATTCTATTTGACCTGCTTTCGTTGAGGTGAAATTTCTGCTAGTAAATTCGTTATTAAATTATGTTGAATTTATTTACAAGTCAGATACTTGTTTTGGAGCCAGTGAAGTTACCACAGCTTGATCTTTACGTTACTAAAGCAGATAATTTTCTTCCTTAACGTTTTTCCTCTCCCCTGCTCCCTGCTGGAATGAAGGAAGAACTCAAAAGCTCACTGCTTTTGCCAAAGGGCTTCTTAAATGCCTCTTTTTCCTCTTGCTGGGTTGATGGCTTGTAACTCTTACATCCAGGAGATGTGTCCTGGAGCTGGAGCTGCTGCACTGCGAAAGACGAGGGAGCTGCAGGAGTCTCTCAGTGTCTCTTTACCTGTAAATTAATTTTTTTATGCCTCAAGGCCATGATGCATCAGGGTTCCCTCTCTCCTCCGTGTCATAGCAAATTGGATTTTACGTTTGTGCGGTGTCTGATGTTAAGTAGCAGGATTTTCACTGGAATTGCTTCTACTGCTACAGAAATGAATCCATTTCAGGGCAGGACATTGCTCTGCTAAGCAGAAACCTGCACTAAACACGTGGCAAGAAGCAGCCAAGGCAAGCCCTGCATCCATTTGTGGTTGCAGGTGGTATATGAAGAGAAGTGATTATGGTAATTAGCCCAGCTGGAATTTGCCCACAGCTCTGTGGGTACCTTGTAAACACTGCAAAAATGCCAGACAATCTCAACAGCCCTTTTGTCTCGTCTCCTTTATGTAGGGTGGCCATTTGCACAAAACCCTTTCCACCAGCACTTTGGTGGGGTTACACCTGTAGCAGTAAAAATTCCTCCTGGTGTCCTGCCAGTCAAGCCCACTGCAGCATCCTGGACTTTTCAGGAGTCTCTGTATCAGTGTTGGACTGGGTGCCTGTGGAAAAAAGAGGAATAAACCCTTGAGCTGAGAGTGAGAATATGGCACGTTTTGGGTGCCTGGATGTTATTTCACGCCGTTCTCAGCAAGGAAGCTGTGCCTGGAAAAGCTTGACTGCCCAAGAAACCCTAAAAATATTTGGGATGAGTGTGGTACGTGTTTTGGAGCGGAGCTGTGTGGCTCTGTGGTCTGTATCCCAACCCCTTGTCACCGAGGAGACCCTTAGACTCAGGAGAATGTCCTGCTGTGCTCCAGGCCCTTCCACTCCGGTGGAGACAGAGCATTTGTTACAGGCAGTTTTGCATCTGGTCTCTTGATTAATGGACTTGTCTTTTGCAGCCTATTTTGACTCTGACACCGCTTTCTGCTCCACAGATGCTTTGCTGATGTTGAAGAAAGTTTGCCTCGCTTGATAAAGACCAGATCCTGGAATTTACTTCCAAACCTGAAGTAACAATTTTTAACTTGAAATGCTTTTTCCCCAGGAGTCACTTCTCCAGAATCTTTCCCTTATTTGGTGCCTCCTTCCCAGCTGGGGCTGATGCTCAGGTGCCAAAGCTTTGTGCACTCCTTGCCCGGAGCCAAACGGGTTCAGGCACAGCAGACCCCCATCCCAGCCTGGCTCATGGCACTCCTTTTCCTGTGCTCTGCTGTGGCATTTCCAGCACTGCTGGGCTGGGGAACACCATTTTCAGCGTGGTCAGTGCAGTCTCTGGAGGTTTGGTTTTGGTTTCTTCTCTCCTGGCTGGAGACAAGGCGGATCTTCCCGAAGCTGCCCGAGCGGTTCCGTGTTGCTGTCAGGCCGTGCTCCCCGCGGCCTCGAGGAGATTTGAGCTGGCTCTTCAGCCCCGTTGCTATCTCTGCTCTTTTAGCTGCTCCACGAGAAGTTGTTAGTCACTGTTGATTCCTTCCATGGCAACAAATCCAGTTGGGTTGGCGGCGAGGTGTGTGAATGCTCCCCAAGCAGCACTGGGCTGCTTCCTCTGGTGAGGTTGCCTCTTCCCAGGTGGATTTAGTCTGTCTGCACATGCTGACTCATGACAGCCGAAACAGCTGTTTTCAGCTTCAGGCACTACTGTGTGCAGGGACCCCTTCTTCTTCTTGACAGCTGGTTTGTTTTTATAACTAATGCCTTCACTATATGCTCATAACTTCCATATCGGTGATGCCCGTTTTTCAGCTGGAAGGGCCAAAATCCAGTTTTTGACATAGTTTCGTTGTTGTATAAGCTTTTCTTGATGGGCTTTTCCCAAGTGAGCAACTGGGACGATCCAGATTTGGTTCCCTGTTCCAAGGAGCAGCGTTGCCCACAAAGGGCAGCAATGTCAGTGTACTGGGAGTCCTGGTCTGGCATCCTGATACTGGCACCAGGACCATTTTTGGGAAATCTTTGGAGGGGACCGTTTTTAAGCTGCACAGTGAGTGAGATGAAGGCAGTAAGGTGTTGTAGAGCTCGTGGTAGCACCGTCAGGGTAGTGAGCATGCTGGCAGTGCTTTTGGGAAGTGTTTCTCTCCACCATGTGAATGCAGAGCAGCAGGGGACAGAACTCCCTCCTCTGTGCCAGGCCACTCATGGAGGTTGCTGTTTCCCTGTCCCCGTGAGAAGCTGAGTTTGATGGGAGGAGCTGGGAGGGCTCCCAGAGGCTGAGGGACAGGTGAGTCAGTAGGGAAACAGTCATCCAGAGAAAAGCCCAGTCAAAGCAGCCCCATGGCCTTAGCATGAACCCGAAGATGAAAGGTCCAAAGTTGAGCTATGAGCTCATCAAAACCTCGAGGCTGTGAGAGAAAAAGTGGTGAAAGAAGCGTGAGGTGCCTGCTTGAGATGCCACAGTGTGGGGCACACAGGGCTCTGCCTGGGCTTGCTGGGCTTGTGATTTAAGTTGGCAAGAGGCATGAAACATGCTTCATTCCTAGAGGCAGGTATCACGTTTCCTTAAAAACAATTATAAGTGAGCACATATCTCTGTCCCAGTTCTGTACTGGTTCCTGGGGAGGGTGGCTGGTTAGTCCTTGGGATTGTGAGTGAAAAGGCTGAGCGTGAAACTTGCTCTGAGAAAATGGGGGTGAAGCCAATGTCCTGACAAACCCTCCTGGAGCTGGGTGTCTGTGGAAACACTCTGGGCATGTCCCTGCTGGGCATCACTTTCCATTCAAGGTGGGGAATTTTGGTTTTCCCCCACTGCCGGTAAAGTGTGGGGATGGCAGAACACTCCTGGGGCCGTGGGTGAATGTGGGCCTTGCAGGAAAACTGCCCCAATTTCTTCTTTCCCCCACCTGCAGCCTGCCCATGAGTGTTGCTTTGCAGCAGAGATGGGTCAGGCCACGAGCTCCTTCTCTTTTTCATGTTTCCCCTCAAGGGTGCAGAGCATGGACCCCCTCTTCCAGTCTTGCACAGGGTCTTGCTGTGGGGCAGAGCACTGCCCACGGCCCCACCGAGGCTCTTGCACTGAGCTGGGGGCTGTGATTCCTTTGATTCCTTGGGCTGTGTCTGTGCCAGGGTCTGGGATTTCAGCCAGAGCTCCTTGCAGGAAAACTTTTTGCCTCCACAAGCTGTTGCCTGGAAAAAAAAGTACCTGTTAAAGGCTTCAAGCTCTCAATTACCATAGTGTCCTAAGGTGAAGAATCAGCTATATCCAAACTTCACTGGCAGAATGAATAAGGGCTTTGCTGTGCTGTCCCAGTATTCCCCAGTCTCTTCTGGGTTCCATCTGCAGAGTTAATAAAATGGTGGCAAATCAAGTTGAGTTCTAGTGGAAAGGGCTCTTTAGGGCAGCAGTAAAATAGTGAGTAAGCAAGAACCCCTTGCTGCGGGGGCCAGTTTAATTGGTCTGGCTTGTTTTATGAGACAGGTTTTATGTTTAAACTCGCACATGGCCCGGGAGCGACTGTGCAGCAGGGCATCATTCTCCTGCATGGATCCTCCAGGAGCGCAGCCGGGTTAATTACACCTCACTCAAGGTGCAGAGCAGCTGGCATCAGTCATGGAGTGAGCCCAGGGGCTCAGCAAACAGAGGTGGGAGGTGGCACCAGAGCTGGGATGCCACTCACAACTGTCCCCTGCAGCCAGGCCTGGCAGGGAGCTCGGGAGGCACCGCCAGTGCCCGCCCTGCATCCTCTGGCGTGTGCCCAGCTCTTGGCTGGGCACTGCCACAGCCCTGCCAGGTAATTGTGTCCCCTCCCTGTGCTCCCTGCGAGTGGAAGTGGGGGAGTTGGAGCTGTAAAAGCCCCGGGTGGGTTGGAGCAGCGTGGTGGTGCTCTGGGTCGCTCCTGGTCAGCGTCTCCCTCGCAGCGCTCGGGGCCTGGCTTTTCTCAGCACGCTGAGGCTGTGCAGGCACAGGCAGGAGAGGAAAACCTCCTGCTCTGGGGAAGGTAAAAGCGAGGCCAGTCCACTCCTGCTGTGACACAGCCACCTCCAGGGCCAGGCTGAGTGAGTGCTTACCCACCCACAGCCGTCCTCAGAGCCGTGTAGATAAGGACTGGGGAAGCCAGGAGCTGTGCTGAGCGAGCAGAGGTGGCCTGGAGCAGTAGTAAGCAATTATTCAACTCAGGTTTTGGAGTCAGGGGACCAAAGCAGGGCAGGAAGCTGCCTTCACACCGTGTGCTACAGCCAGCTCCCCTGTGTTTCCTTAGTTCCACGTCCACAGAATCACAGAATGGTTTGGGTAGGAAGGCACCTTAAACACTTCCAGGAATGGGGCATCCACAGCTTCTCTGGGCAGTTCAGTAGCTGTTCAAAACGCAGGGTCTCAGAGGCTCTGCTGGCACATCTGAACATTCTCTAACACCAGATAAATGACGGGGTGCAGCATCACCCCACTCCTCCCTTGCTTCTGGAAGCTGCTCCTGGCAGGGCACAAGCAAGTGCTTCGAGTGCTGCTGCTGAGCTCTCTGTGCTGGCTGCTCTGCAGAACAGCACTGGGGAGGACATCCTGCTCCCTCTCTGCCTCTGACACAGCAGGGAACACAGGACAGGCTGCTGCTGGTGGTTGTGGGCTTGTTTTTTCTGTCGATGGGAATGCTGCCTTTGGGGACTTCTTTTGCAGAACCCCTTGGGCTGTGCTAAGCTTTGAGGTGGTGTGACATGGGAGAAGAGATCTTTGCTTAGGGGGGCCGGGGTGCAGGTATCAGGTTTGGGTTCTTGGGGTGCCAAGGGGGTGGGGTTTGGGGCTCCCGGGGCTCAGCAGCCCTGTGCAGGATCACAGGACCCGGCAGAGGGTGCTGTGTCTCCACCGCCTCTCCCAGCTCCGGTTCCAGCTCCAGCTCCAGCTGTTTGGCACTTGCCTCTGCCTCTGTGCATGATGTTTGTAAGAGTTTGGGCATGTCCATTTGGTTCCCATCTCTAGTGCCACCCCCAGCATCCAGGCCAGGTTCTTCTGTCACTGGGGACATTCTTAATTCACAGGAAATAGGAGAGAGTTTAATTGTTTTCTCCTCTCTCTCTTTTTTTTTTTTCTTTTTTTTTTTTTCCCATGCAGCTGAACAAAAGGTTCATCCTCAGTTTTCTCCATGCCCATGGGAAGCTGTTTACCAGGATTGGGTAAGTGTGCAGGATGTTTATTTTATTTTCCTACATTACAAGTCTTTTTGGAATTTAATATTGTTAGCAACTAAGCTGTGTTTGGAGCTGAGGGCACAGGGTGTGAATTCTTGCAGGCCTAGCCTCCTGGTTCTTATTCTCCTTACCCGCCCTCCAATCCACACTGGTTGGAGCTTGGGCTTTTCCTTCCCCCCACCTCAAAGCCCACTCCTGCCCATGCACCAGGACCCTCTGGCAGAAGCTGAGCTCAGATGGTTCACACCCCCAGGAGGGACTAGAGGCTGTTGTTTCTCTCTCTCCCATCACCTAACTGTGCTCCCTTCCCTTGAACTTCTGGGTTTAACCCCCTCTCTTCCGTTGCCCTCCCCCAGTGCAAAGCTGCCTCCTGGGGCTCTCAGTGGCTGTTGCCTTCAAGGAGCACAAAGCCATCGAGGCAGATCCACGTGGTGGCTGAAAGCTGCCATCCAGAGCGTGTCAAAACAAGCCTTGCCCTTCATCTCCTCACTGCCATTTCGGTGAAAACCCCAAAGCTGAGAGCTGCCCTGGCTGTGGGAACTGGTTTGTACAAAGTGCCCTTGGCAGTGGCTGTCAGAAATGGGTTTCAAGTAATTGAACAGCTACCCTTGAAGCAAAGCAAGCCTGATCCCAGCCTGGGCTGAGATCCCAGCCCGGGGAACATCCTTATGACCCCGAGGGCAGAGCTCAGCCTCGCAGCTGATGGGCTTCCCATGGAGCTGCCTCTGCTCCAGGTCTGGGCTGGCCCTGGCTGTGTGGGAGCAGCTGTTGAGGAGAGACCCCATGTGGGTCTCTGGCAGTGGTGGTCTCTGCTCGAACCTTCCAGTGCCTCGGAACCAGCTGGAGTCTCCTGAGCTCTGCTGGCTCCATCATTCTCCTGCAGAACTGCTGGCTACCAGTCACAGGGCTGAGAGGCCTTTTCCAGGCCGTGGAGGTAAAGGGAGTGTGGGTGCAAAGTGACAGCTTGTCCCTGCTGTTGGGTTTTTTGACTCGGATCTGTAATTCTTTGTCCCCTTTCCCTCCTGGAGCACGGAAGCAACAGCAGTTTTGGGAACAGCTCAGATCCTGCCACACAGCAGCACCTCAGCGCTTGCTGTGTCCAGTGCTGACAGGGGTGACCACTCAGGAGGGGCACTTTGGACCCTTCATAAAAAAAAGGGAAGCAGGGGCTGGCGATTTGTTGGAGATCCAAATATCTGAGGGTCACTGCTGATCTCTCCCTGAATCACAAGGCGCTGATTATCCACTCACAGGCACCAGGCTGTGAGGAGGCTGAGCTGGGTGTCCTGCTGCCTGCAGGAAAAGAGGAGGAGAACTTCAAGAGCCCACAGAAGGTTCTGGAAGTGCAGGGTCTGTGCTGGAGGGCAGAGCATCCGGGGAGCCACTGGTCCCTGGCTCTGTGGGGCCGTGCTTGCGGTCGAGCTCCAGCTGAACGGATGCCAGCAGGGGATTAATGGGGATGTAGCAGAGATCAGTTGCACATTTGGCTCCTGAGACTTTTGTGAAATTAAGATGCAGCGTTTGAGGCAGTTGCTTCCCAGGACAGTCATTTAGAAAACCCAAGTATGTTTAATGGTACAATATGCCCTGAAGTACTTAGAAGGGAACTAGAAAGTAATACCATGACACAGGAAGAGAAAATCGTCCAGCCCTGCTAAACAGCTTCCGTGCTTAAAATAGGTAAAAGGTGAGGGATAGCCAAGTCCTCTTTGGGCAGGATCTTGGGTGATTTATCTGGAAAAAATATGGAAAAGATGATGTTGTCCTAATTGGACTCTTGCTCCTTAAACCACAGGTAAGCAATTTATTAAAAGCTTCCGCTCGGCTCCTGACCTGCTGGTTCTGAGCTCAGTGGGGTTACTGCATGCTGTTCCAGATGTGCTGTGGTATCAAAGCACAGCTGGCGGGGCTGAGGAAGCCCTCACTCCTTCTTGTTGTTATTCCATGGCAGTAATCTTCATCTCCTCAGTAACAGCCCAGCCTGCAAAGGGCTCCTCCATCCCCAGAGTGCTGTCTGCCCTAGGAGGATGTTGCTGGATACACTGGATGTGGTCTGAGATTTCTCAAAATTAGGAAGTCTTTAGAAGCAATCAGTTTGCTCTAATTCTCTGGCTGTGCCCCAAATCCAGGGAAGTTGCCTTTTGCAGGGAAAGCAGTGCATTTGTACTGACAGAGCTGCTCCGTTCTGCACAGCTCCAAAGTACAAGGGGCCTGTTTGTTCCAGCCCATGTTTTTGGGAAGGTAACAGAGACTTTGAAGTGCTCCAGCAAACAGTGCCCAGGGAGAGGGCGCCCTGCTGGTAGAGTCAGACCCAGGTGATGAAAAGCACCCATGAAATAAAGCTAAGAATAAAGCCATTTGTGTCTTTAAAAATAAAGCTGTCACTGTCCTGAAGTCTGTTGGGGAAGCCCAGCAGAATTGCCCATGTGGGTTACCAGAAGTGGCTCATTAATCCAGCCCGTGGTGATATCACAAGATCTGAATCTCTTGGGGGAAGATAGAGGAAATTGCTACAGAGGCCCCCAAGGTCGCCTGTCCCAGCTCCAGATGCCTCACCCACTGTGGATTTTGGCTCCCTCACTCCCATGTGGGCACTTGATAATGTCACTGATAACTGGTGTGGACACTTTGTGGGAGATGTTCAGTCTGCTGGGGCTGGCTGTGGCTTTTTCTAGTGTAGGAACAAGAATCAGTACAGCAAACTCTGGAGAAGAGGCAGTGGGACAGGAGGACCTCCCCCTCTAGTAGTTTCCAAGGTTTTGAACAGCTTCTTGGTTATAAAATTGTCTTCATGGAATACCAGGTGAGAACTGTCATGGGCAACCACATCTCAGTCACTCTTGGGGTTTGACCGTACTCTTTGCAATCATTTCAATTTTTCCCCCCGCTTCCCCAGCTTCAGCTGGGAGGTTGCTGAGGATCCAACAGCTTTGATAAGTGACCTCAGCTAATTCCCTCAGCGATGAAGAGCAGGATAGAGGTGTCAGATTTCCTTGGGCGCTTGTGAGTGGTGTTGAAAGCTCACCCCATCCCCAGCCGCGGGCTGCCGTGTCCTGACGCGCGGCAGCGGCGCTGCGGCTGCGGGGACCCGCTCCAGCTTTGACACTGTCAGCAGCTCCACGAGTCAGAGAGTCCCTGTCCTGTGGGGCTCGAAGTGATGAAGTTTAGGGGCTCGATCACAGTGCCGGGGAGTGCGTAGCCTGGGGGAGACAGGGCTGGGTGCCATGGGATCCGATGTTGCAGCGAGGAGCTCTGGAGGAAGCACGCTCTGGCCAGCGTTCAACGCACTGGAATTGCCACATCCGCAATGTGGCACCAGTGTGTGCATTTTGCTGCAGCCTTGGGAGTCCCATGGGCTGCTCCTGGTCCAAGTGAGCTGCTGGCCCCTTGGCACCTCTCCCAGATTGGTAGAAGTCAGTAGAAAAAAATGGTTGGTCAGAAATGACTCATAAAGGCCGTGTTTTCCTGCCAAAAGAACGCTGCCTGTCGGTCACAGAGCAATCCCTCACTGCCCTCTCTAAGGCAGCAGCCTGCACCTTCATTCCCCACAGCTCCTGGATGGGAAACAGCACCCCGGGGATTCCCCCTTCTCCAGGAGATGTGACACGGGCTGAGCCATGCCCACTTCCCACCCCACATCCCGGGGCACAGCCTGCTCTCTCCAGCCTCTCTCTCTGTCTGCAGGATGGAGACTTTCCCTGCGGTGGCCGAGGAGGTCCTGAGGGAGTTCCAGGTGCTGCTGCAGCACAGCCCCCCTCCCATCGGAAGCACCCGCATGCTCCAGCTCGTGGCCATCAACATGTTTGCAGTGTACAACTCCCAGCCCAAAGGTACCACGTGCTGCACGAGGGGAAACTGGAAGGGGATCAGCCGCTCCCCATGTGGAGAAGGGTGGGGGGACACGCCAGATGGGGAGGTGGGAGTGGTGGTTGGATGCCTGTGGGTGTCAACACAAAGAGCCCTTGGCTGGGCCGTGGAGCTGGCTGAGGTGTCTGAGGAGCGAGGAGGCATCGCATCCCCCTGGAGCCTGAGTCATCAGCAGAGAAGGAGGACGCTGCTTTATGGCCCTGCCTTCCCAGCGTTTAAACTGGGCCCTGCTCGGTGCCTGTGCTGGCACCAGAAGGGCTGGGACAGTCTCAGAGCCCTCAGCTGTTGGCTGTGGCTGCCTGTGTCCATGCAGGAGGATGTGGTGCCACTTTCTGAAACACCAGGCTGGAGCCTGTGCCCCATATTAAGGCAGAGAACACAGATCTAGTGTTAATTACCCTCCTCCTCTCACTTGCTCCATCCACCCAGCAGCCTGGACGGTCTCTACCATTGACAAGTTTAATGTGCTGGGCAGCAGAGATGCCACAAAACCAGAGCTTCTTCACTGAGTGTAAAATGATGCTTCCAGAGAATGTGTTTTTCCCTGTGTCCCCCCAACACTCAGCAGCAGTACCCAGGTCTGCCTGAGCCGTGTGTTTGGGAGCAGAGATGGGGCTGCTCTCCCTGGGTGGGACGAAGCAGCATTTCACATGCTGATGGCTTGGGATTTAGATCCCAAAGATGAAGGCCTCCAGCTGATGGATTTCAGCTAAAGCCAGCATGTGGGCGATCAGGCTGAGCCCCAGAGTGCTGCTGCTGGAAGATCCCTCCCTCGTGAGCCAGTTGGCCACTTGTCAGGCTGGTGGTCAGTGGCCAAGGTCAGCTGATGGAGCAAACCAGCACCGGCCAGAGGGCTGGGAAGTGGCTCCTGTGTGCTGTGCCTGCCTTGCAGGCACCCTCCTCTCCTGGAGGGAGCTGTCAATCCCACTGGCGAGGCAGCCGTGCCCTCCTGCCTGCCAGATGCCAGCCAACGACAGCATGTTTATCTTTGAGCTGCAAAGTACTTTGTGATTATAAGCAAATGCCTCTGCATGACGGTAATTATTGTATTCCTAATATTAATAATACCCCTGGTAGGTGAATTAATAGTGGTGTCTGTGCCACAGACAGGAGCGGGTGGGAAGGAGAGGATGAGATTTGTCTGGGATGGATGGCAAGCCCCCGTGGCAGAGCTGGAAACAATCCCAGCTCTCAAACCGCTGGGCTGTGCTCGTCCATCCATAGCCGAGTTGTGGATGTGTGTGTGAGTGACAGAGGGAGTGCTTTTTATCTCATGAAAAATAAGTATTCTCAGAGTTTTCTGCCTCCTGTGTGGGTAGCTGCCAGCTGCTCCCAGCTTTGGGATCTCTGGAGAAAGCAAACCTGTTCCTGCCGGGGCCCGCGGGCTGCGTGCGGAGCAGGTGGCAGCGCTCATGGAATGCCTGCAGGTCGGATGGCACCACGGCTGCCATCTGATGCCAAGGGCCCTTCAGGGATTTTCCCTGAGGGCTCTTTGCTCTGGTGACCCTGAAATATCGCTGAGAGTGTTGTTGGCACAGCAAACCCTGCTGTCAGCACAAATGCCCCGGTGGTCCCGGAGCGCTCGTACGCCCAGTGCTGGCACGGCGCGGGTCGGGCTCGCTGCCGGCGCTGCGATCCTGGGAAGAGCTGGGTGCAGATGGAAATCAAAAGCAGAACAGCGAAGGGTCTGGAGTTGAGAAGGCAGGCAGGAATGTTGGAACAATCACGGAGTGCCCTGCGCCGGCTCGCTGCTGGCCTGTGGGCTGCTGTGGGCAGAGGCCTGGCGGGAGCGCGCGGCAGGAACGCTGTCGGGAAGGTGCGGGTTTCCATTTCCCAGCACATGAGTCACCTCCCTGTGCTGCAGAAACAGGGGCAGCAGCGGGACCCAGGGGGCTGAGCCACCCCTGTGGGCCTGTGGGAGGCTGGCGGGACGCAGGGAGCAGTCCCACCCTGCCTGCATCCCGAATTGCCAGGAAGCGTTGCTGGGGAGCCGGCTGTAGTCAGAGCTTGGCTGTGTCCACTCCACAGAGCTGGATGTAACTTTGCAGTTGGACCAAACAGCCTCCGGAGATCTCCTCCTACTGAAATCCTCCTGCAAATCTGGGAGCAGAGCGTGTCTGTGTCCTTCCCATCACAGGGGCCTGGCACTCGGCTTGCAGTAGCAGGAGGAGATCCGTGGGTTTGGGGTTGGGAGGGGGGTCTGAGCTTCTCTTCCCTGCTGTCCGGGGGTGTTCTCTTCAGGGATAGCTGCTCCCTCCCTTCCCTGCTGTGTATTTCCAGGTCTCTGGAGCCCCAGCTATTCCTGAGAAACTTGTAAATGTGCTTGTTGCTCCACGTCTGGTGTGTAACAAATCCCTGGTGCTGAGATCCAGTCATGGTGTGGTGTCACCAGCATAACAGTCACAACGTGGGGAATTTTTAAATGAAATTTTAATTTCATTATGAATTTCAGTATGAAATTTTAACCCCTGAATAAGAACTTTTAAGCACAGATTCAGGTATTAAGGAAAATGAAACTTGAACAATTAAATGCTATGTTTAGCACCTGTTCTCCCTCTTCCTCAGTCTTCCACCAGACACAATCCTGATGATTGATGATGAGGCCCCATCTCAGCCTGAGTTTCTCCCATTTTTTTGGTGTGGGTTGTGCTTGGTCTGTCCCAGCCCTTCACTGAGGCAATGGGCAGCACAGGAGCTTGGGACTCACGCATGATGCTTTGTATCTGCTGCTCTTTGCTTTTTACTCTTATTCTTTTGCTGTGGCGTGGGTTTGCCGTGGCCCCTCAGGGGTGCCCCTGTCCTGACACGTGTCCCCTGTATGGCATTTGTGATATGTCCTCTGTGTCTCTGCTCTCATAAACCAACCACTGCCACTCTCACAAACCAACCGACCGCAAGGTCACCGTGTGCTCTTCTTGGGTGACTTTTTTTGTGCTGTGTTTAAACTGGTTTCAAAACCAGCCAGCTGTGAGCAGCACGTGGCATTTCACATCCTCCTCCCATGCAGGTCTCTGCTGTGGTTACCTGAACCCTGCAGTGGGTGCCAGGGCTCAGGTGAGCACAGGCAGGGCTCCGTGGCCCGTGCCCAGTGCAGCTGAGCTGTGGTTGTCCCCAGGGACAGCACCAGGCACGCTGGAGCTGGTCTCAGCTGCCTGTGCAGCCGGGCAGCACTGGGAAGATCCTGGGAGATGAATGGGATCTGTTGTTTTCTCTGACAGAGGAAGCCAAAGAATTCCCACATGAAGTGCATCCCCTGCTGTTCAGCATCAAACAGTGCGTTCCTGCTTTGTCCAGGGAGGCGTGCAGCCAGTGAGGGTCCCGCTCACCCAGCTGCCTCCTGTCAGGAGCACTCCAGGTGTGAAAAAGCTTCTTGCAGACCTCAAACCCATGGGGCAAGGAGTGCCCACCCAGGGCAAGGAGGCAGGGAGAGAGGTGGCCACTCTGCATGACAGAGACTTGCAGTTGCTGGAGCTTTCCAGGGTGGGACATAGGTGACTACCATTGTTTTGGGTCATCCTGGGCTCTGGCTGGGGCGGGACCAGAGTGGGGTGGCCCGTTTAACAGTTTGGTAGCCATCTGCACAAGCAGCTCACAGAGAAGTTTGGATCCCTTTATCCCGACCACAAACACTCCAAGAATTTTAATTTTTTTTTAATTCTGTAATTTGGGGAAATAAAACTCTGGTTTCTGAAAGGACTAATTGAAGCCGTGCTTGCGGCAGGGGCATCTCGGTGAGTGGAGAGAGAGAAACCCCCTCCCAGCCCATCTGTGCCCAATTTACTCCGATCTGGCCTCTCTGAGGCTTTTTTCTTTCTCTCTCTCTCTTTAATAATTTGTTTTATAATTCCTGGAATCAAACCCATCTCAGACACACTGTTTTATTTTACTGTATTATTGGATTATACTTCCTATAAATCACTGGATGTTATTCATAGGCCACCACCAGAATAACTTCCCCTCTCCCCCCTTCACCCCCTCCCGACAGCCCTGCATTCCAAACAAGCGCTCACCAAAGTGGGGGTGCAGCAGCACGGGGCACCCTAGAGACACTTCCCGGAAATCCCAGCAAATTTGCCTGGCTGCGGGTGTGAAGCATCAGGCTGCAGCACCTGGATGCCTTCTGGCACTCTGGGCCGGTCGCTTGTGGAGGTTGTTAGGAGGTCGGGCTTAGGTGGAAGTGGAGAGGGGAGGGGGCTGCCATATGTGCATCCTCAGCACATGTAGGGAATGCAGTTGCATCCCCCAGGGCCCAGCAGAGTCAGGGCACAGAGGCACGGGGAGGGTCTGGCGTTGCTTTAGCCGAGGATTGGGAAAGTGGAAAAGCAGCGGGAAGTGACAGTTTGGGCATAGGATGTCTGCTCTGCCAGGGTCAGCGGGCGAGGAGGAAAACCTACTGCTTGTGCTCATGTGGGATGTGGGGAGGGCTCAGAGGGCCCCCAGGGTGGCAGGGGCAGGCTGGGCTTTGCTCTGCAGACCCCGGGTCTGTCTTCTCGAGTGGAACACGGTCGGGTTCTCTGTGCGAGGTGGAGTCAGCTGGGAAACCTCGACGGCTGGTGCAGAAAGGGAGGTGCTGGGCCAGCAGCTTCAGAGCAGTATCTGTGGGTTTTGCCACACCGGTGTCCTCAGGCCAGTGCTGAGCAGGTCAGTGCTGCAGGGGCTGGGGAGACTCTGCCTGGCTCAGAGAGGAGCTGCTGTCCCACGGCTGTGACTGCAGCCCCTGCAAGGATTTGCTAAGGCCCGTGGCCCTGCTTGCTCCTTGAACACCCACGCCAGCTTGAGATGCTGATCTTGCCCAAGTCGTGACACACACCAGGAAAGATCTGTAGGTCAGTGCAAATCCCCTGAGGTGCTGAAGCAGGTACAGCACTTCCCCTTTTCAGTGGAGAGGACAGGTCAGACCTGAGACGAGGCTGTGCTGTGGTAACCAGCAGCCGGCTCCGCTGCCATCCCGCCCTGCTCACAGTCCGGCACGTCTCGCTTTGCTGACCACAGCTGCTCGGCCTTGCAGCCTAAACCCTTAAAATATCCCTGGAGATGGTGCAGAGGCTGATGGTGTCTGCCCTCAGCAGAGCCTCAGCTCTGACCATTGCCACGGGCTCGTTTCTGCCGCTCGGACCCAGCTCTGCTCATAGAGCTGAGTGCAGCGTCAGAAGAGGCTCAGAGGAAGCACCTTCTGATCACCTGTGGCCTCATCTCGACGTCTTCTCACGAAGCTCTAACCACATCTTGCGTGTTGGAGCTGACAAAAGGTGTAGGGAGTGGACTGCAAGAGAGTCCAGTGCATTTGCCTGAGTTTAAAAATAAAGCAGTGCTGTGGGTAGCTGCCTTGGTTTGGTGGAGTTTTAAAATTAGGCACAAAAGAAAGCTTAATAAACCTCAGGCTATAGATAGCAGCAGAAGCAACTTGATCTTTCCTTGTCTGGGGAGCAGAACTGAGTCCTTTTCTCTTAATTCCCTTCTTTGCATGGTAAATACACACTTCAGCTGTGGGCTGTGACACCTTTGGGCTAAACAACCAGGAGGCTGATGAAGATGTCACATTGCAGGGCTGTGTCGTGGGGACACTGAGCATCTGCAGCCCTGTGCTCTGTTGAGAGCAGAGCCCGAGGTCCCTCCACCTGCCTGGGGGCTCAGTTTGTGGTGCAAAGCCCACTTGATGCGGGGAGGCTGGGGTTGAGCAGTTTGACATCTGGCTTTCCCTGGATGCTGGGGCTTTGGTGGCTGTGCAGCAGTTGTGGACTGAGGTGTGTGCACTGAGATCTCCAGCTGCACCTGGCAGCCTCTGCGTGACTTCCCCTGGGAGAGTGGGCAGTGCTGTCTTAGCAGGGTGGTGTTAAGACATAACACTTCCCAAGGCCTTAAGTTTGGAGGAACTGGATGTTTAATTTATCCTTCCCCTCCTTTCACATTGCTGCTTATGTTTGCTTTGCGTTTGAGTGGTAACGAGGAGAGGAAACCCAGAGGAGGGCTGGGTGATTCTGGTGTCCATCCTTCCCCTTGCTGCCTGCCTTGCACTGAGGCTCCTGGGCGAGCTGGTTCTGTGATGTCACTGCCTTGGCAAAGGGATTTTACACTTAACCTGTTGTTTAGTGATATCTGCTGCTTCCTGTGTCCAGACACAGCCCAGACCTTGAGATGTGTGAGCAGGAGGAAAGGTTTGAAGTGGTGCAGGGAATGATACCTGCATTGCTCATATCAGGAGCCACACGACTTCCCGTGCTGAGCCTCCTGAGGGACACGTACGTGTCCAGAGATGGCAGCTGACCCTCCAGGGTTTCTCCTCTGAGCCACTGGGAGTGTTGGAGGTTGGCACAGTTGCTGGGAACTGTCGGCGCCTTTCCCTTCAGGGAAGGAAACTGTCTCGGACTTGAGACACATCAGTAAAGTTCAGGTAAAATAATTCTGGCCCAGACGTGTCTTCAGAGTCTTGCTCTCGGGCTCTTGAGGCTGGTGGCAGCAATGTTTAGACCAAAGTCTTCCTTTGCTTATTCCCCTCCGTTTCCTGTTTAAAAGGCAGATTGTCACATATTTGGGGATTTATTTACCGTAATTGGAGTTATTTTCCTGGCTGCTGGCTTCTGCCCTCTGATGCAAGACTCCTCAGTGAAACGTGTGTCCAGAAAGCCATGTGACTTTTTTTTCCCCTTGCCACAAGTGCCAGCAGGAGATGCAATAATCAACGCGCTGCAGGGAATTTCCACTGGCAGTTCAGGTTTCTGAAATCTAGACGTTGGCTTGGGAGGCAAAAGATTGAGCAGGGCTTTGTGGCAGGGAAGGGAAAGGTTTCCAGCAAAATTGAGTGTTTGCTGGTGTGTCAGACTCTCCACTCCTGCCCTCCAACTCAAGTGCAGCAAATTCCCCATCGAGTAGTGTTGGATGAGCTTGCTGGGGGCTTCTGCCTGGTCTGCCTGTCACACAAGCACATCCTTACATCTGCCCTTGAAGCTGTTCCACGGGGTGATACCGGGATCTCATTTCAGGGCAACAAATAGAGGGGAAATGATTTGTAAACACAAAGCCTGAGTCTGCTTCAGGGCCAAGCTTCAGCAGCCCAAGCAGCAAATCAGGACAGAGCTGGTGACAGGTGAGGTGAAGTTGGAGAGGCTTTGCTGTGGTTCCAAGGCACGGCCAGCTCTGCAAACTCTGAATCCAACCCACTGTTTGGACGAAGAAGCAGCGTCGCTGTGTAAAATCAAAGGCAGGAAATAGAGCAGTGGCACACTGTGTCCGTCTGTCCTGCTGTAAAATTACAAAGGGGTTGCTGAGGCAGCTGTCCTGGGTCTCTGCATCTCCCCAGCTTTGGTGGTGGAGAAAGAGGGGTGCTGGGGAGTCAGAGTGAGGTGCACCAGGTGCAGCGGCTTTGGTGAAGCTTGAGATGTTTCCAGCGTGACAGGAAATCCTCTCGCTTTTGAAGAGATATTTCTGATTCTTTAATGTGCCTTGCACCTTTGATTTCCTCACGCTTTTAAGCAGCACCAAGTCAATTACTGTATTTCTGTTTAATTCTCTGAGAGAACACTGTATAATTAGGCTAATTATGCTGCTTTGTGAAGTTGTAAAACTCCTGATTGAGCTTGCGGGGCTGTTTTATAACCTGCCAGGTGTAGGCAGGGAGGGCTGCCCGCCCCGTGCCCCGTGCAGGTTTGGGTGCAGCCTGCCAGCTCGGTGAGGGTAGTTCCTTCCCAGGGGCTGCCCCACGGGCTCATCCCCTGCCAGCTCCATCCTGCCTTCCTCTTTTCACAGGCTGCAACCCCTCTGGGAATCCTTTGCCTGATGCTGGGGGGGCTTGTTGGGATCTCTTCTTGCCTTAATGTTGAGATCAGGAAGGGCAGCGTAGCCAAGGCTGTGTTTCTACTCTTGAGTGTATCTGAGGAGGTGACCTCACACAGGTTTAGGTGTGGAAATCTTTTATTTTCCCTAATTAGGCTGCCTGTGCTGTGCAGCAGGTTCTTGGCAGCACAGAGCTGGCTCTGCCTGCGCTAAGTGACAGTCAGGAGGAAGGTGTGACCTTCAGGAGTCACCCTGGCTGTGTGATGCTCACTCCAGCTTCACTGACCAGGACAGTTTAACCCTGCCTGAGTGACAGCCCTGAAGGTACATTGCCCTTCTCAGATGGAAGGGTCATTTTTAATGCTGGTCATTGTGGCTGGTGGTGGCCTTAGGGCTGGCTTGTAGGTGACACAGAGGGCACAAGTGATTTGTCTGCCCTCGAGACTCCCAGGTCTCCGAGGAGAGACAGGAGAGGCAGACAGGAGCGCGTGGCTGTGGAATGGGAAGGAGATACGCTATGGGGATGGCTTTGCCTGTGGAGTCTCTCCATTCCCCCTTCTCCCATCCCTTCTGGGACCATCTGGCCCCCTGACCCTGGCTCGCTGAACTCCCGGTGCTGCTCCCCGGCCACCGGAGCAGGGACATCTTGCGTAAAAGCAGCGCCTGCTCTCCGCGTAATGGCACGAGGACGGAGAAGGAGGCTCCGGCTGCCAAAGGCGGGTTGGGAACAGCATAAACCCTTCATCCCGAGGAGCCAAGGGCTGACAACCCTCGTGCCTGGTGCTGGGAGCGGAGCTCGTCCCGCCCGGGGGGCCCCAAGGAGAGCGGCCAAGGGCGGCCACATGGGCCCGGGTGGCTTTAAAAGCAGGCGCAGCGGAAGTGATGCTGCCTGGCCCATCTGCACGGGGAGCGGGAGACGCGCCCCAGCTGGTGCGAGGCCCTGGCAGCCCCGGGAGCTGCCGTCTGTTGGGGTTTACTGCTGTCTACGTTGAAACACGGCTCGGGAAGGACGGGAGGGGGGTCGGCGGCACGGTGCCAGTCCCAGTTCTCCTGGCCTTCTCGTTCCTCTCTCCTCCTCCTCCTCCCCGCTCCCTCCAATGCTTTAAAGTCACATTTCCAGGCCAGACATAGAATTAATCTCTGGGCACTTCACATTGCTGGCAGCGCAAAGCAGGATGTGGGATCTTTTTTTCTCTCTCTCTGCGTCTTGGCTGACTTTTTTACCTCTCGAAGAATTTGGAAGGGCCGTGAGATTCCCCCCAGCCCCCCCCCCCCCCCCCCGCCGTGCGGGTTTTCACGGACCCTGTCCC
>VZRO01006407.1:202013-225609 GCA_013397915.1 Daphoenositta chrysoptera | reverse complement strand
GTGCAGTTTTTCAGCACGCTGATCACCCTGCTGTGGCTTCACCCTAATAGATTTCATATGCTGACACAGTTGACATCAGTACCAAACTATTTTACATGTGATCTGGTGTATTTCCTGAGGAAATCTGCAAGATATTTATTAAGAACTAATAAAATAAACCTCTCCATGAGCTTTTAGGTAGTTTTCAATTTTTCATGTCTCTCTCGTTTCCTCTTATCAATGAGTTTCTATTTTCTCCCTCCTCTCTGACCATTGCAAAAGGAAACAAAAATAAATGTTTTAAACCCGTTCCTGAATGGACACTGGGAATATTTCTGTAGTGATGTATTAGCAAAGTCGTATTTTTAGGGCTGTATTGTCAAGACTAAAAATATCCCGCTGCAGTGCATCCTTTTTATAGGGCTTTGTGTATGTGTGTGCTGAGCATTGTACAAGTTTGCACCAACGTGTAAAGGACTTTGTACTACTGCAGCGTTGCCTCCCCATCACAGCTGGACTCCATTAGGCCTTGGAAATTAGTGTAATCCTGGTTAAGAAAGGAAAAAAAAAAAAAATTAATCAATCTCGCAGAGCCGCGTTTCCCCAGCTGAGCCGGGATACCTGCGTGGCAGCCGCGCTCCGGAGGGCTCCAGCAGCCGCTGGTTTTGCCACGGCGTTCCTGCCCCGGAGGGTGTTCCCTGCCGGAGAAGGGCGGCTCCGCTCCCCCCGCTCCCCCCGGAGCGTCGGGCTCGGGGCAGGAGGGGCTGCGGGCTGCATCCCCCGCGGGTTCCGCACCCTTTGGGGCCAGCAGCCCCATCAGCACGTGTTTGTGTGTAGCTGCGAGCGGGCGGGATGCCTCGCGTTCTCAGAGGGATTCTTCTCCCTCTTTTCTATTTGTGTCTCCTTCGATTAACCGCGATGGCAACAGAGGGACCCCGAGGTGTGCGGCGGGCTGGGAAGCCGCCTCCCCTCGCTCCGCGCCGGCGGCGGGGTCCCCTCGGCGGGGCTGCTCCCCGGAGCGCCCCGGGAGGCGGCTCTGCCTCTCCGTCACGCGTGATGGATGCAGCCCTTTCCAAACGCGATTTCCCCTCGGGCTGGCGTCCGCGGATGGCGGCGTGGCGCTGCGGCCGTCACCGCTGTCCCCAGCAGCAGCCCTGCGTCACGGGCGGTGGGGACAGCGGCTGGTGGGGACAGCGGCTGGCGGGGACCTGGCGGCCGGGCCAGCGCCGTGCGCAGGGCACACGCCGCGCTCCCCCTCCGTCCTCCTCCGTTCGCTCGCGGGCTCCTCGCCCTAAAGCTTTCCTGTCTGCTGCCGTCTGGAGAGCCACAGCCTCTCTGCTTCCTGCAGAGCGGTTCAGCGAAAGCAGTAATTAGGGCCCGTAAAAATTTATTTTATTAGCGAGAAGTGTTGGTGGGTAATTGGCCATAATTTGAACCCAGCCANGCGAGCGCCTGTGCTGTACCCGTCCTTGAGGGTGTTTGACACTGGCATGGGAAGAAAGGAAACCTTGTTTTCCAAGAACTCTGCTCTTTCTCAGCTTGATAAGCATTTAAAATAAAAGCTGCACAATTGGAATTGGCAGAGCATCCTCATTCTTTTGTCTGTCTGTTTATTTTTTTCCCCTCATCCCTCGACATGTGTGCTACAGCCCAGGGTTACTACACCCCGTGGAACCACAGGCCTGGAGCTCTGCAGGCGCACGCCGAGCTCTGCCCACCCCCGGCCTGGCTCTTTGAAGCCTGGCAGAGCAACAGAGATCCAGCCCCGACCCTGGCAGCCTGCTGATGGCCAGGGCACTGAAGCCTTTGACAAAACGTGCGTTCTCAGCCCCTTTCGGCTCCCCCTTCACTCGCAGGGCAGCAAACCCAGGGCTGCGCCTGCAGCCGGAGCGGTGGTTTTGGAATCAGGCTGCGACTGCACTGTATGGACCCGATGGCTTTGGTATTTATAGGCTTGGTTGGAGCAGCCTGAGCGTGGCCAACGGAGCGGGAGCGGCTTGAGGGCCGACGCTCATCCCGACGGAGGGTGATTGGAGAACTCCCTGCTCCGGGAGCACGGAAGAGCCAAGCCCCTCTGCACACATGTCACGCGCGGTTACTGCCGGTTGAATCACACCAGGGAGTTACTTCAGGCTACTAGCCCTGGTTGTTGCTTTGGTGTAAGTTACTCGGGGCGTTCCTTCAGGTCCGTAGTGCTTGTTTTTCGCTTGGCAGCCTCGGGGCTGGGACCTGGTGTAACCGTTTCCCAAGGAATATTTTTGGTTTGAAAACTGAAGGTCAGCAGTTCGCGAGGGCTGCGCTTGCAGCCAACTCTGTGGTTCGCCTTGTGCCACTGGGCCAGCAGCACTTGAAATCCTGATCAATTGATCTGCAACAATATGAAACCACGAAGGGCGACTGCCAGTTAAAACTCCCCGTCTCGCCCCATTTTCCCCACCCAAAGTGTCTTTCTGCCCATATCCCCTTTCTTGCCGCCTGTCTCCCTCCCTCCCTTTCGGCTGTGTATTGGAGTTTTTGTCTATCTTTTTCCATCTCTCTGTCTCTTTTCATAACAGTTTTTAATAATGTTTTAGTTAGTTCCAGCCTTTTCCCTCAATGGATCCCATTGGAAAATGCATTTGAAAGGAAACAGTTATACACTTCCCTTCCTTTGAAACTCTGTTGGCACCTTTTCCAGTGCAGTAAACCATACAACATGGATTTTCAAAGTTTCCAAACACAGACATGCTGGCGTTAAATTTATGAAAAAATATTTTATTCGGCTGTATAGTAACTATGAGTCTCTGAGCTGCTGGTCACAGTGAAATCGAAGCTCGCTTTGGAACTGCAACAGGTTTTCAATTCTCTGCAGGAAACGGTGCTGGAGCCCACAGCTCCCTCGTGTTCTCCTGCCAGGAGACACAGCAGCAAACAAAAGGGGTGCTGGGGCACCCCAGGGCGAGCCCACCACCCCCCAGCACAGCCTCTCCCTCTGTATGGCCATGCTGGGAATGCTGCAGCAACGGTAGCTGCAGGGAATATCAATTCATGCCAATCCTATCTCAAATCACGGGGGGAAAAGAGGAATTTGGCATAAAAACGTGATGTCTTATGCTTGTTAATGAACGTGGAGGGTTCAGGCTCTGTAATTCCTGAGTGCTGTGGCGGGGGCTCCATCGCCAGTGCGAGCGTTGGGACCCGAGGCTCCGGCTCCACGCGAGTTGTTGGAGCACTGAGATCGTATTTTCTACGAGGGGGGCTCGGATGTTGGATTTCCTGGAATGGTTTCTCTGCGTGCTGTGGGTTTGTGCCTGTGGTCACGGCCCTTCCCGCAGGGAATCGCTCGCTCGACACCTGAGAACCTCCCTCCGCGTGGCACCGCTCGGAGCTGGATTTTTGCCAAATTTCCACAGAAGACCACAGCCCCCGTTCACCACGAGGGGTCTGGTGGGTCAATCTGGCTGTATCCTCACCAGGAGGATTCTGAGGGGTTGTTTCCTCTCGAAGGCTGTGCCCGGTGGCACTTGAGGTGTGGTGTAAGGCAGATAAAACCTCCTGTGATAGACAAGGTGATGATATGGCAAAGAGATCCCAGGCTCAATTTTCCTGTTGCCCTTTTACTTGTGAAATTCCTTTCCCTTCTCATGGGAGTTTTCCAGAGAAGTCACTGATTAAGTGTTATCATCGTGCTCGGTGCCACATGGAGCGTAGGAAGAGCTTCAAGATTCAGGTCCAAATAATTGGATAGTGTAAACTCACTGGTTTGTGCTCAAAGCATTTTGGGTTTGGGTGCCTTTTTTCATGGTACCTTGGAACTGAGCTTAAAGGATTTTCTAGTCCCTTGACTGCTCACCTTGAGATGCAGGAGATGGGAGTTCTCCTAAAAACATAATCCCTTCAGGAGCTGCCTTTGATCCTACTTGATGCAGAGTTGCCCAGTGTCTGCAAATTCCATCCCCTCTGTGTCACCAGCCAGCCAACAAGTGAGGGACACAAAAATAGTTGACCACATGAGTTGGCAGGAGTTAAGGGGGCTTCTGGATCCCCCTGAAAGTTCAGGACCAAGGCAAAGAATGGAATCAAGTTCTCCATCTTAATCCCCCAAAACCATGACCTTGTCCTGCAGCCCTCAGCCTCGCTGAACACGTGCACATTTCAGCACATCAGAACACTCTGCAGGAGGGTCTCTGCTGCCTGTTAATTCTCTGTGTTGACTGAAAATGGTACCTTGAGGGGAGAAAAAGTGATGTGTCGTTAGGACGGCTTTATGGTGAGTAAGTGTGATGGAGTTGACTCGAAGCTGCATAGATGCCTCCAAGTCTGATGTCCTGAGAGTTTTTTGCACGTGTAATTTCCATAGTTTTCAGAAAAGCGAGCTCCCCAGTGGAACCAGGCTGACCTCATCTGGGATCCTCGGCTGGCACGTAAATCTGGATGCACCACACGAGCCTCTGCCACGGCAGGAATGCTGGATGTGTGGGGCTGGGATCCTCTGGGAAGGGCAGCCACTGATGGTGCCAGCAGAGCAGTGAGGGGCTGGAGCAAGGGCTGCTACACTGTGCCTCACTTGTGCTGCTTCAGCCCTCTTTTCCACCTGCCTTTCCCTCTCCAGTGCCTCCCCTGGCTTGGTTTATTCTTCTGTCCAAGCAGATGAACCAGCTGCTGCTTTGGTTGGAGCAGCATGAGAGAGCTGGCTGATAACGAGCACCCAGATTTCCACAGGCCCCCACCTTGGCAAAGCAGGATGGAGGTGGCAGAAGGCACACCCAGACCCCTCCGCTGTCCCCTGCCAAATTTCTGCTTCCTGCTCCAAGTGTGAAGGTGCTAGGGATTTTGCTGAAATGGTCAAAGAATTTTTAACTTGAGAAGAACAATATATTTTCCCTAACCTCATTCTGGCAAATGGCTGAACCTTTGTAGTTGAAATTTTCCCAATAAATTTAGCTCGAGGAAAGCTTTTGGCATGAAGGATTGCAGCCTAAATGGTTAAAGTTTGGCAAAGTTCTTAGGAACTGAAACCAAGGTCTTACAATGGAAAGTGTTAGGTAAGCATCACTGCAGGCAGAGTGGCTGGGCTGTGCCCCTCTTGTTGGGGTGTCCTGGCACCAGGGGTGCCACTGCCATCAGCCAGGGAGGCTGGAGGGGCCAAGCAGGGCTGGAGTGGGAGGTGGGCAGGCAGTTCAGGCTTGGAAGAATTTGATGAAGACCCTGGGATTGATTTCCTGCTTCCCAAGAGCTGGGAGGAGGGCACAGATTTCACTTCACATTTTGGCATTTTCTTTGCAAACCGACACACTGGGCCCTCAGGAAGCCCTAAGGAGACGAGCAGCGAAGGAGGGAGGGAACGTGCTGGAATAGAAGCTCCACACTTTGCTGTTCCTGCCCCATCAAAGGCTCCTTTCTCTGAATGCTCCTGTCTGCAGGCACTTGCTCTCATGAGCTTTAACTGCAGGCTCAAAGTGCTCACCCAGGTTCACACTCAAGGAAGCCAGTTCCAGGCTGTCTGCTCACATTTAGCTGCCAAGGACGTGCCCACCCCCAGCAAGAGCTTGAGGAGTGCAAAATGCTGCCTGTTATTTGCTGCTGTTATTTGTCCTGGTAAAACTTCCCTCTGGGCTGGAGGAAATCTCTTGGGAAGTCCTGTTCACACCTCCTCCTGGTTGTAAATAACATCTGACACAGTTATGGCTGGGCACACACAGCTCCTGGGGGGATGCTGGTAGCTCTTGCCGTGCTGCTGTGTAACCCAGCCAGGCTCCCCAGCTCCTCACAGGCTCTTGGTGAGGTTCATAGCTCTGGCATCTTCAAAAAGGGCTGACAGATCTGTGCAGACAGAGGATAGGCCACCAGGGGTTATCTTTTATCATTCTGCATCATTGCAGTGCCCCTAAAACCCTTTTCCATTTCTGTCATCCCTGATTTTTCTTCTTTCATGCATCATTCCCTGTTTCATCTGAATGCCCTGCTCGCCTCTGGGCCTTTTTGCCTTCGCAGCATCTTCAATCCCATCCTGCTTGTGCATTTTATGGCAAATATTCCCTCCACAGGACGAGACAGCTGGTGCCAGGCTGGTCTGGAGCTATAGATATGCTGATGAGCCGGCGTGCCAGCTTGAAGGGACACGCTTCCTTATGAGCCAGCCAGGAGTTACATCCATTTGGATTTGCCAGCCTTTCAGCTGCCAGACGGGTCAAATTCACGTTGCTGTCAGTTGCTGGCAGCAGAACCTGTGGCTCTGGGGATCTGCAGTGAAGACTTTGCTGTGCCTGTGTCACGAGTGCCAGCGTCAGCTCCCGCGCTCGGAGCGGCTCCGGTGAGGGCAGTGCTGAGAAATGAGAATTTCTCTGGCAATCCTCCATGGATGAGCCTGGAGGTGCCTTTTCCCCAGCTGTGATGGCTGGGGAGTGGCATGGCTCAGTGCAAATGTGACTAGTGACAACTGGGATGTACGTGCCTCCCCAGGCAGGGGGAGTGTTTCTGACTCTCTGTGGGCTGTTCCACATCCCAAACTGACTCCCACAGCCTCGCTGGGGTCAGGGGGGCAGAGCAGGATCCTGGCCTTGCAGGCTGGGTCAAGCACCCCAAGCGTGTGGGGAGAGCTCCAAAGTGCTGCTTAGTGCAAGTGGAAATGGCTTCAATCTGTGTTTTGACTGATGGGTCTTTTCAGGAAATTTCTGAGAATAACATTTCTAAAAATGGCTGCTTCTTTCCACTGATATTTCCTGGAAAAGGCTGTAGTTAATTTTAAACCACTATCCTTTTCCCTTTTCAAGTGGAAATGGCTTTGTGCTTGTCCTCAAGGCTAATGTCATTCTTTCTAACTTAGCCCGGGTTGTGTGGTGGGGAGGGACATGGTGCCACTGCCATTCCCTCCGCTTGCAGGTCCTGTTGGTCTTCCAGAGCTGCACAAATTGGGGTGTTGGGGACACTCTGTCCACGTGTCTGCTTTCCCCATGGAAATTAACAACTTCTTATTAAGTTATTATTATTAATAGTCACCTCACAATGATGTTTTTTGTCGTTGACTCCTGGCCAGCCCCGAGTGCACAAGAAAGCTGTCCCTAAAGCCATTCCCTAAAGCTTTGTTCATCAGGGTCAGGAAGGATATACTGAGCTGGTTATCGCACCCCAGGTGCAAGGATCCAGCCCTGCCTGGGCTTAGGGACAATCAGAGCCAGACACGAGCTCCTGGAGCAGCCAAGGGGAGCTGGCAGCTCTGAGCTGTCTGGGGCAGGCAGCCCCTTCACGTCGGGCAGAGCATGGCTTCCCCTGTGGCTCCTGGGCAGGCTCGCTGCTTCGGGTGGGAATATGTCATTAATTTTTATACCTTCCCCTGTAAACCATCGACCCTTTTTATGATGTCATGAGGGATTCCTTAATTTTGCAGCTGCTTCCTGGTTACGTCAGAGAAGAGCCTCCCGTCCTAGAGCCCAGCGCTGCAGTCCAGGACGGCTGGAAACAAATGAAGTGTTGAATATCTAATGGCTTCCACAGGGAGAGCTGCTCCATCCTCCCCAGGCCCCCGGCATTCCTCACCTCCTAGGCCTCCCTCCTTCCCTCCCTCGGACAAGTCAGGGTTGCAGAGGGAGCTGCTGCTCCTGGGCGGCCCCAGCTGCTCTGGGAACACGTGCAGCGAGTTCCCCGCTGCTGCTGCTGCCACCGAGACCCTCCCAGGACCTTCCTGCCTCTCCGTGGGGGGACATCAGCACAGGGAGGTGGATTGGGGGCATCCAGGTTATTACTAAAATCCAAAGGTTGCTTTGGAAGGGGTTAGTGTGCTGCAGGTGGTGATGTTCAGCTCAGCCACACTGCTGGGATGGCTGGGGCTGCCATCCTGTTTGCTCAGAGTGGGTGAGCATCCTTCCAGGAAAGCTGCCCATCGTTCCCAGGGTATCATCCAGGGCTGAGCAGCGCCTCCAGGTTCCCAGGCTCTCTCTGGGACAGATGAGTGCGTGTGTGACTCTCCAGTTCCCAGAGCTGGGAGTGCCAGTGACTCACAGCTCCCCTGCGAGGGGGTGTCGGGGAAATGCCCCGCAGCTGTGAGCATCCCCCCTGGCTTCGCTGCTTTATATTTGCTTTCTATTGCCGTGGTGGTGTTGTGTGTGCGGTCTGCACCAGCCAGGGCCGGCAGCAGGGCTCTCCTCACCCATTTCCTGCAGACAGCCCCACCCCGGGGGGCTGCCCTGTAGCCGTGCCAGGGCTGCGTCTGGCGGGGAGTGACTCACGGGGAAAGCTCGGCAAAGCTGGGTCTGAGCGAAGGAATTGCCTTCAGGTGCTGTCAGCTCCAAAGTGACCAGCCCGGGTCTTTTCCCCTCGGGGCAGCAGCCAGCTGGTGAATCAGTTGTCTGTGCCTCCACGCTCGATGTGCTGACACATCAGGCGGGTGCCTTCACCCCCAGCCCTGCGCTCACCGAGCTCCTGCAGCTCCGGTGTCCCCCGGCCAGCCCGTTATGTCATCCTTGGGATTGTGTCCACAGAACTGTTCGTTCTTTTGAGTGCCTTCCCGTACAGTCCTTCACCCTGTCACCAGGAAAGGTGGGTTCAGCTGTTGTTCCCTGGGAGCAAAGCACATCCCTGCTGCTCTGCCAGCGCTGGGATCACCTGCTGCCAGCACTGCTCCGGGCTTCCCGACCCGCAGCCACAGCTCAGGTGAAGACAGAGGGGCCAGCATGGAAATTGTCCCGCTGGAGCCCTCCTGACCCTTGGCTGGAGCAGTCTGTTGCTTGAATCAAAGGGATCTGGTCTCCTTTGAGACTTGTTGGCTGGGATTGTTTTAACTGTGGAAGGTTCAGCGTTCCTTGTGTTTTGTTAGCTGGGATGGATGGATGGAGGAGCATGTCCGCTGCTTGCTTGTGAGCTCAGGGGTTGCTGTGGCTCCTTTCCACCCAAACTGGGGGCACACTCGGAGCAGAACAGCTGGGAGCCCTCCCTGCCGGCCCCTGCCCCATCCCTGTGAGCAGCCCACGTGTCCCGTGCTCGCTGTGCCCCGATTGTCCCTCTCAGGATTTCCTTCAGCACATGGCACTCGGGCAGCCACGAGAAGCTTCCTCCAGCAAATCCCTCTCCTCGTAGGCGGCTGCCCCTTGCTCTTTTCCCATTCCCATTTCCTGTGGCTGGTTGTGTTGCCCTAATAAAGGTTTGGCACTGCTGTTTTGCACACCCTAGTGGGAGAGGGGATGTGTTTATCACTTTTCCTGGAGATTATCTGTTTAAGCACTCTCTGACAGTTACAATAACAAGGGCAGCGCGTTGTGTTTCCCAGCAAAAGGACACTCGCTGCTGAAAGATGTATAGCACTAATTAGAAATACATAACATCCGGCCACATGGCAGCCTTCTCCCGGCCGCTCCATTTCCTGAGCTCAGACGACTTTGACGACAGTTGGTTTATGTTTTCCATGAATATAACGTTCTCAGAGAAACACGAATTTCTCCCTGCTACAAAAGTCCCCTTTCTCTCCACCTCTCACCCTCTCCCCTGTGGAACAGGTAGATTTATGGCCACAGCAGTCCTGGGTCGGGCTCTGCTGCAGGCTGGGTGGGAGCAGAGCCCACAGACCCTGGCAGAGCCCAGGTAGGTGCTTGCAGAGGGCGCTGCAGCTGCTGATCCACCCAGCTCCCTGCAATCCCTGCAGGAAACTGCCTCCTGGTAGGAAAACAGCACTCTCTGTGCAGCTGGGAAAAAAAACCCTCTTTCCTTCACTCAGAAAAACAGGAGGACTCCTCTGCAGCTCAGCCGCTTTTCTTGATCTTCAGAAAAACCGCCCGTCCCTGGTTCCCAGTTGCTTTTGCTCTGTGCTCGCAGCCTGAAGCTCATCAGCTCCCATTTTTTCCATCCCATCCCTCTCCCTCTCTCTCCTTTGGGCTCTGCTTCAGAGCAGATAGCCTGGGCGCCAGTTGGAGGAGTCTGGGTCCAATCTCCAGCTCGCAGCAAGCAGCAGTCACTCGTACAAGGACATTTTTACAGAGATCCCCATGTGCTGGATGGGAGCTCTGCTGCCTGTAGCACAGGTTAGGTGAAGGGAGGTAGGAAGATGGAGCATGCTCAGGGAGGTAAAATCTCAGCAGGTTTTAACTGTTGAAACGGATTCCCGTTGAATATGGAAAAACTGCTGTCTTTCAGATGTTTATAGCTCGGCCAAGTGTGGACAGATTTCTAGTAGGACAGGAAAACTCTCTGTTAAAAAGGTTATTCTGCAGCAAAATCTCAGATCCTTGTTCCAGGATTTGCAGTTGCTAGATTAGCTCAAGGAGAAGGTTGTAAGTGGTTTTTTACAAACAGGGGTAAGCCACTATCTTGTTTCCTAGCCTCATTCTCACAAGTGGACGAGCTGTTTTGGCTGAAGATTTCCAGGAGAATTCAGGCTAAGACAGGCACCCAGCATGGAAACTTCAGCAAAGTCTGAGCCAGCTGGAAAAAGGGGCTGACAAGTGGCGAGTGACAGGCAGGGTGCTCAGAATTGTCACAGCTCATGTCCTGCTGCCAGTCTGGCCTCCAGAGCCCTGACCCCCTGACAGGGGCTTGCAGGGGTCTGCAGGGCTCTCACTTATTTTTCTGGTGCAGAAAGACAGATCTTTGAGGCAAATTCAGCCTGTGAAGTGTGGGGCAGCACAAATCAGTCATTTCAAAGTGTTTGATGACACTCCTGCTTTAAAGTGCTCTGCCTGCTCCTTTCTAGCCCCACGCAGCATTCCACAGCCCTGAGTTGTGCCGATGTCAATGTGGGGCTAGAGGTGGTCAAGAAACAGCTCCAGCCTAAGGAAGCTCCCAAAAGGAGGCTTTTCAAGCCAGCTCAGCTCCCTGCCGTGGCTGCAGCGTGGCTCCAGGGGCTGTGTGTTGGTACAGCAACCCAGACGAGGGTGTGAATTTACCCTGAGTCAGTCTTGGCTGCGAGTGCTGGAGGCCTGACCTTGGGTCGTGGTTTAACAAGCAGTTATTGAGGTGGCAGTGCCAGCTTTGCCCACCTGCCTCTCCACCCACGCAGCACCTTTGAAGGCAGTGGCACAGCTGAGAGGTGACATTTGTGAGCCCGCTGAGCTGTGTGGTGGTGTTCACAGGGTGGCTGAGAGGTGACGTGACAGGAGCTGTTTATCCAGGGCTGGCATTAACAGGGACGTTTGCCAGGTTACCAGGGGAGAAAGGTGCAGGGGGAACACTTTGTGGTTGGTGGTGCTGGATGATTTCCTGTGGAGTGTCACTGCTGTGGCTGCTGCTGGCACAAAGGAGCCACAGCTCCAGCTACCTCAGAGCTTGTGACCTTGTGGCACCTTCTTTTGTGTGTGATTTCTTTCCACAGTTGCCTGACACCTCCACAGTGTGCCCCAGCTGTGCAGCGTGGCTGGGTGTGAATTGGGAGGGTTATCTGATTACAGCCCCATTTGGGGTTTCAGGGGAGGAAGTGGAGTGGATTTGTGGCAGCTTTAGCTGTTGGGGTGCCACTGATGCCACTTGAAGTCTCTGTCAGCCTGCAGGGATAGGATGCAGGGTCCTCTGTCGACCTGGTACTCATTCTGCTTGTCCTGCACCCACTGTGGATCCGGGGAAACAGATCTGGCAATTACAAGGTTTGCCCTGATTTGGGCAGTCAGCATCTCTCTGCCTGCTCTGTGGCACCTGGTATCTCACTTTTTACTAATGCTGTGCAACTGCAGGGACAGAAATTACCTAAGTGTCACTCCATCCTCCAAAAACACCTCTTTTCCAATAAGTTTGTGTCTTAATGTGCATTACCAGCAGCACAGACCGTTGCTCAGCTCAGAAGTAATGATGCCCTGTGGGCTCTAGAGCAGATTTGTTGCTCCAACCCTCATTTCAGCATATTTTCTGCAAAGTATTTTCCTCCTAGTGCCAGGGTAGGCTCAGACACTGTGGGTGCACACTGTGGGTGCAGAGAGTTGGTTTCCTTATTGCCCATCACTCAAAACATTCTACAGGTTTCTGTTTAAACACCCCAAGTGCTTTGCCCTTTGATTGTGCCCTCACCTTGTCCCCTGTGGCAGGGGTGGCCTGGGGTTTGTCCCCACAGCCTCTGTTAGCCCTGGCTCTCAGCTCCCAGCTCGGGGCAAGCCAAAGCTCCCAGCCTCTCAAGGAAAGTGGTGAAAAGGCACAGAGAGAAAGTTTCTCCTGATTTATGGTGCTTTCCTCTTTTGTCCTGCAATTAAGCTCTTAAGAGCCTTTGCTGGTGCATGTTCAGGGCTCTTGAAGGAGCACCCACCTGGATGTTTGTCCTTCCCTGCTGGGGGAGCCTCCTGGGAATGAGGCTGATGAGCTCATCCGGTGAATGAACTTTGAGGACTGGGGGAGTTTCGTGCATTTTATGAGTTTAATGATGAGCTGACAACCCCATGGAAGCTGAGCTGGAGCTGTGTGACAACAGCCCTTAAATGTGGGTGTCCTGCTGCTCTTACCTGCACAGTGGGCAGCTTTGCAGGCTGTGCCAGGGCTGGGCATCCTTGGGGTACATCAGAGCACCGTGGCTTTATGAGCTGGTGGGCACATGGTTCGTGTCTGCAGCAACACAGGGTGTTTGATGGACAGCTGGACCTGCCACAGCTCAAGTGCAAGAAACTTTTTACTGTGTTTTGGTGGTTAAATGTCATGTGGGGAACTTGAAGCCTTCTGGTGGCAGTGGGAAGGGCTGGGACCATGCCTGGCCACAGCCACCACGCAACATTGGTCTGGCTTTTGCAGCCAGTCTCTGAAATACACCCTGAAATATGGGATGGTCATCACCTCACCATCACAAACACCTTTAAACTTCGCCTGTTTTGGAGGGGGTCAGGACGTCGCTTTTGCACCGGCTCAGTTTGGGGGTCACCGTGAGTCTGGCTTGAGTGCAGTGCCTGGAGTCCCAGGAGCTGCCCACTCAAAGTGTGGGGATCCATGCTGAAATGCCTGAAGATTTTCACCACCCAGGGGCTTTGCCAGACTCAGGTGTGGCAGCTGGACCACCGTGGTCTTGTTGTGTGTCCATTTAAGACGAGAAGTGAAGACAGTGCAGCATCTCACCCGAGTGCAGGAGGAGGGAGGGCGGGGAAGACGACTGTAATTTCTTGGGCTGGACTGTGGCCAGAGCACTGGGACTAACACTCTTAATTGTGGGAAAGGCTTCATGAAAGAGATTTACTGTCCCAGAGTGGTCACATCTTTAGTTTTATGTTTCCTCCAAAAGCTGACAGCCCCTGCAGTACAGCACTTCCTACCATTGCTCTGCGGCACCGGCTCAGCTCTGGCTCCGGGAGCAGAGCACCCTCATTCAGCTACCAGGTGCCTTATGTGCCACTCTGGGTTACCCTCAGGGGTCTCCACACTGGGTGCTGAACTCATTGACAGCTGTGAGAACTGTCAATGAAGCCTACAGATGTTCCTCCTTAATTTTCCTGTATTTTCTTGATGTGTTTTAGTCTTTTTTTGGTTGTTTTTAACCTCCCACCCCACTGCTCTGAAATGATCTGTCCTTAAACCCCACTGTTTGTTCTGTGCACCTCAGGTGTTTTGCTAGCCACAGCTTAAACGTGGTCTCGGTGTCTTGCTCTAATCCTCTTGCCCTTTGCTCAAAATCCCTGCTCTGCCACATCTGGGCAGTTCAGCTCCCAACACCTCCGTGCTGACGTGCAGCTGCTGCTGATGTCTGGGACAGAGGTGCCTGGGAGCTGGGGGGCTCTGGGGGCTCTCCCTCCCCCATCCCAGCCCTGGAGCTTCACTCACCCATTCAGAGTCAGTACCTGTGAGTTTGTGAAATCCTCTGCCTGGCTTGGGGCAGCCGTTCTCAGGGTGGAAGTTCTGATGGTGCAGCAAACCAGCGAGGAGCATCCTGCTCAGAGTAAATGTGGATAGGAACCCCCTAAATGTGTGGGTTCTCCCCAGCCAGCCACTCCCCCACATCTTGGGAGGATGTAGCGGGGAGTAGAAGGGATTGGGAGGGCAGAGGCTGCCCTTAAGGTTTAAACCCCTTCTGGGAGCTCTGGGGCAGGCTGGCATGTCCTGCAGCACTACCCAGCCTAACCCACGCCTGGCTCCAGGCAGTTCCCTCGAGCCAGCTCCCCGCTGCTCTCAGCAGCCTCAGAAGTGGTTTCTGGCTGGGTGTAGATGTGTCGGGGGGGATTTGCTCTCACTCCGAGCCGGCTCTGTTTGGAAGAGCTGTGGTCGTGTGGCATCTCCTTGAGTAACAGTTCCAATTAAGCTCTCTTGACAAGCTGTTGTGTGGCTGCGGAGCTGATGGGAGGAGCCCCCTCCTCAGCTGCTGAGGTTGAAACTCCAGCAGGGACAGAGATCAAACATGCAGCTAATTACCCTTTTAACACTTAAACATACCCCCCTCCTCCGGGGAAGGCATCAGCCCCGAGCAGCAGCTTCTGTGCTGGGAGCCCTGAGTGCCAGCGTGGTCCTGGCTGGCTCAGCACATGCCAGGAGTTGGGCATGGTGTGGGCAGGGTGGTTGCAGCCTCTTCCCACTCCAGAGCAGCTCCTCACCACCTTTTCTCCCCCTTACATGGAGCAATTATGTCTGGGACAGGTGTGAGTTAGGGAATCGCTCACCCCTGCCCCTTGTGGGATGCAGAAGGGGAGGATGTGAAGGTGAAACCGGATGGAACATCTGACCCAAACCCCCTCTGTCTCCTAGAGTGCATCTCTGAGGATTGCCGCTCCGTCATCCAGGAACAGGCCACGGCCCTGGGGCTCTCCATGTTTGCCCTCCTGGTGAGGAGGTGCACCAGCCTGCTGAGGGAATGTGTGCCAGGTAAGGGCTTGGCAGCAGGGTCCATGCAGGGGCCCACGAGGCAACCTGGTGGGGGTCAGGCCTTCATTCCCTACTGGTTTGTACACCCCTTCCCCTCTGCTGGGGCCTGTGGATTCTCCCCCAGCACCCCAAGCTCTGCCCAGGTTATAGCTGGATCAGCTGCAGGAAAGCCCCTGATGTGTGCAGACAGAAACATTTGGAAGAAAGGGATGAACTCAGGCCATGCTTTCTGCCAGCAACTGGGAAATTTCCCAAAACTGGGACCTGGGAGTCCTATCCCTGTGATTGGTGCAGTGGCACCCTGCTGCCCTCAATAAAAGGGATCACAAACACCCTGGCTTGCCCTCCAGGCCAGTCCGTGTAGGGAGAACAGATCTGTCTTTGTGCTTGCTGTGGGTTGTGGCTGCTCCCTTGTGCTGTCCAAGGCTGGGATGTTGGGATCTGTGTCATACTTTCCCAGTCCCTGCCTGAGCCTGGCTGTGGTGAGCTGCCTCAGCTCTCACGTCTTGTACTTGCAGTTCAGCCACAAGAGATGGAGCAGGAGGATGAGGAGGACGACATCAAGGTCTCTGCCTTGCCCCAGGACCTGAAGGAGCTGCTCCCCAGTGTGAAGGTCTGGTCGGACTGGATGCTTGGCCACCCGGACACCTGGAATCCTCCTCCAACGTCTCTTGAGCTCCCCAAACAGTACGTGCACCCTCTGGTTTCTGCTCCCCCCCTGAGCTCCTCGTGCCACCCTTTTCCCCCTTGCTCATGCTTTACTGCTGGCTGTGGCACCATGACCTGAGCACCCAGGCAAGGCCCACTGCCCAGGGAATGTTGGGAATTTGTCACCCTTGGTGCCACAGTGACTTCTTCACTGATGTGTGAGTGGTGCTGGAGGGTGCCTGGTGGCTGCCCTTTGTTTCCATGTGTTAGAAGATGGCTTATGAGGTGGATTTTTACTTTCTGCTTAGGATGTGCATCTGGTTTTGTTGGGATACCCCTCCTTTAGGTGTTCCGCTGGCCTGGCCAGCTGGACAGGCAGGGCCTTCCTCTGGACCAGAGGGAACTCCATTTCAAGCATAATTGTTTTGTTACCTTTTTTTTGACTGAGTCAGGCCAACCTTGGTTGGGCTGGGCTGGCCTGGAGCAGCTTGCCTGTTCCTGGAGCTCCAAAAGTCACCTCCCCTCTGCTTCAGAAACCGCTTGTCCCTACCCTGCGACGCACAAAAGGGTTAATTTTTTAAACCGGCCGATTCCAGCCCATTAGTCCATAATGCGGACTAGGCAATTTGCATATTTTTGGACAGAAAATTGAGCGAAGGGGCCAAGTATGGAGTATGCGAAACAGCGTCTGAGCATGCTCCGTAGCTGCTTTCCCGCAGGATTTTCCATCTGCCTCCGGTACTCCGGATCCAGAGCCTGAAATCACGTCTTATTGTTAATCCAAAGGAGCCAGAACCCAGGGTGATGGGAAGGCGCATTAAGAGTAATCCAGCAAAGTGGCTTAACCATTAATGGGTCCCCGCTCCGTGCGTCAGGTCCAGTCCTGCTCTCCTGGTTTATTGCCTCTTACTCCAGTTCTTTTTCATTTGGCTGAGGAAATGGAAATCTCACACAGGAAGTTCTGGGCCTCATTTTGTGGAGATGGAGTCTGTTTTCTGTTTGTCGGCTGCTCGGTGTGGGACCGCTGCCTGCTCATGTGAACTGCTGCCCATCTTTGGGCAGGAACTCAAACTGGGATCCGTCACGTGAACGTGGCTGCACCAATCCCCCCTTCCCCTCGCGCTGCCTGCGCAGGGAGCCGCCGAGCCCTTGGCCACGGGCAGCCTGGAGATGGAATTTCTGATTGGGTTCACGCAGCCAGCGCTCGGCGCCTGCCCCGGGACGAGCTGCTCGCCCTCCTGCAGGGCTCAGGGCCGTGTCCCCTCAAGGTGACGGAGCAGGTGTGGGTTCCTGCTCGCCCGTTGGGGTGGGGGAAGGTGGTGGTGGAGGTGGCAGCCCACCCCGGGGTTCCTGGGGGAGTGGTGGGTGTAGGATGGGGGGTCTGCTCCACAAGGTGCTGATGGGCTCAGTGGAGGAACGAGGGTCTCTGTTTTGCTTGGCCTCTCCCTGGAGGGTGGCTGAGCAGCCCCTGTTGTCCCACCGTGCCCATCCTGTCCCACCTGGCCCATGTTGGCTCCCAGCTCCTCCATGCTGGTGCTCTTTGGCTCACATTGAGAACCTGCTGTAGCCACGCTGCTCTTCCAGCTCAGAGCTCTTGTGTTGGTGGGTGTTGGTGGTCCAGGACTCTGGGACAACAGTGGTTGAGCTTCCATGGAGATGCAGGTAGTGAAGAACAGCAGGGAACAAGCTCTGCTCTTGGGCATGACCTGGGATTTGCAGCGTTTGCCCTGGGGATAGGAAAGGAAAAGGAGAGCACTGGGTTAGTGTTTCAGCTCTCTATTGACACAAGCCTGCTGGCTGCCCTGGGGCTCTTCAGGAACCAGGTAGAGCCACCGAGTGCAGGGGTTTAGATAGGAGCAGCTTCAAAGAAGTTGAGAAGTAAAACATGGGTCAGAGCAGCAGGCGTGGTGGAGTAAGCCAAGGTTTATGGGCAGGGTGAGCTCAGGAGCGGGGAGAGCACGTGAGGAGCAAGTGCAGATGCCAAGTTGCAGAGCTGAGTGAGGGGCCTGTGCCGTGTCACACATGCTCCTGCTGCTGGGACGTGCTGTGAGATCCCACCACTGCCAATGAGAAGCTGGTCAGATACTCTTAAACCACTTTCCTTGCCCCTTGTGATGGCATGGGCACAGAGAAGGGATGTAGAAATCCCCTGAAGCACAGCAGCGCCCTGCAGGGATGCCATGAACGTGCTAAAGCTTCTGGAAAAAACAGGCCTGATACCCACCTGGCAGCCCACTCAGAGCCCAGAGCTGGCATCAAAGTGCAGCTCATCCGGGGCCAGAATGCTGGGCTGGGCTGGGGGCCAGCGAGGCAGCTTGGCAGGACTGGGCCGGAGCTTTGGGCTGGGGCTGTGTGTCCCAAGGCCTCGCTCACCATGTTCACAATCGCTTCTTCTTCATATGGGAGAGAGCTGGGGGACTTTGAGAACGTCTAAACTCAGCCCAGCTGTGGCAGTTGGTTTATTGCTTTCAGCTGGTACTTGAACCCGGGTCCTGGTCTTGGAGTCTTTCCCAGGTTTAATCCCCGGAGCTTTCTCTGCAGCTGTATGACACTGCGCTGACCCCGAATGAGGATAGGAAAATAGAAACGGTGCCAAGCCAGAGTCTCTTTTTCATTTGGAGTCTGGCTGTCTGCCCATGACCAGGGTTACATAATGGGAAACATAGCTGGGGCTCTGGAGAGCCCGCGTTTCACCACGCTGCCCAGACCTTCGCGTTCTGATGCTATATATCTTCCTAATTGTAGCTCGGATGCATTTATCACACTGCTGGATTTGAGTCCTTACAATAAAAAAAAAAAAAAACCAACAGAACCAACCCCACACCAAATTCCTCAGCTCGCTGCTTTCCCCCTTGGACAGAGGCGGAGGGAAAGGTGTGAGGGGTGAGCGCTGCCGAAAGCCGGCAGATGGATGCGAGCCATGCCGGAGTGGGCTCCGTGGAGTGGGATGAGAGGCTCAGGAGGCTGTGTCTTCGGGGTCCTTTTTCTTGGTGGGAGCTCGGGAATGATCTCTGCTTCCTGGCAGGCATCCTCTCCCTACCTGGGGGCTCAGCAGTCTTGAATTCAACCCAAGCGAGAAGCTCTGTCTTTCCCCAGATCCACCCTTTGTGGTCTAGTGCACTCATCCAGCTCCTGGCCACACTGCACGGTCACCGTGGCTCAGGGGATGCCCTGGAACAGGTTTTCAGTTGTTGGACTTCCTAAACACCTCTCTGTGTGTATTTGAGAGGTGAAGGGTGTTCTTCCTATTTTGGAAGAGGTGCTCAGCGAGCTTTCCATGACTCGAGTTTCCTCATGTCTTTCCAGAATAGGAGCTAAACTTAGCCTTGGACATCTCTGCTTCAGTGCCTTGGGAATTGTGTGTCTGAACCAGGTGTTGCCAGGTCTTCTACAGCAAGCAGCTGTCACTTTTGTATCTTAAAATTAATTTCTGTCTGCTTGTTTCATGGCAAATCTCGTGTTGAGTTCTCTGCAGGTTGTTGTTTAAGGCAGTTGGAGAAGCATCTTTGAGACCAAATGTTCCCAGGAGTAAATTGCAGAGATTGGGGTGTAAAAGCAGGGATCCTGGGAAGAAGGGAGCAGGGTGGATGCCCTAAGGCAGAGATATTGACAGCAGATGGGTCAAAAGGTGGATCTCTAAGGAGGCTGCTGTACAAGTGAGTCCATCCCCTTTTGGGACATGTGGCTGGAGAGAGCAAAGCTGCTCCTTGCTCTGCTCTGTTGCCACAATTAATCCATTGCTAAACGAAGCACAAGGACTGATGGGGAAGCCACTGCCTAGACAGCCACTGCGGCAGGGCTGACCCTGGCGAATCTATGCTCCTTCCACACAGGGCCAAGGGCCTCTCAGTTTGTGGAGACTGTCTGCAAGCATTTAAAAATGGTTAATTTAAACCAAGTATTAAATTAAATCCAAAAGCTGTGAGCACATTCTAGAGCTTACCTTCCCAGAGAGATGTGCCAGATCGCTCTCATCACATCGCTCTTGCAGAGAAGTGTCACTGAGATGGCAGCTCCCACTGGGAGGGATGGACAGAGTCTTGCACGGGGGTGCCAAGACATTGCTGGAGTTTGCTGGAGACTAAATGGAAAATCCCTTTTGCAGATCCCAGCCTCAGTAACGCTGGCCCACCAGAGTTTCCCTATCGAGGCATCAAAGCCAGGGTTCAGAGGTGTCTCAGCAGTGCAAACCTGGCTGAGATTGGAGGTAATGTCGACCAAAGGAGAAGCCAAAAGTCTCTGTGGAGAAGGGGGCTGTGGCAAAGCAGAGACTGGCTGGGAGACTGCACCTCTCGTGGGGAGAAGAGCATCCCTCCAGCTCTAAAGGCAGGTTCCTGGGAGAGGAATGGCTTTATGGATGACCACGTGCAGGGCAGAGCAGGGGGATATCACTGATGCAGAAAGGCTGTGACCACCTCATCCTGCTCTGCGTGAGCCCAGAACAAACTTGGTGAACACCTTTTGGCAAGAGCTCCCGTGGCCAACCCTTTCTGCTCCTTGCAACGGAGCCACATTTAGTTCAGCTTCCCATGGTCCAGGAGAGAGGAAGTGCAGGAGGAGGATGCAGGGCACCTCACCCGGCGGGCACCGGGAGCGCGGCCCGAGGCGTTTGCCATCTGCACGGCAGCGCGGCCGGGAGCACAATGCGGGGCTTCTTCTGCGCCGCGCTTTCCGGGCTTGTGCTGCAGCTGTGCAGTTTGGATGTTAGTGTTTAAACAAGCTGGTATTACACAGGAAATGGCCACCTCCACAGGCCCCCGCAGGCTTGTAACATGGGGTCATTGTGCTTGATATTAATCACCAGGCAGCCCGCGCCCCCGGTGAGGATGGTGGCTCACGCCGGAGCCCCGCGCGGGGATTCGGCGAGCGTCGGGCTCACCCCGGCATCCTCTGCTGTGCCCACACTTCGCTCTGTGCCTTTTGCCGTGTGGTGATGCCCATCTGGGCACCCTCTGTGCCAGGAGCCATCCCCAGCCTGGCTCAGCCCCGGGGCCGTGGTCCAGCTCGCGGCGCTCGCCGCTGCCTGGCCGGGCCGTGTCCGTCGGCGTTGCAGCTGGGCTGCGCTCACACTGACAGCTACATTAAACCTGGAATCCTGAGGCAATAAAAAAGAAATTAACTCTTATTTTTTTTTCCTGTCCTAGTGGAATAAGCAAATGTAAATGTGTCTGTGGGGAAGTGAATGAACCCCCGTTCCGAGGAAAGACCTCGCGCTAACCCCCTTCTCGCTTCCTCGGTTAAAAGCTCTGGGAGCTTCGTCCCTGTACCTGGGAGCTGCGTGCCTGGGCTCAGTGTCAGTAATTTGGGGCCTCCCTCTGCAGAGGGACGTCGAAGCCGTGGCACTGTGCATGCACGGAGCTTCCAGGCACCTGGAACTGCCTGGGCTCTGCACAGAGGCTCCGGCACCGTGGGGTGACATAAGCCAGAAATGCCTGGGGGTGGCCGTGAGGTGGTCCTGGGTAGGGGCAGTGGGGAGAAGGAGGCTGACAGGGCTCACAAGTGTTGTGTGACCTTCCAGGGTGAGTGCATGTCCCAGCAGGAGATTCCCAGGGCCAGGTGTCAGAGTGAGCCGTTTGTCCTCGCTGGTTTTGCCAGCAGAGGCAGCTGGTGAATGGTCTCGGTGGTGGCAGTGATGGGAGATGTGCAGCAGAGGAGGAGCTGCACCCGAGGGGGTGGCAGAAAATGGTCAGAACCGATCTCTGCAGTGCTGCCTCTGCCATCACAGGAGAAAACCAGGGAAAAATGCCAACACTGCTTCTTTCTTGGCTTTCTGAAGGCTCTGCAGGGCGCTGCTGGGGCAGCATTGCAGTGAGAGCTGGCTACCCAGGGAGCCAGCACGGTCTGAGGTCTGACTGAAGTGAGCCCAGGGTGGGAATCTGTCACATCCAGGGCAAATGGCAGATGTGGCAAGGCACTGTCAAGCTGTAAGGTGAAGGATGAAGTGACAGGGACTGCTCTCACACTCAGGGGTGGTGAGGGGTGCCCTGCCTGGCAGTGCTGCTGGGGGGGAGAGGGGAGGGGACTGCTGGGCTGGGTGCCCACAAGGGCATTAGCAGTGCCAGCTCAGTGACTGTTCCTGTGGCATTTTTCTGACTTTGGATGCCGAGCCCTGTGGAGGGGGATGCTCCCTGTACTTTATCTGTGCTGATACCACTGCCACCACCACCCCTGCTGCCAATCCCAGTCCAGCCCAGCATCCTGCCACTGCCCTCTGCCTCCCTCCCGCCCTCCCTCTCATCATCATCCCCTGCCTGCAGCTCTGTTTTTTGGGAATACGGGCGAGCTCTCTGCAATGTGTTTCTTTCCCCTCTCCTCCACCACGGCCCCATGCACCTGGCTGTCCCAGCTCCCTGGGAATGTCCCCTGCATCCCTCCCTGCCTGTCCCCAACACCCCAGGGCTCTCATTCCCCGGCAGTTGCGGGCACTTTTCCCATTCCTCTCCCTGCTGATGCCTCTGCACCTCCTTCATCCCAGCGAGCCCTCGGGGCCCCACCAGTGCTATGTGACCGGCCTCAGGCAGCCGAGCCCAGTTGCCAGCAGGGCACTGGGGGAGGCTGAGCCTCCCAAGCCCTGTGCATCTCCCATGGGCAGAGCTCGCCTTGGAGGTGGCCCAGAGCAGCCCTATCACATCCGGTGCTTGTCTCTGCAGCCCGGGCCGGAGGATAAACTATCAGGGCTGTGGGGCAGTGGATCATTCCTCTTATTATTTTCTTCTTTTGCAGATAGGGGTCGTGGAAAGTTCAGTTCCTTTTAACCCTCGCAGCTCTGTTTATTTTCCAGCTGGTAGCACAAACGCAGCGTTTCCCATTACATCACAAAGGGCCTCGGACAGATCCCTCCGAAAAACGTGTTGCAACTGTTTATTTTTTTCCATATTTAAACATTTCTGACAGCCAGACCTGGCTGAGCCAAGCGATGGAGCTTTGTGAATGAACCCAGCTCCTGGTGTCTGTGAGCAGAGGGTTTTGAAGGACCTCTTCTCCTCTGCAGGACGTGGGCTCGGGCTGGCTGGGGGACGTGGGCGACTCTGCGTTACATGTGTGCTGATTACGTGCCGGGCTTTGATTAATGGCTCCTCATTCTGCCTGGCTCCCAGGACGCTCTTGAAAACAAGATGTTTCATTTCAGTGTGCTTTCCTGGTACATTGATTCCCGTAAATAACCGAGTGCAGACTCTGTCCACCTGGAGCAGTTCAAAGAGCAGGGGGCCTCCCTCCAGCCCTGGGCTGCCTCGGCCCACACCGGTCACTGCTGCACCCCCGGGGATGCTGGATTCCCTGTGCTTTTCTCCAGAGGTGTGGGGTGGAGGAGCAGCCCACCAGAAGCACATCGGCCCCAGTTTCCCCTATTTCCTACTTAAATCCCAGTTTACATCCTAAAAAACCCCCAATCTCAGTGTTTGTAGAAACAGGAGGGAGAAATGCAGTGCGAGGCAGCCTGGTCAGCTGTAGCACGCCCAGGTTTGTTGCTTGTTTCCCTGCTTTCTCCATGCTGGCTCTCTCTGGGGTGCTGGGCCCTCCCTGGGTTGTGCTCAGCCACGGGGATGTGTAATGGGAATGCGTGGAAAGTGGTCCAGGGCTACCTGTGGCCTCCTGTTTGCACATCACTGCCACTCTGGGAACGTGAGACATGGCAGAGGCAGCTTTGCAGGTCACTCATGAGTGTTGAAACCCATGGCCAGGAGCAAAACACAGCTTTAACCCCCCATGGCTGGGGTTTAGCTGGGAAAATCTCTGTGCTGCAGAGCCTGGCTGCAGCACGTGCTCTCAGCAGATAAGAGCTGTGCCAAGGAGAGGATGCTCCGGGCTGGCCTGGAGCCCCCAAGGGTGGGTTGGAGCCCTCCAAGAGCCCCTTCAGCCCCGACAGCAATGCGGGTGTTCTCTGTGTCCTCCCTGCAGCATTTAAAATTGAGCAACTCATCCCTTCTCCCATCTGGGACGAGATGGGTTCCTGCTGGCACCGCACGGGGAAGGCACTGCCGGGGGGAGCGGGCAGAGGCGGGCAGAGGCGGGCAGAGGTGGGCAGAGCAGCGGCAAGGGCGAGACCCCGGAGCTGTCCCCATGCAGGGAAACGGTGGCAGGAGTCAGCTCTGGCGGGGGAGGGTGACAGTCCCTGCCGGGGCCGCTCCCTGCCATGGTCGGTCCCTGCCAGGATCGGTCCCTGCCATGGTTGCTCCCTGCTGGGGTCGCTCCTTGCTGGGGCTGGTCCCTGCCGGGGTCGGTCCTTGCCATGGTCTCTCCCTGCCAGGAT
>VZRO01006407.1:183380-201398 GCA_013397915.1 Daphoenositta chrysoptera | reverse complement strand
CTCCCTGCCGGGGTCGCTCCCTGCCGGGGTCGCTCCCTGCCGGGGTCTCTCCCTGCCGGGGTCGCTCCCTGCCGGGGTCTCTCCCTGCCGGGGCCGGGCCGGTGCCAGCGCAGCTGCGGGGCCGTCCCGCGGGGCAGGGCAGCAGCGGTGCCGGGCCTCGCCTCGCCTCACCTCTCTGGTATTCGCTGCAGCATTGCAGGCAACTCCCAACGCATTCCAGCCCTGAATTGCTCACGTCTCTCCTCGTTCTCCCAGGGTCTCAGTAGATGTGTGGGCGACGCTGGCTGACTTCTGTAACATACTGACCACAGTGAATCAGTCGGAGGTGCCCTTGTACAAGGACCCAGATGACGACCTTGCCCTGCTTAGCCTGGAAGAGGATCGGCTGCTCTCGGGCTTCGTTCCCCTGCTGGTCGCCCCCCAGGAGCCCTGCTACGTGGAGAGGACCTCGGACAAGGTCAGCAGTAGGCCAAACATCCCCCCTCGATTCCTCCAGACTTTTATTCTTGGGAAGTTTTCTGTGCAAACGGAACACGATTAAGTCATTGAGAAGGGTGTTAAGGGAAAATATCGACCTTTCAGCCGCTGACATCCAGCTCTGTGTCATGAAAACCCCTCTCGACTTCCTCTGGTGTGTGTGTGCTCGCTGGCATGTTGTATATACGATCATTTCCTCACTTGTTTAAATAGTGCAGCTTGTGTTGGCAGAGCTCTCGGTGCACTCCAAATGGTTTGCATCATGCTTAAAGCACCCTCCCCCTCCCCCCGGCCACAAAACTCTGCCTTAGGAAGGCAGCCAGGACTTTTTTCCTTCTCTAAAGAGGAGAGTGATAAATAGGTGACTAGAGAGAAGCAGACACCATGTGTTAACGTACAAAAGGCTTTTAGGAATATGAAGCATTCCCCACTGCCCTCTCTCTATTTTCCTTTCTTTGCTCTAGGAGCCCATTCTAGGCTGAACTTTTCTTTGGCTGTTTGTTTTTAGAATAATGAAATCAGTTCCCTTGTTGATGTGGGGTTTTGGGCCTGCTCTCTGCCACCACCTGGCCAGGAGGGATCTGGGGGCTGCACTTGGAGAAGTGGCTGAGCCTGGTGGGGGATGGAGGAGGCACAATGGTATTTGTTTTGCACGCCCTCGGAGGCACGGCAGGATGAGAGTGGCTCTCAACAGTTTCCTGCTCGGAGGCAGAAGTGCAGCTCCACAAATGTGGCTCATCTGGGAAGCTGCAGTGTCCCCTCCCTGAGGGGTTGGTGCTCCAGGAGGAGAAGTGAGGATGCAGAGGCAGGTTTCTGTGGAGAGCCTGCGTGTGACAGTGGCAAGGTGCCTTTCCCTGTGCCACTTCTTCTTCGTGACATTGTCCTGAAATGAAAGGTGAGAAATTCAGGACCTTTCTCACAGAGGGACCCAAAGGTGTGAATTTCTGTTTCACTTCTCTCTCTGCCCCAACCTGTGCTCACAGCACTGCCTGCAGCACCAGGAGCACGGGCTCCCAGTAAAACCAAGAGCCCTCCCAGTTTGGGGAAGCACCTTAATCCAGGAAGTCTCTGTGGAAACATTCATTTTCAAGGCTCTATTTGACAGGGTTAAAACAAGAATCATGCAGTTGCCACTGCTGCCCTAAAGTTTGCCCAGTGTGTGTGGTGGCCTCCTGGGGGTTCTGCTGGGGACAATCCCAGTGCCCCACTCCCTGTACAGAGATTCTTTTCCCAGCAGCCACAAACCAGAGCCCCCAGCAGGCAGGTGAGGGGGCTGAGCAGCCCTGGTGCCCTGTAACTTGTGGGAGGGGGTCAGTATTCCCCAAACTCTGCCTCCTCTAACCACACACCAGTTTATTTGGAGTGCCATCTACCTGCCCTGCCAGGCACTTGCACTCATCTTCGTGTCTTTGTCCCGTAGCTGCACCTGAGCTTTCGAGCTGAGTTCTCCCTGTCCCAGCTCCCTTTGGTTCTGGTGCTTTGTGAGGCAGAGGTCAACTCCACAGGTGGGAGTTGGTGCCCTCAGAGCTCAGCACCAGCCACCCAGGAATTTGGGAATATCAGGCATGGTGTTATCTCAGTTCTGCTGAAAAAGCAGCACCAATCCCAGAGGGAAGCAGCCAGGCCTGGCCGTGCCTGTACCCCTTTATTTCTTTCTGACCAGTGTTTTCTTTAATGGCCAGACAGGTGAAACAGCAGGTGTGCATGTTCAATGTGCAGAGGACACCTGAGAGGAGGAAGAGGAGGCCAGTGAGTTAGAAAAGAGAGCTCAAAAACCTGATTTCCAAGAAGGGCTTGGGTGAGCTGAGGCTTTTTAATCTAAAGGAAATTCAGGGAAAAGGCAGAGAGCAGAATAAGCTGTCCCTCCAGCTCTGTGCTGAAAAGCACAGGAAGGAATGGGCAGAAATTGTAGGAAAATAGATTAAGATGAGACTTTGGGAAAGGTTTCATACCTTAGGGTAGTTGAGCACTTGAGAGCAGCCACCTTAGTGTGTCTGCAGGAACTCTTCAGCCTTGGAGATTTTAAAAGCAGGCCGGGTGACTCTCTCAGGTACCACTTGTTTTGAGGTAAACACCTTGGAATAGGAGGCAAAGTGACCTCTTTGGATGATCCTACCCTGTTTTCTGCAATTTGGAAACATTCTAGAAAGGGACTGGAGTGGCAGCTGTGTCAATGCAGTCCAGTGACTGCCCTGTTCCACAAATCTCATCCTCTGCAGCATTAATGAAGGAATTACTGGACTCTGCAGGAGTGGGCTGTGCAGAAGGCACTGCAGAGCCAGCCAGGGCTGAGAGGCACAAACCCATGTGAGAGTAACTGTGACCAAGATACAAAAAGGCACTTTCTAGCAAAGAATCCCCCAACCCAACTGAAACTTGGGTGCCATTTCCACTCCACCATCTGCTCCTTGCCCTCCCTGTAGCGTGCAGAGCCCAGATGAATCCAACTCCTCAGCAGCTCATCAGTTCAAGGCCAGGTTGGACAGGGCTTGGAGCAACGTGCTCTAGTAGAAGGTGTCCCTGCTCATGGCAGGGGATTGGAACTGGATGCTCCTTAAGATCCCTTCCAACCCAAACCATTCTGAGCCCTTGGGATGCATCTCTGGGCTGTTGGCAGTGGAAGGGTGCACGTCTGTGCTGAGCATGGTGGCACGTTGGGATCTGTGCCCCTGAGCTTCCAGCAGGCGATGGCAGAGGAGCAGCTCTCTCTGGCACTGATTTTTTCCCATACTGGTTTCTCGTTGCTTTTTAGCAGGAGTTATTTTTTGCACCCAATTTCTTTCTCTTGTGTTCTCAGTCTTGGCCCAGTTTTCAGCCCAAATTCTTTGCTGGAGAGGCAATGACAATGTAGTGCTCTTTATATGGCACAATGTGAGTGTCTTGTGGGCTGGGAGGAGGGTTCTGGTGTGCCAGAGTGACTCTGGGTCCCTTTTCTACCACTTGCATGGCAAGGAAGAGGCAGTTGGCTTTTACCACAAGGATATCTCACCTTGCTTGCTGATGCTCCAAATCCTTACCCCACTCTTTTACCTCCTAGCTTCTTAATTAATTTGTAACATTTCAGAGGAAAAGAATCTGTTGAAAGGCAGGATTGGAGGGAGTTGGGCTTAAAATGATGTTGGCTTCTTGGCTCTACCAAGAGGGTGGTTGTTTTGTAAGCTGTATAGGACAAACACTGTGCTTCCCACTCCTTTTTGTTCTCCACGTCCCATTTAGCAGATGGAGTGCAGAATTCAGCCAGAGTTTCTCAGTAAGTTTTTGAGCATTTGGCCTGGCTCTTATTTTGAGTGAAAACGTTCTGACTCCGTTCGCTGCCATGAAGCCGCGCGTTCGAATTCCTGCTGGAGCCAGTGGGACACTTAGAGCTTCCCATCGTCTCTTGCACTGTCATTGGAGCTGTAACCAACAAAAGCTGGCTCCGGGGTGAGCAGAACTCGGGGTTGTTTTCCTGGGTGTGTGTGTTGGGCACATCTCCACTGCAGCTTGTGTGATGGAACACCACCCGACCGTACCAGTCAGCAGCAAACTATGCAGCCTGGTGCCTGAGCTGTCAGCTGTGTCTGCAGCCTCTGCAGCCCAAGGAGACACTGCCAGGACCTCCCTCACCCAGCCTGGCACCCGAGGCACGAGCAGGGAGCAGCAGCATGGCTGAGTTAAGGTCGGGAAGGAGGAAAGGTGGCAACTGTGGAGTCACGGTGCTGCTGTGGGCAGCTGGTAATGGAAACCAGTTGGGTCGTGTTGAGGTTAAAGAGAGTCCTGGTGAGGGTGCGTGGGTGCAGCCCTGGGAACCTGGGGCATGTCCTGGATTCCTCAGCTCTTGCTGGATGCTGTTGTCTGGGGAGCATCCTGCTCTGCAGTGACCCCATGGAGCTCGTGGCAAAGCTGGATGAGGGCTGCAGATATCCCTGATGTGGAGCAGAGCAGGGAGGTTCTCTCTGCAGGCATGGATTGCCCACATCCCTGCAGGCTCTTCATGGGTTCAGCATGTGCATCCCCCAGGCCTGTGCCTGCAGCACACCCTCTGCCACATGCCCCAGCCATGGGCAGATGTGGGGGAGAAAGTGTTAATGTCCCTTCCCACAATAAACCTCTCTGCATGGGGGGTCCTGAAACCTGAGCCTGTCTCTCCTCCCCCAGCCCTGACACACGTTAATAAAAGGTTTTTAAACGCCAATAAAAAGGCAGCAGCCCCAGCTCACCAGGTCCGGGGCCCAGGGTCCTTGGGAAGGCACTTCACAAATGTGTTTTTTGCATTTTCAGGCTTTTGGCTGGTGAATAAGATTGAGGAGAAATACTCCTTCCCCTGATAACAATACAGTGAGACGCAGGATCAGCAGTGTGTGGATTAAAACCAGACGGTGCATGATTAATACATGTGCTTATAGGGCCAGTCACTGTGGTTCCCTCCTCTCAAACAGAAAGGCACTTTTTTCCCTTTCCCTCATGTGCATGCTCATGTGTGGAGTGGACTGTCTCAGATACTCACCACTCAACTGGTCTCAACCCTGTCTCACCTCACCAGGCAAATGAAAGCCCTAAAATGCAAGGCTCTGAAAATTAATTAGCAATATTTTACTGCCAGACCTACAAGCTGGGTATTGCATGGCTCCTCCAGCTCTGGGGTGGCCAGTGAGCTTCCCACACTTGGTGCTGTTCCTTGTTTCACTCACCTGTCAGTGCAGATAGCCTAAACCCCAAGCTTTATTCTCCTAAGAAATCCCAAATCTCTTTCCTCTGCACCGTCCAGCCCAGGTGGATAGTTCAAATCTAGTTGCCCCTCTCTCTAGTTACCCCAACGTGCTCTAGATTGGCAGTAGCCTTTGGATTAGCTGTTTAGGAGCTAATTATTATTTAAACTTGATCTAAAATTAGTCCTGTCTTGTTACTCACTTCACTTATTTTTGGTATTTCAGTCTTCCTAAGACTCTCAGATCTCTTGGCAGCATGTAGTCATGTCTGATGCTTGTTGGAAAGGGAGCCCCAGGTTTAAAAGCCCAGGAGGAGTAGCTGTTGGAGTGACTGGGCTCTGTCATGCCTCTAAACACCAGGCTTTTTGTCCTTCCTGAGACCTAATGACTCCTGGAATGCCAGGGATTAAATCCACCTTGGAGTGGCCACACTACAGTGATTTTGGGAGGACTTTTTGCAAGGCATCAGAGAAAAGGTAACAAGACCAGGGCTCTGAGAGCACAAACTCTTTGTAAGCAGAGAGAAAAACCCCAGTGAGCAAATGTAAGTGTTTTTCTCAGCATCCTTTCCATATTCCCATTCCATAGCCTTGGAGCATCTCCCTCCAGCTGGCAGGCAAATGCTCGCAGCCCATGAGAGCGAGAGCTTCCAGCTTGGAGCTTGCTCCAGAGAGGAAAAGGGAAACTGTGAGCAGAGATCGGAGCCCCAAGTAGGAGAGTCCAAGGAGGAGTCATCCTTGAAAAACTCCTTCCATTCCTGCCTGCCTGGGTTTCCAAACAAGCCATGAAAGATCCCTGCCACAGGCAGCCCTGCTCGGAGCGGGGACTTGGCAGGAGCTGGCAGCCCCGAGGCGGCAGAGTAAGAGATGTTTACATTTTCTGACCAGTATCTGAACCCCATCCCAGCCTCGACCTTCCCTTTCATGTGGTGCCTTTGGATTGTAAAAGGCAATTAAACTAAATTATGGGCCATGTTGGAAGGTGATGTCATGTGCTGATGGAGGAGAGGCTGGATTTTATGCCACCACGAAGGTAGCGTGGAGAACATCACCTGCTTTGAACTCCTCAGCTGTCCTTGGCCTCACCTTGACCCACGAGTGCCAGGGGCTGTGTGGGCACCACGAGAGCCTCTCTCTGCCTTTGCCAGGTGCTTTAGCACAGTGGGAAGTGCCAGGCTCAGTCCGTGTCCCCAGGTCTGGGTGGCAGAGGAGGCAACACTGGTTGTGCTGTTTTAATGCAGCATTGTAGCACTGAGCACAAGTTCTGTCTCATCTCCTAGAGCTGTGCAGGGCATCTTCCAAAGAGGAATCCTGTTCAGTTATCATTTGGCCTCAGTTTTTAATCACTTTTTAAGCTAAGAGAGTTCTGAGGATATTCTTAGAACTGAGTTTCTGCAGCTGAAGGTGAAGGGAACCGATGGCAAACAAGCACTAGCGCGGCACGAGGACGCTGAATCCAGCCCTGGAGAAATCTGCAATGTGGAATAACAGTTCAGCCTCTTGGAGGGGGGGGTGGGTTAAAAAGAAGAAGAAAAAAAAAAAACCTGCAATAAATCTAGCGAGTGGAATCTGCGGGAAATGATCCCATCTGGAAAACTCCAGTGCTGGTGCTGCTGAAGGCTTAGGGAGCGATGCAGATCGCAAAAAGCAAAGCCTGCAGTCTGAGGATGACAGGCTGCTTAATTGATGTCCATTGCAACTGGTACTCTGCCAGTTTATGTTGGCCACCTGCCAGCGTGCTGTAATTTTGGGGCCAGGTGTGAAGCGTTTCTGTTCCATCTTGTTCCCGAGCACCTACAGAAGCCTCACACATCTCACTCGAGGCTGCAGCCCTGTAGGAAACAGCTGTACAGGTATAGGTGAAAGGAAATGTCACAGCTGGGCTGGGAGCCCTCCCCCGTGCCTTGCCCAGGGCTGTGTTTGGGGGGCTGCTCCCCCCTTCTTCCACCCCCACGCTGGGTTTGGGGAGGTGGTCACTGTCACAGACACACCTGCCTGTCTGTCAGCAAGGTGCTTTGAACATGGGGGAGCTTCTGGGAAGAATGTACAGGTCAGAAACCCCCTCTTCAAAGAGGAGCCCAGGGTGCTGTGCGTCAGTTCTGGGAATGGGGAATCCAGCCCGGGAGAGCCCCGGATGCTGGCAAGCTGGGGAAGCTGTGGCCATCTCCACTGGTTTCTTCTCCCTCGTGAAACCACAGGGAAATTTCCAACAGCAGGTCTTGTAGAAAGCACAAAATTGATTCTGGAACCTTTCAGGATCCTCAGCAAATTGTCACCAGACCCAGTTTCAGTCGCTGTTCAAAACATGCACTATTTCCCAGCTAAATTTCCTTTGTCTCAGTTTCCAATAATTGAATTTTGCTGTAGGTTGTGAAGCCGTGGGTTGCTGCTCTAACTCTGATATGTAAATGTGCCTCAAGCCCTGCCAGTTCCCATCCTTTTTTCGTAAGAGGGAGTGAGAGGCAGGACAGTCTCAGGCATGGTTTGGATTCCCTGAGCTGCTCTCCTGGTGTGTCTGAGCTGTGGCTGACCATGCTGCTCCTCAGGAGGAGGTGACACTGTGCTGTCCCACTCTCCTCTGTACCCATGGACAATCCCAGTGTCCTGCAGCCTTTGCTCCTTCCTGCAGGCACAACTTGGCATTAACTGTGTTAAATAGCGTGGGGTTTGTTCCTGAGTAGGTGACTGAGCAATTCCAAGCTTTTGCCTGTTCCTGAGTTGCTCTCTTGAAAGCCTGGGAGGATTTGAGACGGTGTCTAATCTGCTGGCTTTATCAGGAGAGGTTTTCTTTGTCCAGGTCACTGAACCTATTGTTAAGCAGCATAAGCCCAGAGCAAGCTTCCCTGTGGCCCCGCCAGCACTGCCCTCCTGTTTACGCTGACATTTTAAGACCTCTGCTGACCAGATTTTAATCCAGGCCGTATCCTGTGCACTGCAGTCTCTGGGGCATAGGAGCTTTTCACGTCCTCTCGGCCCGGCCGCGCCAAGCGCTCGGGGCTGCTGACGCAGGGCCGTGGCATCGGGCTCTGAAACAGCACCAGGGCAGCAGGAGTTCAAAGCCCTGCAGCCCCTTTGCCACAACCAAGCGTGAACAGGTCCTCCCATAGCCCTGGGCAGGCAGGATGGCGAGGAGGGGCAGATCTAACACAGCCCCCACCCTGCAGAGCCGGGGTCCTGCTGCTTTGGTGGTGCCGGGGCTGAGCTGTGTGTGGGAACTGCAGTCGCGCTGCGAGGTGAGGAACCACCTGCCAACGTGTTAAAATCCAGTTATATGTGCTCTCTTAACCCCCCCTGTCAGTGAGAGGCAGAGTGGCTTTGTGGTCTGGGCACAGCTTGCAGGGAAGTACAAGGTGCTGCCTTCCAGGCAGCCCCATCTCCTGCAGGGGGAAGAACCAGCAGTTGGTGGAAAGAACCTTCCCTGTCCTTGAAATGCCTCTTTCCTGGCATGTGGAGGCCAGGAGCGCTACCACGGTGCGTGGGGAGTTTTCTCAAGTGGCTTGTGATGTTTCCATGCCTTCCTCCCCAGCCTTGGATGCACCTCTGCCTCTCCTCCAGGCTCATCTTGGACAGGGTGCTTCAACCACGGCGTGGGCTCCAAGTGAATCAGGGTGTGAGCAGTGCACGTGCCCCAGCACGTGTTGGGTCCTCAGCCAGCCCTAAACAGCTTGGCTCTTGCTAAAGGCTCTTTTAAAGTGTTTTCTGGAAGTGAGATGGGATGATCAGCTCGAGGCAGACTGACAGGATAAATCAGCCTTGTCCCGTGCCTGGTGTTGGATCTTTCCGTGCGGATCAGATGATGCTCGTTATCGAACGTCCTCACTTCTGTCGTGGTCAGCCAGGTTTATGTAATGAGATGGGAAACTTGTCTTTAGTCCTTTTGTCCTAAAAGCTGCTTCCACAGGTTCAACACAGATTCTTGGGAAACGGGAAATGTCCTATTCAAGAAACTCGCTGACCGTGTGTTCCTGGATTTGGAAGTAGTGGAGTGACCTAGGAAAAGAGAGTCAGACCATGTGCAGCACCTCCTTGGAGCACACTGTGTGCACCCTTCACTTCCCTTGGGATTTTCCAGTGGGAAACGGCCTTGTTTCTGCTGCCCCAGCACCCAAATGGCACAAAACCTGCCACTGCTTGGCAGGACATCAGGCCCAGAGAGTGCACAGCTCTGGCTGTGAAGAGGTATTGCCGTGGCTTTAGTGTGCTTGGAATGACATATTAGAGCCCAGACCTCATGGAATTTGCTGATTAGTCTATAAGTGTATTGAAAGGCCTCATTAAAACACCATTAATGCTGGATCCCCTCCCAATGAGCCATCTCTTATTGCTACCCAGAGAAACTCTGAAGAAATGGAAGGGCTGCTCAGGCTGGCTGAGCTGTCCCTGGGCATGAAGCGTGGCCTGAGACAATCTTTGTGCTGCTCAGGTGTTAGTGTGGTGCTTTGGACCACGTGAGAGGTCCCTGGGACTCGGGGTTGCATCTTTGCCTCACACTTCACCACCTGGATACGCTGCTTCTGCTCAAACTCTTCTTTCTGGTACTAAACTCAGTCCTTGACCTGACTCTTGTCCTCTGCTCGTGGCTCAGCTTTGGAGGGACCCTTTTTCATGGCACTGTTTTGTCCTTGCCCAACTGAAATGCTTAAATCCCATCTGAAGGCGAGGACGGCTGAGGTATCCACCAGCGCCGCTATGGGAAGGACCTCAGGAAACCCGAAAAAAGACCCAATTATTAACTCCTCATTGTTATCCTGAATAAGAAAGATCCACGTCCTGCAGAGCTTGCCAAAGAAGTGGACGGGCTGGAATGCAGGGAGTGGTCAGCCCAAATAACAGATGGGGATCTACTCTGTCTCTACGGGAGACGGAAGGTGACCTCTGTCATTGAGCTTGGAGTCTGCTCCCCACGTTTCTGCTCCCAGCTGGAGCTCGTGTTGTTTTTTGTGGATGCCAAATCCGTTTGCCAGCTCTGGGCTGGGGCTGGGCGAGGATGGAGAGTCCAGCTCCCGTGGCAGGACAGAGCTGTCACCCTCAGTGCCCTCCTGCTGTCACATCCCAAACCCGAGAGAGAAGAAGACACCACCGTGATCTTATTTATTGTTTTCTTTTTTTTCTCAGAGTCATTGAAGTCAAAGCACTTCCCAGGCATTAATGAACGTATCTCCACAACACGTTGTGACAGAAGGAAAAGCAATTTCCTTCTTAGGGACTGGCAACAGAGGTACACGGGGCTGAGGGACCGAGCTGGTCCCACAGGAAGCCTTGGCTTCAGGATGAGAACAAACCCCTGATACCCAGGATTTCAGGCCAGTGCCTCAGCCCCAGGCCACCCGTGTCCCTTAGGAATACGAGGGGGTACTAAGGGAAGGTTCATTGGGAAGCATTAAAATTCTTCCCAAACACAGACCCCACATGAGCAGCTTTGTTGCTGCTGGCCTGGCTGTATCTGTGGTGGGACATGAAAAATGCTGGATATTTAATCCATCAGATAATTTAATCACATTTTCCCCCATAACATATTTGCATATATTTCCTTAAACATAAGGTAAAACCCGTAATTTATTTAAATTAACAAAATTTGCCTTAACATTTTACATACCAGCATTTTACATAAAGCATTTTCTCCACCATATGTAACAAATATTTGTCTAGATGTTTATATATTATGAATAGTGACAACTATAGTTCTTATTTGTAGCCATTTCGTTGATTTATTTTTTTAAACTTTCCCAAAACTTCATTGTACTTGGAATAGGTGGATGCACACATAAACACAAGCTCTCAGGATGAAGACAAATGTGTTTTCTGAGGAGTTACTGCCTGCCTGCTCTGTGAACAACAGAACAGATTTACATTCTAGTTCCGTATTTATCTAAAGCATAAACGATGTGATGTTTATTATAGCAGCCATTATTAGGAAAGCAAGGAGATTTATGTCTATCCAGAAAAAGATGCAGTTTGCTACATCCTATTTCACCTGATACCTGTTCCATGCGTGATTCCCATGGAAAAGTGGCCCTGGAGCAGTGCTCCAGTGCGGGTCAGGGACGTGCCTGTGGTGCATTTCTGGGGCTGATACAGTGACCTCCCAGCTGTGCCACATGCCTGGTGCTGAGGTCACTTCTGAAGATCATTTTTGCACTCTTAAGTCACCCAGATGCTTCTCGAACTTGCACCCGTTGCCAGTTTTTATTATTAGCTCCCTCTAGGACCAGTGACTTTTTTTAGTTCTAATGAGCAAAGATTTAATCAGCAGTGATCTGAGCTCTGCAGAAGCCTCGTGGATGAAATGCTCTCGTCAGTCCAGGCCGTGGGAGCCGAATTTGCTCAGCACTTGCCTGTTTTCACACTCATAACTACAACTTCCACTTAGACATGAGCGTCCTCACCAATTTCCCTGTGATTCGAGTTAGGGACTGTCCTGATGTGGGAAAGGAGAGATCCTCCAGGTATCCTCATTTGGGAAGTATGGAATACCTGCCAAACATGCCTTTCTTCCTGGGAATCTCTGGGAGCATCTCCAGTGCTGAGCCTGTGGAGGTAGCAGAGCCCTTACCACGACCACACTTTGCTCCGCAACATCCTCCTCTCTCCAGGATAAAATCCACCACTTTGGAGAACAGTTTATTTAAATGACTTTATTTTTATGTGGTTTTTTGGTCTAAAATGAAACATCTTGGCATGGTGAAGTGTGAGGACAGGAGAGAATTTGCTGGGAATTCTGAGAGACTTAGCATGCATGTTGCTAATGGGATATAATTTCCACCCTGCCATGTCTGTCCTCACAGAGACTGAAGGGCATGGGCTGTTCCTCCTCGTGATGAAATCCTGGAAGCCTGGTTTACATGGCTTCAGGGCAGGTGAGGAAGAGGAAGCCTGGCAGCCTGTTACCCCTCAGAGATGCCCCATCCCTTCTTGGGCAGTGCCACCCCTTCCAGCAGGCACCTCGCTCCTCCTGGAGCTTGTGGAGCTCCCGTTCCCTTGGGCAGGATTCCCACTTTGCAGCTCTTCCCAGATTTCACCTCGGTTTCCCCCTTTTTAATAGGAATGTTTGGCCTCTTGCACTCGGGCTCGGGGAGGAGCAGCTTGTTTCTGTAGCTGGCCTGGTGCCAGATGTCATCACTTCAGGCAGTGCCACGCTGCACATCTTCAGCAGTTTGAAATGGAGAGACAGAGAGAGACAGATAAGATCAGCAGCTTTAGGTGATGGCATTGTTTCAAATAAACCATGCATGACCCAAAGCTTCCACTTCAAATGGGGAATGAAATTGCTTCATCCTTTGACAGCTTGCTCCATGAAAGAAATTTATCTTCGCTTAATTGCTTTAGATCCCAAGAGGCTGTGTACAGTAATTTCTAGGAGATAATTATATCAAATTAAAAAAAATATGTGACTATCCGACTGCTGAGAATGAATGCAGTGGCCAGAGAGCAGGGAGGAAAGAGGCTCCACAGCTGAGCCCTGCTCACAGGATACTGTTCCCTCTCCTCATGATCCCTTGGGGAGCACAGGAGAGTCTGCCTGCAAGGGATTGGGTGCTTTGTGCTGAGCAGCGAGCTTGGAGCTGGGAATTCTGCTCTCCCAAGGCATCTTCAGGAGCAGGGAAGCCTTTGGCTCTCTGCTGGGGCATGGCAGGGATGCCTGTCACCCATCCCTGTCCCTCCTGACAGAACACCTCGCCGGGAGAGCTTGGCAGTGCCTCCATCCGCTTCGTTCTCCGTGTGGATGTACAGTAGAGCTGAGGAACAAGAAAGCTTGTTGATTTAAAAACATGTATATTTAGAAGCAGAGTGTAAACTTCCTGCCCAGGCTGGGATTGGATTCTTGACTATGTTTGAGTTTCCAGTTTTCATTTCCTTTGCCCTCATACTTAACATTGTGTATCTCCCAGAGTGTGCCCCAGACTAATCTCTCTCTCTAACCCTCGCTTGCCCCACATTTTTCTGCCATTATTTGCACATCAGTTCCAGCTCTTCCAGGAAGCAGCATATCTCCTGGTTGTCACTCCATGCCACAGCTTAGCCTGGGCTCCTGCAGGTCTCCTGTGTCCCTCTGGAAGTGACCTCAGACCCCAGCCAGCAGCAGATCCAAGCTGGGGACTGCAGCAGGGACAGAACTGCTGGCAGTTGCCATCCCTCAGAGAAAGATGGACTCTTGGCACGGGTTTGAAATCCTGAAGGGACATTCATTCCTCTCGTTAGCTCATGGGAAACAATCACTGACCAGTCCCAGCAGGGGTAAATCCATCCTCTAAGTCCTCTCTTTCTCTCCTTCACATCAGACTTCACGCCCTCCCCAACTGCTCCTTGTGACAGCTCCTGCCCTGCCATTGCCTCTACAGCCCATCTCCTGGGGACAGAGAGAAAGTTGTTCCCCCCAGGGCTGTGACAATTTTTGTGTGTGATCCTGCGTGGGCTTTGAAAGGGTTGACAACAATCCTGAGCCAGAACTGAGCTCCTCCCCAGCCCTGTGATGTGCAGGCTGGTTTTTGAAGTGCGAAGCTGCTTCAGCTGTTCCCAGGAAGTCTGCAGGGGAACCGTGTTTGTACTAACGAGGTAAAGTCCCCGTGTGTTTCTGGAGGGGATCTGCTCAATGGGCTCTTTGATGTCATCTCAGTTTTTGGACTTACTTCAAGTAAATCTAAGAAAGAAAAGAAATGTTTTGGCTTAGCCCAGAACATTTGCACCTGAGCAAGATGACCTGTGGCTGTGCTGGTGTCTAAGGGAGAAATCCATGGCCACCAGGAGAGCTGTGGCCTGGAGCAGGGAGATGGAGGCTTCTGCTCCCAAAAGCTGCCTGGGTTGCCTCAAGTGGTGGGAGAGTTGTCAGGTGTCAAATGTCTCCTCAAGCATAGCGCTGTCCCCCTGTGCTGATCAAGGTGCTGCTGATGGTCAATTTTATTTTGTCTGGGTGCAGACAAAACTGGGTAGTTCAGGCCATTTGTGCCACACTGAACAGCAGCTCCCATCTGCCTGTGGCTCTAGAGCCTGAGAAATGGTATGTTGGGATGACTGTCCCTAAATATCCTCATATTTCATGTGTTGTTTCATAGTTCAGACCTCACAGTGCTGCCACGGGATTTACACTGAATCATGGGAGTGTTTAATTGCAGAGAGGTTGGAACTAGGTGATCTTTAAGGTCCCTTCCAACCCAAATCATTCTGAGATTCTTGGTCCTTGCTGCCCAAGCCCAGCTCTCTGACAGGTCACACATCCTGATCTTCAGCTGTAGCTTGTCATTACCTTTGTTTTGGTATGAGATGTCCTGACAAAGCTTGGCACATCACAATGGTCAGCAGCTCCCACTGCTCTCCCTGAAAGCCTCTCCAGCCCAAATAGCCTTTGTCCCTTTGTGTCCTCCTTCTGGGAATGATCCTGGGACACTCCTGTCCTCCAGCGTGGGGTAGCTGTTGTATGGGGACACATTGTGTAGCTCCATGACTGCCCTGATACACCAGTCCCATAACAATTAGCAACTAATCAGCTGGAAAGGGATGCTCTGTTGAGGACAGCAAGGAGTGGGATGTGGTCAGATATGAGGGATGACCACACCAACCATGTCCAGGAGCTCATGCCCAGCTGTCTTGGTCCCTGGGGATAAGATACACCACTTTCTGCCACTGTGATATTTTCCTGTGTTTTCCCATAAAAGCTGTCAGCAGCTGTCCCTCTGTCCCTCTCCTCTTGTCCTTTCCCCCCTTTCTTGCCATACTTTTTCACTTACTCCTTTTATTTCTGTTAGTGGAGAACATTTCACCTAAAGTCACTTGAAATACAGTTCCTGCTCTAAATAATTTCAAGGACTGGCTGCCCTGAGGGACAAAGCCTTGGGGGACAGGCAAGGGGACTGCCAGGGATGGCAGAAACTGGCAGAAGAGCATTTAAGAAATGGAGAATCCAAGGAGCTCATCTGGCTGGAAGCTGCTGCTCACAGCAAAGTCGGCGTTTTTGTTCCAGAGGCCACGAGTGAATGAGTTAATGATGATCCCAGATGGCTTCAGACTTTGCCTCTTGCCACCCCTTCCTGTTCCCCCAGGATCTCAGATGGTGGCGGGAGATGAAGTAAAATTCTGGAGTTTATTGTAAAGTTCATCCCTCTCCCTAAATCATGCTGGAACTTGTGTGTGCTGTGTTGGCAGCTTCAAGGGGATGCTACCTGGTAATTAATTAGTTGTCAAGAGACAGCCCAGAGCTTCCAAGTCTTTATATTCTTTCTAATAGAAATTGCTGTGATTACATTTTCCCCCTTGGCTGGAAGGATGAGGAGCGGGAGCGATGGTCCAGGGGCAGCTGGAGCACGCCTGCCTGGCCTTTGTTGGGACTCCTCTGAGCGTGCTAGCACATGCTGCCACGAGCACAAACCCTGAGGGAGCCCACTCCTGAGCCAAGGCTTTGCCAGCCCGTTGTGCTCACGTTTCTCATCACACACTTCCCCTGCCTTTGCAGGTGAGCCCTGCCACCATTTCCCTTCAGCTGCTCCTCGGGGTCTTCCCTTGGCATCACGGTTCCCTTCCCCTGCCCAGACCGAGGTGCTTTGCTTGTGCTTTTTTTCTGGGCTAAGCTTAGAGAAACATTCAGTATCTACAGAGGTTCCTGGTGTTTTCCCTCAGCCTCACTTCTGTTTCCTTTTCATTTTTATCTCCATGTTTCTGCAGTTAGTTGTCAGCAGATTGAGCTTTTTACCTGCAGAGTGCAGTCGGGGAGCAAGAGGTGCCTGGATTTTGGGCTCAGCCAAGCAAGGCACTGGTCCTAAGCTGGGTTACCTTACCCAATGCTTTGCTAAAGAACCATTTCCATTTTTGTGCACTAGTTTTATGTTTTTCCCATCTTTTTTTTTGCAGAGATTCTCTGCTAACAGATGACAGTTCCCCCTCTCCTCTTCTCTGGCCAGTTTCTGTATGTCCTGCAGCAGCCTGGTTGTGTCTGACACCTCAAGCAGCTCCAAAATTAGCATATTAGGAGCTAAACTCCATCACCCATCCTTCTCTGGTCAGCACCACCACCTTGGGGGCAGCAGTGTATGACACCCCAACTCCATTTCAGTGATGTGCCTAATACCAAACCTTCCCGTGGCTCCTGGGAGCTGCTGGGCTTGGCACTCCGGATTGAAGCATCCCAACCCTTCCGCCAAGTGAAGAGCCCAGCCCGGGGGTGCTGCAGCTCCTTGTAGCCCCATCTGCTGCCCTAGGGAGCAGCTCTGGTCGCAGGAAGCACCCCGGCCATCCCTCTGGGTGCAGCGGGGCTCTGCCGGATGCTCTCACGCCTGCCGGGGCCGCGCCTTCCCTTCCCACCCCCGGGGAGCCCCGGGCTCCGACCCACCTGACACGGCCGCCTTTGCAGACATATGGTGCCTTCTCTTTGTGTTTGCTTTAGTGTGGGAGGGCTCCACGCTGAACTCCTGGAGCTTTTAAGCTATTGTTAGTGCCGACCCGGCCTCGCAGCAGCCGTGGCAATTTTACAGGCATGGCCCCATCCCTAACAAAGGCAATTAGGATGCTATTCTGTTGGAGCTTTGGGGATGAGAGATTTCTAGTGTCTGGAAGGAGCAGTCTGGAAAGGGCATAATCTAATGCAGAAGATGAAGACAAAGGCATTTTGGAGGCAGGATGTGGGGAAAACGAGGGCATGAGATGCTCAGAGGGCAAAGCTGCTGTAGGATTGAGGGTGCAGGAGCCCAGCAGCTCGGGGTGCAAGGGTGGAGCGAGCAGGAGGGCAGCAGGGATGCTGCTCTGGGCAGGTACAGGGAGGTTGTTTCTGCTGGTATGGGGTGAAGGGGAAGGGTGGAAGGGTTTGGGGGAAGGGGAAGAGTTGGGTGCTCTGTCCTTGGGCAGGAAATGGTGGTGCTGGTGAGAAAAGAGTGGGGTGGAAAAAGCCCCAAGGTGTGACAACCACCAGAGTGTGACCCTGCAGAGTAGCGAGCCAAGGAGATGGAGGTGACAGTTGGGACAGGAGTGTCACAGGGCTGTCAGAGTGATCTTGGAGGTGGCACAGGAGGGCTCAGGGAGCAGGAGAGGGTCGCAAGGGCCACCAGCACCGTGTGGTTTGGGGCGATTCACCCAGGGCGAGTCAGGAGGCCGTTCCCAGCCACAGGGCTCGAGTTGCATTTCTTGCTGCTGGCTCCTTCCTCGCTTGGCTTTTCCAGCATCTGATCTGAGTGTTTGTTTGCTTCCAGTGATTTCAGTTGTTTTCTATTTTAGCTCCTGACCCCGAGTGCCTGGGCTGGGGCAGGCAGGCACCGTTTGAAAGCCGCCACTTGGCGGCAATAACTGTTCGAGCCGCGGAGCAGCACCCATCTAACCCCTCTTTTCACACACTCGGAGCTTCCCAAACATTAACCTTTGGATTAAAATTTTCCATGCTTGGTCTCCCCCCAGATGTGATGTCTGAGCTTTGGTTTGGGTTCATGTTTTTCATGTTTGCTGGATTCGTATTATGGGAGAATGAAAGAAATACTTTTCCCATTTACAAAAAAAAAAAAAAAATTATAGTCTTCATTTATTTGGTTTTTTTTGTTTTTTTTTTAATTCGGGGATTCACCAAAAATGGTTGAAGTTTGAAGCTGAAAATAATTAGCTTGGCTGCAGCAGGCTGTTGTGACAGCACTGGGGGAAGTGCCACAGCTCCAGGTGTGTGACACTGGGTACCACCAGCACAGCCTGCACAGCCCACTCCAGGTACGTGCAGGCACTGCCAGCAGAGCCAGGAGAGCCTTGCTGTGAGTCAGCCTGACTAACTCCAGATCTGGCAGAGGGCGTCTGGCTTTTTGTTTTTTAGAAAAGAGGGGGAAAAAAAGTTGTTTTTCAGGCTCCACATGCAGGCTCCCGGTGCGGCGGGGCCGCGCGGGCTCCCGGGCCGG
>VZRO01006407.1:151177-183373 GCA_013397915.1 Daphoenositta chrysoptera | reverse complement strand
GCGCCCGGGCCGGGCGGAGTCGGGCACAGGGCTCGTCACCACGCTGTCCCCAGCCCTGCTCACCTCGCTGTCCCCGGCCCTGCTCACCACGCTGTCCCCAGCCCTGCTCACCACGCTGTCCCCAGCCCTGTCCCGGTGCAGGCCGTGGCATCGCCGGGAGGTGCCGTGCTGGGGACACGGCCGTGTGCTCACCCCGGGGTGGGAGCGCCGTGGCTCAGGTCCTGCCCCACGGTGGCTCAGGTCCTGCCCCACGGCCCCTGTGCAGCGTGGCTGCCACTGCCCTCCTTCCCAGCACAGCCTGCCTCCTTTCATCTCGTATCCCCCACTGGCTGCACCTTTGCACATCCCAAAGCCAAACACTCAGATTCCGTTCTTGACACCTTCTTGTCCACATTGGACAATGCTCTGCGTTTCCCTGCGTTGATTTTTTTTTTTTTTTAAATTTTTTGCTGGCTGCTGCACCCCTCCTTTGTGCTCCAAGTCTGCGCGCTGCTCATCGGGTGGGGACCTGTGCTGCTCACACCAGCGCTTGTAATGTCTGGCCTGCAGCTCTGCCAGAGGCCAGAATTGGCTCTGGGTGCACGGCTGGATCGCGAGGACGGTGTTAGGTGGAGGGTGGAGTGAGCGAATACCCCTCTCTTCCTACTGTGCTTTCAGGAAATGTCTCTAATGCAGCTGTAAGTGCGAATGAAGTCAAAAGGATGGATCAGTGCCCCTGCTCCAGCCCACCCCACTTGTCGGGGCCCATCCAGAGTCCCCACCCTATTGTTCTGCTTCAGCTCCTCCGTTTCGGAGCAGGGGCCCTGCTCTGCACTCAGCATCCCACTCCCGAGAGGAGGAGCTCTCCCGAAAACAAAGACACAGCGAATAGTTTTCCTTTCCCCACCAAGCCAACGTTCCAGTTCCTCCTTCCCTTCCCTTCCTTTCCCTTCCCTAGGTGTGTTTGCAGCTCTTGGCCCAGCTGGAAGCGAGCAACTGCAAGACTCGGGCCATTAATCATTTGCCAGAAGAGCTGAGTATTGAGTATAAGTAGCAGAGCTGTGCTTGCTGCTTCCTTAAAGCAGAGCAGGATTCATGTGGGACGGAAATCACGGCCAGAGCCGAAAGTTACCTCTCTGGTAGGCTAAGGGAGCATGTCCTGCTTGGAGCAGCCCCTCCTGGAAGAGGACATGGACTCTCAAGCACAAGAACGTCATCGGGAGTCCCCTAAGTGGCAGCATTTCACTGTAAAGCAGAATAGAGCGTTTGTCCCTCCCTGAAGTGGCTGCTGGAAATGGTGTGAGCCGCTTCCCGCCCTGCCCTGAGCCGGGAGCGCGCTGCCAGCGCCGTTCTTGCGGCAGGGGGGGAATGCCAGCCTTGGTAACATCTCTGGGGCTGTGGTGTCGCAGCCAGCTGAGCTGTGGTGGCATTTTTCTGGTGTTATTCCATTGCCTGCTGTATCCCCACCCTCTGTTTTCAAGGGAATTCAGCGCTGGCCCCGACGGAGCAGTCGGAGGAGCTCCTCCCTGCACGCGGCAGCCCCGCGAGCTGCCCTTCCACGAGGGCTTTGTTAGTTCAGAGCAAAGCTGCTTCTCTTTCCACTTCCAGAGCAGCGTGCCCTGAGCTTCCCAGCAGCATCCAGGGCTGGGGAGGCGTGCGAGCAGCACCGGGGCAGCTCGGCACTGACGCTGCTCCGTCTGGCTTCTGGTTTGTGGAGCAGAGGTTTCTCATCCCATGGCTCTGACTCAGGTATCTGTTTCCTCTGATGTGGGCAGCCGTCACTGGAGCTCTTGCCCTGGGCACTCTGTTGTTTTGTGTCCCCCAAGGGGTGGTGGGAGTTGTGGGAGCTCCCTGAGTGCTGCCACAGCCGGCTGGGTGCTGTGGATCCCTGGGATGGGAAAAGCAGTGTTGCAGGAGCAGCATCTCCGTGTTCTAAAGCTCCCCTGAAATTGGTGGGATGAGCATCCAGTTTGTGTCCTAGACTGAAAAGTCTGAAGGAAATGAAACACACACACAACTTAACTCAAGCCAGCATGCACTTAAACTCAAATTTTAGGCTGTGCTCCCCAAAAGTCACCCAGCCAGCTGGGTGTCAGCTCAGGCACCCTCAGCTCTGTGCTCCCCATCCAGCTGCACGTAACAGCAACACCAAATTCCTTTGGCACTGGATGCTTAGGAGGGATATTTTATGGTATTTATTTGGCTGCATTTTCCTGGCCAAACAGCCTTGCCTGAATTCGATACCGTTGTGCCACTGGCACTAACCACTCTGACCAGTTTACCTAGAGCAGGATCCCAGTTCAGCAGGTTGGGATTATCACCCGCTGAGAATCGCTGGTGTTTGAGGAAGTGAAAACCCCCGTGGGGAGGCTGCGAGCAGTGGCCAGGTGGGAGCTGTGCTGCTTTAAGAGGTTTTAGTGGTTCTCATTAAAACAGTCTCCTGTAGACTCAGTTTCCTAAAAGAAGAGGAGAAAATTCCAAACGCTTTCATCCCGGTTCAAGTATCCACCAGGGCAGGGAACTGTGGAAGTTACGGTGGGATCTCAGATGACATTCTCTGGAAAGAAAACTTAATAGAGTGCAAGTATGAAATGCTCAGCCCAGAGCAGCTGTGCCCTCTGCAAGGGCTTGGCCAGTGCCTGCACCTCTCCCTTGCCTGTGCTGGGTGAGGAAGGGCAGAGAGGGGGAATCAAGGGTCTGCTGGAGGAGCCCCTCCACTTTAGATGCCTTTGGCACCTCTGTGAGATATTTAAATGACAGACAGACATATAGGGATCTGTAAATACTCATTTGGTGCCAACTTAACCACAAAGAAGATACAGCATTTGTGGTCCAAGGAAGTTTAAATATTTGTGGTCAAACTTAAAATTCGACATAAAACTCTCATCTGCGATGGAAGGCGGCCAGGAACTGCATGGAGAACGTATAAGCTGTGTAAACTCACAGAAATGGCTTCCCAGCCAGCTCTGCCAGGACCCGACAGAATATTCCAGCTCTTGCCTCTCCTCTCCCTCCCTGCCGAGGTCAGGAGTCAGGTTTGTGAGGGATGGTTGGCCCGTGAACACCTCCAGGGCTGGAAGTCCCCCATGCCATGGTTTCCCCTCTGCCTGAAGCAGAGGTGACACTGCAAGGGCAAGAGGTGGATGGTGCAGGCAGGGCAGGCGGGGCCTGTCAGGGTGAGCTCTGGTTTGCACCTTTTTTTGCTATTTTTATATTGTAGATTGCCATCCCTGCTCCCCCGTTCCTGTGTTGTCAGGCTTTTCCTTCCACCACCCAACTTCCCACTGTGTCAACACTCTGTGACACTGGTGCCTTGTCCTGTGGGACAGGAATCTCCGAGTTACTCTGTGGGTCAAGTCATGGGGCAGTTTCTCCTTGTCTCCATAGGGAAGTCCTTGGGAAAGAGTTTGCTGTTGGTGAATCTTCAGGGTTTCCTCCTTGTGAGCCCCCCAGCAGGGCCAGCTCCCTCCTGCCACCACTCCAGAGACACATTCTGGAACAGGGAGGGTGCCAGATAACCACAGCACTGTCCCCTCAGCCTGGACTGGGCTCCTGCCCTTATTTTTTTCCTCCACATACCCTGCAGAAAGGGCTCTCACTGTCGCAAGAGCGCCCTGAGGTTTGCAATCGAGATGTTGGATCGAACATTCATCAGCTGCATTTCCCAGATTCCAGGAGAGACAGATCCCAGTCCTGGCACAGGAACACAGTCTCTGGTCACCAGTGTGGCCCCACGAGCAGATGAACCCGAAAAACACCCGGGGTGGAGAGGTGTGGGGGTGGCCCTGCCTTGTCCCCGTGGCCAGCGCGGTGGCCCTCAGAGGAAGGGCAGCGTGTGGCTGCTGAGAGCAGAGCAGTCGCCTTTCCCTTACTAAGCAATCCTCCCTTCCTCCACCGAAGAGCCTGCTAACCACTTTCTTATCTGTCTGAACTCTGCAAAACAATCTCTGGCAAGGCAGGCATCCTCCGAAATGGCAGAGGAAATAAATTCCCCCAGTCCCCGAAAAGGAAAAGGCTGGAGGCTCCTGCGGCAGGGCGAGCAGCCCGTGCCCTGTGAAAGCTGTCAGTGGTGCCATGGTGGCTTTGCTGAGGATAAGGAGCTTGCCTTCCTCCTTCCCCAGCCTGGGACCACTGGCTCAGGGCAGGATTTCAGGGATTTGTCTTCCCCAGATCGTGTTCCGGTAGGATTTGCAAGGGAGGAGCAGAGCGGGCTCCTTTGGACTTGGCTTTACTCTTTGGCCTGACTTTTTCTCTTCCTTTCCTTGGAAGTTTGGGGATTTACTGGGAGCTGGAGTGGGAGAGAGGAGGGCATAGAGGTGGCTGTAACAGGGAGTCTGTGTGTGACTCACTGTTTTTCTCCAGGAGTCATCTGCCTCTTTCACAGCTGTGATTTTTCAGCCCCTCGTTCACATGACAGACAATTAAAATATGTGGTCCTGTGCTCAAGGCTTCACCTTGAAGAGCAGAAATGCACTGGATATGTCATTGCTGTGGGGATCAGCACATGTGGCCATGGTGGGTGGAAGCAAATGCTTTCTCCAGTGAAAATTCCTGCAAAAATTCCTGCAGCGTCTCACTGGAGGCACCATTTTGCACTGTGGAGGAGCCCATGGCCCTTGCTGAGCTGTTGGCAGCAATGCCTGAGGTGGCGAGGAGAATCAGACACTCACAAACCAGATGAAACATCCCCATTACTCACTGGAAACTTCCTGTATCCCATCACCTTCTCTGGGACTGCTCTGGTGGGGGTAAAATCAAGCAAGCTCAAGAGCCACCTCCTGCCTACGAGGTGTTGGATACAGCCTGGAGCCAACTGCTCCGTGCTGCAAGTGCTGCTGCTCCCTGGATCTGACAGTGAGGTTCTTTAGCACATGTAACAGGTGAATAAGACATTAGGGCAAGTCTTTCCAAGCATCAGCAAAAGCCAAAAGCTTGGTTTGGAATCCATCAGGAACTTTCCTCTCCAGGCTGTGTAGCTCCAGGGAAGCAGTTGGTCCCGGGCTGGGCTGTGTCAGCCCTCCAGGCCATCCTGGGCACAGGAATTTTAGGTGGATCTGGAGGATGCTTTTCCATCTGCTTTGGCTTTGGTGTTGTTTCTTCCACAAAAGTAACTAAAGGGTCCTGCAGGACCCTCAGAAGTATTTTGGTACCAAGCCCCAGAGCTGCTCACAGCTTCCCCCATGTCACTGGGTCTCACCCTGATGCCCTACAGCTGCCAGCAGGGACAGGTACCAGAACCCTGTCAGGAATCTGTGCAGACTACTCAGGGCTTCTTCTCTGACCCCAAAACTTGGGTGACGCAGCTCAGATCCATCACTTTGCCCCTTGATGTCACCCACGTGTATTCTCTGCATCACTGCCCGGGATGAGGCAAGCCCAGCAAAGCCTGGTGATGGTGGGCAGCTGGCTCCCTTTCCGTGCTGCTTTCCAGCTTTAAAGGCCAGTCCTGGCTGAGCTGTGTGGCCTTTAAAGCTGGAAAGACGGAGGTGTTTGCCAAGCCAAAGCACATCTGCTGTGATGACTCGTCTGAGACCGTGTGCCCCGGTGCAGAGGCTGGAGCTGTGCCTGTGTGAGGCTCAGGATGCTGGGAGAGAGGCTGGGATAAGACACAGCCACACTTTCTCTTAGGAGAGTGGTTCTCCAGCAGTGGCCACGGGGAAGAGCAACTGGAATGGTTCTTCTGGACTTCTCTGTCCTCCTTGGGTGTTTGCTCATGCTCCTCTCTGTGATGGAGCATCTGGCATGGATGTAGCAGATCCTTTCCCCAGATGTGCTCTCTGGTTGGTGCACAGGGTCCAGCAGTGAGATCCATGCAAGCCAGAGGTGCCTTGGTTTGGCCCCTGCAGCAGCCACAGTCGCTCTCTCGGGTCACACACGGCGCTGCAGGCACGTGGAAACCACGTCCACCCAGCCTGCTTGTGGGATAAGTCGAAATTAAAAGTTTCTCTGAGAGACCTGTGGCTGCAGGCAGCTCTCAGCTGCTGAAACCAGAGTTACATCCAGCTGTGAGCGCCTCTGCCCAGCTGGGATGGACACCTTGGTCCTCCCTACCCAGGTGGCCAAACCCCTCCAAGCTGTATTTGGGGCTGGGCAGAGCAAGGGGCTCCTCGGGTGGGGAACGAGCCCGGAGGAGTTGAGCTGTGATGAGTCCAGGGTTAAACCCAGCCCAGCTTCGGTGCAAGCCTGTGAGATTAAAACCCAGAAGGCATGAGGACCAAACGAGGCGCTTTCCTCGGTGCTCCTCCTCCGAGCTGGCTCCCCAGGGATGGGAGGAGGCGGCCCAGGGCACAGGGAGGCTTTGAGCCATGGCCTGCCTGGATGTTTTAGCAGGGTCACTGCAAACGTTTCAGCTGGGCCGTGCAGTCGCTGCGTGGTTTAGATTGTTTGGGGCTCACTTGGTTTCGGCATCGTTCAGCTACTTCAGCTAAGACATGTTTAAAACGATGTGGCAAAAACAGTGTTATCCCCACGCTGGATCGTGCTGGAGCTTGGCTCCGAGTCCTGGTCCTATCCCGTTCCCATCTCCGAATCTGGGATGGGATCTCTCCATGCTATGACTCAAACTTCTCATGTCCTTTTCCCCTTCTGAATCCAGCTGTCAGGATGTGCTGGTGTCTCCCCCTCGCACACAGGAATGCAGAGCCGGCAATGGCAGCCTGTCCTCGGAGCAGTCCCTTCTCCAGAGCCGCTGTTTCCTTGTGGAGTCTCAGGTTTTGCCGGGGGAGAAGCTGCCAGGATCCCTCCACACACCTCCAGCAGCAGCTTGGCATTGCCAGAAGCTGCCGTGGGTCGGGGGCAGCCCCCTCCAGACCAGGTCCCCCCCGGGATGTCGCAGGTCCCCGCGGCTGAGCAGGGCTCCCCTGGCCAGCTGCCTGCGCTGCCGGAGGCTCTTTGGACTAGCTGAAGGAATCTGCATTCCTGCCTCCCAGTTGTTTGCTCTTTAGGACGCTGCGTAAAATTAACAAGTTGTAAAAGTTGATTGAAGGCGGCGGAGGGTGTGACAGCGATTTAGGGAGCTGCGGGAGAGCCGCGTGCGGAGCAGCGGGGCCGGCCCGGGGGCAGAGGCGCAGCTCCCCCGCTTCCCTCTGACCCAAAGCGAGAGCAGCGGGGCTGGTTTCTGCTGGTGTCACCACCAGGTGCAGGTGTCCCCTCGGGCACAGCGCTCACAGCTCTCGGATCGACGCCCTTCCCTCCCCTTAAATCTCCCGGAGGACGCGTGGTGATGTGGTGTGGGAGTTCTCTGCCCTCGCAGCGCTCAGGGAAGGTTTTCCCTTCTGCCTGTGTTTTCCGTGGGGGGAAAATACAGCCCCATAGAGGCGATCAGCTTGATTAGATCTGGGAAGCCCTGGTTAGACTGGGGAACCCCGCTCACCGCTGGCAGGAGGTGACACTCGTGACGTCCTGGTGGCACTGGCACTGCGGAGTGGCTTTGAAAACACAACAGCTGGTACAGCTAATGCGCAGCCCAGTGGGTCTCTACAGGCAGTTAGCGTGTGTTAATGTGTGTCCCGCTGTGTCTTACTCAATGATCAGTATGTTAATGTGTGACCCATGAATTAGCAGTTGGCTAATGAGCCTCGGCAGCGTGGCCAAGCAGCCGCCAGCCCCCAGTGGGTGGCTGGTGCTGGAGCTCCTGTCTGATGGAGCAGGAGATTGGAAACGTCTGCCCTCCAGCCCCGAGGAGATCAGGCTGGCGATCGGGGCTGCCGCAGCCTGAAGCCACCTCGGTCCCACGGCTGGTCCCCAGCCACGTGTCCCCGAGAGGCACCGCGGTGGCGAGGGGCTCGGCGGTGCCTCTGGGGAACTGAGCCCGGGTCACGGACGGGGGCACCAGACCACTTCAGCAATTCTCGGTTTCGGTTTTCCTTTGAGAGCGGCTGCGTTCGTGTCAGGCCTATTTTCATACCCAGCAGTGACTCGGAGCCAGGCTTTCGGTTCCTGCTGTGGCGCTGCACGGGCAGAGGGGGAAGGGCTCTGTCCCCCGCCGGGGCCGGGGTGTCTGCTGCCACATCACCCACACATCACCACCGTGTCATTTGGTACCGCCATCCCTTCGGGAAGGCCGGGCACAGCCCCCGGTGCTGGCACCACGCTCCGCTGGCACCGCCACGAGCACCGGCGAGCGCCTTGGCGGCCACTGCGCTTATCCCGGCGCTGCCACTCGAGTTTCCACCCCGAAACGGGAAGTTTCTGACCAAAGCCGGTTGCTCGGCGGCACGCAAGGTCCCTCTCTGCTGCTCGAGAGAGACCTGGGTGCCAGTCACGGGTCACTTCTTTCCCAGCCCGGCTGCCGGGGCTCTGCCGCGTCCTCCCCGAGCAGGGCTGCACGTGACGGGGATGTGCGGAGCATTTGCTCCTTCCCTGTTTTTCATTCATGTGGGCTGGAAAAATGTGTTCATGAGACGAGTTGCTGTGGCATTATGTCATGGGCCTTCGGTTGGGTTCTTTTCTCCCCAGCAGATGAGCTGGATTTAAGCATGTGCTGTGCTGGCTTGGCAGGAAATCTGGTGTTTCCTACTGGTTTCTTCTTCAGGGGAGGAAGGAGTGATCCCACCTGCCCTTGTCCTCAGCCCCAGCTGAGGGTGAAGGGATCTATTCTGCATTTTGCCCAATCATTCCTGATCCAACAGGCTCAGATTTAAGCCTTTGTGGAGCAATGGCTGCACTGCAGCTGTGTCAGCATCCAGCCCGTCCTGAAAACCTCATGGATGTTGCTTTTATTTCTAGAGGTGTCTTGAGAAATCCCTTAGGCATGGTGTCAGGATGGGGCACCCATCTCTCCCCCACCTATACAGGCAGTTCCTGTGTCCCCTTCCCTGCTGCTGCTGCTCTTGGCCACATCCTGGCATCCCCTGGCACGTGGCTGGTGGTGGTGGGCACTTTGTTTGGGCACAACAGAACTGCAGATACCCAGACTGGAAAATCCCTGGGCAGAAGTTACCCCGTGTGAGTCAGGCTGGGTCTCCGTGGCGTTAGCCCTTGGAGCTGGGGGTGAGGTTTCCACCACTTCCCTCAGCTGCAGCCCAGAGCTCTCAGGAACTCTAAGGAGGGATGTTTCCCATGACAGCCATTCCCACTTTGCTCGTGTTCTCTTTCCTTTGGACTTTCCCCTGCACACAATCGTTCCTAAAGGAGAGCCAGGAGGATGGGAATGTTCCTGTGGTGACCCTTGGAGGGATTGCTCCTGGCTGGATGTCACAAGCAGCAAAGGGCTGTCCCGGGAAAGAGGGTCCCCAGCAGCTCCTGGAACTACTGAGCTGCTGTCACCTTGTCCTTTGCTCACCTCAATCCCACAGGACACATTTTATAGGTGCAGAACCAGTGGTTATGAATCTGTTGCTCCTCAAAGTACTAATTCTTGTGATCACCCTGCTCACACCACCTCCCTGCAGCAGCAGCTGCTTCCACGGGGAGGACTGAGGGCAGGGCTTCCTCTCCCTCTCCATGCAGGTATGGGGGGACACAGGATTCCAGGGGGACACCTCCAAACGGAGGCAACCCCGGCTGCGGGTGCAGGAGGGTGCCTGGCTCCGGCAGTAGCCGGGGTGGGAGGTTGGAGGTCAGAGGAGGGTCAGGTTTTTGACACGCACTGCAGCGACACGGTGGTTAAAATTAGCCCGCAGAGAGGAAACTGGCAGTGCTGTGGAAGAGCAGAAGTTTCCTCTCACGGCAGCCTGGTGCAGCGGGGCCGGTGTCGCTGCCAGCCCTGGCTCACCGCGGCACGGCCCCGTCGGGGACACACCGGTGTCTGCCACACCAGGAGCGGGCCTGGCATCACGTGCTGTGTGTGTGTCCCTGCCTGTGGGGCACCTGACCCTCTCCCCAGCTGCAGAATCCCAATCCTGAGAGCCTGCAGAGACCCTTTTGGGATGGGGGTCTCTGAGACTGCTTTGGTCTACGAGCACAGCGAGCCCAGGGTGGTTTGGGGGGCAGGAGAAGCTCGGGCATCAACACAGACTTTGTGTCCATAGCGTGTAGCGCTTTTAATCTCGTTTGCTGACTTTCTCCCTATAAATCTGCAGCTCCCTGGGGGTGACAGCAGTCAGCAGGAAGCACCAGGGGAGAGCAGTGCAGGTGCAGAGCCCTGCTGCAAGGGGACGAGGGCTGAGCCAGGGCCAGGCGTGGCGGAGGTGCCGGCCGAGGCTGTGCCGCGCGGGACGGGGCTGTGGAGGCACCGGGCTCTGGAAACTCCATTTGAGAGCCTCATAAATTGGATAATTACCCAAGCTATTGAGTTTCCTTCAGGCCAGATCCGTCCCAGCCTCCCCAGTGGGGCTCCCCAGTTGGTCTGTGAGATGGGCCCGTGGGATGGGGTCGGGCTGGAGGTGAGGAGGGGCCCAGCTTTTCTCAAATGCCCCCACACTCTCACTCTCACACCTGCATCCCTCCGCAGCTTTTTGGGGGCGGAAATCCAGCACTGAAGCCAAAATGAAACAGAGGGTTAGGTCACATCACTGATGTCTCGTGGTTCAGCAGGATTTTTGCCCATTTGCTGGGGCTGGGCAGGGGGCTGGCTGTGCCCTGGCAGTCCTGCAGCCCTGGGGTGCACAGAGGAGGCAGGACAGGATCTGTGCTGAATGTCCTGACTTTGCCTGCCTCGTTTTCCCTGCGGACTACGAAGCAAGGCCAACCCCTTCCACCCGTGTTTAGAAGAGGGGCACCCCGCACATCCCTGCGGTGCTGCCTGCATCCTGCTGGGCCTTCTATCCCAAACGTTTCCCCCTGGTCGTTACTCATCCACTCCCCTTTGCACTGACTTTGTTTTCCTTTCCCTCTCCCCAACCCCCTCATCCTCACCCCGTAGGTTATTGCAGCCGACTGCAAGAGGGTCACAGTTCTGAAGTATTTCCTGGAAGCCCTTTGTGGACAAGAAGAGCCTTTGCTGGCATTCAAGGGTGGAAAATATGTGTCAGTGGCACCCGTCCCAGACGCCATGGGAAAGGAAATGGGAAGCCAAGAGGGAAAACAACTGGAAGATCAGGTACCGTGCGGGAAGAGCGCGCCTCGGTGAAGGAAGAATCACCCCTGTGGGGCCCAGCCTCTGCCTGCCCTGCAGCTCCCGCTATTTATAGCTGGCCTAGCTGCGTGTGCATTTTATGGGGGGAGGCAGGGGGGGCAAATGGTGCACAGCCCTTGTCTCCCGAGTGTGCTTTGCTCGTGCCCTTTCCTGCCAGCCCAGCCCGCCTGCCTCTATCTCGCACGCCGCTATGAGTTCCAGATGCTGCTTTCTCCATACCCAGGGTGGGGGGGAGCTTTAATAACGTGCAGAGCGGCGGCCCCGGGAGAGGAGGTGGGCGAGGGGGTGTCAGGGTTCAGCTTCAGGATCAAGTTTATAGCCGTGGAGCTCGTTGTGGCGAGGCCTGAGCTCCAGCCTCCAGCACACGTACAGGAAGAGCTGACATTGGCGCCCCGTCCCTCCCCTGCCTCTCACATCCTGATGTGATTAAGGAATTCAACTCTTGTTTTTCTGCCCTTGCTTGTTCCTGTAGGCCTTGCTTCACTGCAGGCTCCGTGTGTGTGTTTAAGGGCCCTGCCAGCCGCTCTGCAGGTTGACTCCTTTCTTCTGTTTAATCTTGCAGTTGGAAAGGCCAGGGAAACAGGAGAGAGGAGCAGAGGCGTTGGGAACGGGAAGCTGGGTGGCCTGGTGCTGCCCTCCCTGTGCTGGGGCTGGGCACTCTGAGCCAGAGGGGTATCACCCTGTGCAGGGACAGCACCTTGGCTCTGTCCCATGGGAACTGAAAGTCAGAGGAGCCCAGAGCAGAGCTGTACTCAGCACCCTCCTTGTCCCAGCTGAGCAGAGGACAGCAAATCCCCAGGCAGCAGGAGTTGTCTCTGTTAGGTGGGAGACCTGGATCTTTGTTCGTGCTGGAGAAGGTGCTGGAGGTTTTCAAGCTGGCATATGGGATATGGGAGGATGTTTAGGTTCTTCCCAGTGTCATGACAGGGATGGTCCCGTTCTCCAGAAACAGGAACTCCTTTTGTTGGGTCAGTCCCTCCAATTCCTGCTGTGAACGAGCACAGCACAAGGATAGCTCTCTCCTGCCCTGTCCCCACAGTCTCTGCTCAGCTGTGGGAATCTCTCCATGAGCTCATTGTGCAACCCTGGAGCTTCCCTCTTGGGCTGTGATCTCAAGAGAGCTTCCAGCTCGCCAGAGTGACCATCACCACTGTGGGCAAGCAGGTCCTGACCCACCACAGCAGATCTGCAGCAGACAGAGGCTTTTCCCGGAGGCCCTGATGTGACACTCTCCCTCTGGCAGCATCCCCCCATCCCCTGTGGTCCAGGCAGAGGGAAGTGAGCCTGAGGGCTCCCATCTTCCTCGTTCCCATGGCTAAAAGGTCACAGGGAGAGAAGAGAAGGTGGTTCTGTGGCCAGGCGGGCGCGCGGTCTGGGTGAAATGATTGAGTGCACGACTGTGCAGCGCTGGGGTTGTTCTAAGTTAAGACCACGAGTCCCTTCTGCTGACACGTGTCGTGGCAGCCTGCACAGGGCAGGGAGTGCAGCCCTGCTCTTACCCCTCCGTGCAGGATCTGTCTCCTGCAGCCCTCCAGGGGCTCAGAGCAGGTCTTTCTGGCCAGGTGCCATCTGGGAACTCTTCCCAGCCCCATCACAATCCCTGGATTTTGTGCAGAGAAAGGAGGATGGGTAATGGCATGGCTTGGGAAGGCCACCCATGATCACTGAGGAGCAAGGTTGGCTGTGTGAGGTGAGGGGTCTGCAGGCAGCAGTGGAGAGCTGGGCTCTTGGGCAGATGTGGGACACGTGTTGAGGAACAGGGCCTTGTGGGCTCCCCTTTGGGAGTGGAGTGACTGGGGAGAGCAGCAAAGCTTGGGCAGAACTTGGCTGTGAGTGATGCCCAGTTAGACACCAGCCACCACCTCCCACCCTCCTGTACCCCAGAGATTTGGGGACGTGGGGACAGGCCAGTGTAGCCTCCACCTAAGGTAGGAACTGCATGGCCCCTTCTGGGGTCTCCAGTTCAGGCAGTGCAGGCATACTGGGAAGGGTCTGGAGAAATGGTGGGGAAGGGTCTCTAGAAGAAGATGTGCTCGTGTGGGCAGGAGGCTGGAGAAGCAGGGACCCTTGACTTCATCAAAGACAAGGTTCCTGGGCAGCAGGAGCATGGCAAAGGCTGACTAGAAGTAGGGTGGAAATATTAACAGAGGAAGTCATTAACTGTTGAAATGAGCAGCCTTGAGACACAGTGGATGCTCCGTCACGTGGAGCTTTAAAATCAAGATTTTGAGCATCTCCTTCTGAAACATCTCTTCCAGAGCAGCTGGAAGTTTTGAGGTGGGTGCAGGAATCTCTCTGGCCTACTCAGAGATCAGAATGGAGAAGTGCACCTGAGTTCATGGGTGTGAGGTTCCTGTCAGGATGAGCAGCCTGTGTGCCCTGTGGGATGAGGCAGCAGTGTTAGAGGAGCCTGGTACAGCCCTGGTGCAGGGAGGTGGGAAGAAGCAGCCTGAACAGGGATGTGCAGCCTGAACAGCCAGGCAAAGCAGAGAGACAGGGAAATACCATGATTTCACAGAACTGGAGGCTATAAAACATCAGTGACTCACCCAAGGCTGTGGGAAGAGTTTTCCAAGGTGAGGAAGAGGGTGTGATTTTAGAACAGAGCATTGAGCTGGGCTGCCCCTGCCCTGCCTGGTCGCTGCCTTTCCTGCCCTGTTACCTCCTGTCTCACCTTGTCATTTCCTGAATATTTACTATTTATTTGGCTTCTTTTGGATGTTTAGACATAGTCACCCATCAGCAAGGGGTGATGGACTGTGCCTGACAGGGATTTATCTGCTGGAAAAGGGAGAGCAGAACGAGAACGATCCCTGCCACCAGCATCCCTTACAATGACTGCCCTCCTGTTTTTCTCTCTTTCTGCATTTCCTGGAAGAAGGAGGATGATGTGAGGATTGAGGCCTTTGAAGATGACTCTGAGACTGAAGGCAGCGGAGGAGAGATGGACATCAAGGAGCTCAGAGCCAAAAAGCAAGCCCTGGCCAGGAAAGTTGCTGAGCAGCAGCGCCGTCAAGACAAGATTCAGGTAGGATGGGTTGATCCCACCTCACTCTGCCAGTGGTGCCCAGCTGTTTTCCTGCCATGCTTCAAGGGCCTCTTGGGATGTCCCATAGCACCTTGACCTTCCTGGGTGTAACACCACGTGCTGCCTCTGCGAAACCCAGCAGCAAGCATAGCTTTGGCCCTTTGGAAGGTCCAAATCTGTGTTGCTGTCCCCACCCTGGGTAAGATCTGCCCTCCCAAGCCTTGAAATGAATGTTTTGGGGACTTCTGGGACTCTCTTGAAGCCAGACACAGCTTCCCTGTGGAGCTGCCAGCACACCCAGGAGTGGCAGGGCAGTGCTTTAGCTGCTGGCTGTAGTGCCGTGTATGCCAGGCTGTGACCTGGGGCAGCAGCTCCTGTGTGTGTGCCAGTGCCCCCACCCAGGGCAGAGGCTCCGTGACAGAGAGATTTGGTGAGAAATCAGCCTTCCTGTGCAGCGGGGCACAGGCAGACAGGGAGAGGGTGGGACGTGAACGGCAGAGTTCATGCAGGAGCCAGCGGCGGAAAAACAGTCTGCGAAGGACTGCTGCAGCCAGAAGGTTGCCATCGTTATGGGGACAAACAGAGGGGATGCAGGTGATCCTGGCCTGGCCCTGGCCTGATGTGAGCGTGTTTCCCACTGGGAGCTGGTGAAGTAAACTGGTTGGGCTGGGAGCAGACGCCTGGCGATGCACCCTGTTGCTTTAAGAGCAATCTCACATGCATGGATGGCTGTTGGCTGCCTCCTCGCTCGCAACCCCTCTTCCTCCAGCCTCGCAGCCCAGATGAGGATTTCTCAGCAGAGGAAAAATTCTCCCTGGCTCCCCTCCCCCTCACCTCCGCCCTCTCTAATGCCCAGGGCCCTTCACTTCCATAATTCTTCATTTTCCAGCCTTGAACGTAAGCCAGACACATCTGTCTGGCCATATGCGTGAACTCTGCAGTGTGTGCCGAGGTGGTTGTAAAACAGGGCTGCTGAAGGCCCTACTGGGAGAGCCTGCACATGTGTACCCTCGGGCTACTGGCGCCGGGCCCAGAACCACTGCGCTTCGCTTTTCCAAACCCACCCCAACCTTTTCAGATTTCGCCTTTTNTTTTTTTTTTTGCATTTGAATTCGGAGCAATCCGTATCAAGGCGAAGGTAGAAGTTTGTGTGTGCCGGGAGGGAGGGGCCGCCCCCGCGAGCCCAGTCCATTATTGTTGGCAGGTACCTGGGTCACGTTAATACGAGGAGGAAGAAAGCAGCGACCAAACGAGTGAGAGATTGGAGAGATGGGCTGTAAATTAAAGCGGCCTGAAGCCTTCCAGCCTCCCATGGTTGTTAAGCGGGGAGGTGTAGAGTAAATTCCCCACTTCCCACTGCCTTGTAGAGACGCAGCAAACAGGAACTGCACATGTTCGGGGAGGGCAGCGCAGGATCCCGGCGAGCGGCGCAGCTGCAGCGGGGCCCCCCGGGATGGCCGCTGCCCATTCTGCGGGGAGAGTGGGGGCTGCCTGATGTTGTCAGGGGCTTTCTCCCCCCGGCCTGCTCCTCCCTTCCTCCCCGGCCGTGCTGGGGCCGATGCTCGCAGGCAGAGCGAGGTCAAAATGAGGGTGTGGGCAGCTTCAGGGGCTGCACAGCTGAGAGCTGAGGTGCACTTGGAGTCTGAAGGCGCGGGGTGGAGGAGAAGTCCTTGGGGCTGCAGTAAAGTCATCCAGGCCGGAGCTGGCTGGGAATGGCCTGGAGCAGAACATGTGTGCTTGCCCCAGTCCTCTCCCTGCCCGGGTACTGACCACGCAGCTGGAGGAGCTCGGGTGGAAAATGCTGCTGGGGGAGGCCAGCTTGGAGCCAGCTCAGCATCCACCCCCTCCACTTTCCCTCGTAACCTGTGATCCTTGACCTTTCTGCTCTTCCCAGCAGATTTAGTGTTTCATGGGAGCTGGGGACCTTTTCCCTTCCCTGTTACAGCCTCTCATTCACTTCCCACCTAGGGAGTGTCATCTGCTCTGCAGGTCACCCTTTCGTTTTTCTGGGGACAAGCCACAGCTCCATCCGAGTCCAGCAGATGTGGCTCCTGTCTCAGCACACAGGACTCAGCTCCCCACACAGCAGTGGGGACTCGGGTCCAGGTGCTGTGGCTGCCTCCTGTAGAATCTGTGATGGTGTCTGCAGTCCCCCAGGGTGCAGGGTTTCAAAGCCTTGGCTGTCTGGTTTCTTTCTGTGCCCAAGGAGAGCGCAAGTGTCACGGCCTCACCTGGGACTTGAAGAGTTGTGCCTCTCGTGGGTGAAGTCACTGCCTTCTCCCCTGCAGGTTTCCCTGCCTTTGCCCTGCTCCCCAGTCTCTGGCAGCCCAGCTCTGCTGCTGATTGACACCTTGAGGGGAATTTGTGCTTCATTGCTCTCCTTAGGTCCCTGTCCCTGTCCCAGCTGTGTGCAGGACTGTGGCTTGAGCTGCTGGGGAAGCACAGGTCCAGGTAAACGGGGTGGCCCTTGGCCAGCACCACCTTTAGAGGGAACTCAGCTCACCTCCATTCCCCTACACGAGCACAGACCCCAAAACCATTACTCTGAAAGGCAGACCAGAGCAGGGTCCGGTCTCTTGTGTCCCTGGGCAGCTCCAGATGCCAAGCAGCTCCCTGGCTCCATTGCCAGCCTGCCACTGCCCTCACCACATGCCCACACTGGGACAGAGCTGGTGACAGCTGGTGACAGCAGCGATGCATCAGGACGAGGTGAAGGACCAGGCACATCTCTGCGTGCTGCTCAGGTGTTTGGAGGGAGGAGAGGCCAGCCAGGCAGGTGGACAAGACGAGGTGGCAGCGACATTGCCGGGGCAGGCAGGGCTCTCAGTCAGGGCTGTCCCCAGCCCACGGCATGTCCTGCTGCTTGGCCAGCCCTTGGTCCATGCTGTTCAGCGTCCCCTGTCCTTTGTGCCGCCGCTGCGCGCTGGGAGCGGTCGAGTTTCCTGACCGGTTGAAAACATCCCACCTGAAACATAACAGGCTCTTCCTCTGGATGCTGCTATTGTTTTGCTCAGCATTACAGCAGCAGCTCAACCGGGGCGGCCAATTATGACATGTCTTCCCAAAATAGCCGCTCTCCTGTCCCTTCTGAGCCCACGGAACGGCCGCCCCCTTAAGATGCAGCCGCTCCTTTGTGGCGGTAGTGTGAGTAAGTGGCTAAATTTAGCCGTGTCCCATTCACGCTCTCCCTCCCCGCGGGAACAATGCCGCGGGCGCACACGCGGCCGGCGCAGCACCTGCCTGGGAGCCGGTGCCTGCTGCCTGCGGAAGGCGCACACCCACCCACGGCGGCTCCGCCACGGCGGCGGCCCCGGTGTGCTACCAGGCACGGGGCACGTCTGCTCCCGGGGAAGACGCTGGGGACGAGCCTTGGGAGGAGGAAGCCCTGGAGCAGAGAGGCTGGAGGAGGCATTGTTCTCGGCCCTGGAAAATGCGATCCCCACGGAGAGCGCGGGGATGGAAGGGGCAGCGGCGCCGGCTTTGGCCGCGGTTGGGGAGGGGGTGGTGGCAGGAGAGAGGTGGTGGCAGGATGGTGGTGGCAGGATGGTGGTGGCAGGATGGTGGTGGCCCTTCCGTGCTGGTGGAGCGGCATGACCCCGTGTGACCTGTCCCCAAGGCAGCGGGGCAGTTTTCTCTTCGGCCTCTCTGCCGTGCTGGCACCGCGGGCAGAGGAGCTCTGGGGTCCGTGTGTGGAGCTCCAGGGTCCATGTGGAGCCCTCTCCTATTCTGTGCTGGTGGTGGAGACCCTCGGTACGCCCCCCTGTCGCTCTGCACAAAGTCCTGGCTTTTGGGGGACCCGGGCATCGGCTTCCGGGGAATTCCCCAGGTGATCCCAGCTGATGGATGAGCTGGGAATTTGGGACTGTGTGTGCAGGAGTGCTTGATCTCAGTGCTGCCACCAGCTGGGGCAGCCTGGGGAGCCACCTCCGGCTCCGGCCCAGCTCCTGGGAGAAGCCCCCGTGGCCGGAGCAGAGGGATGGGCAGGGGGCTGCGGGTGGCAGCAGCGCTGGCACCGCAGTGTGCGGGTGCAGGGGGCGAGGGCAGTGCAGCTGGCAGCCCCGGAGCCCCCGGCCTCAGAGGTCCCCTGCCACATCCAGTACTGTGGGGTCACCCTGCCACTGAGTTGAGCCAAGCCGAGCCTATTTGTTTAACCCAAATAAGCCAAAGCTAAAATCTGGCTCCCCCAAAACACTTAGGCCTGGGTGAGGCTGTACCTCTGCCGTTCTATCCACCCTGTGCTCCCCAGGGCGGGTTCCAGACCCCATCTCCCAGCAGGACACACAGGCCACCATCTCCCTGTCCTCGTTTTAGGGAAACTGAGGCACAGTGGGACCAACAGCTTGTTTCTGGCCGCCCTGGCAGCACAGAAGCCGGGTCCCAGACGTGGGCATCCCGATCCACACCCCACGCTCCCCTTCCTCCCCCCGGGACCGTGCCCCACGGACCGGCAGAAGGGTTAAGGCAGAACTGGCCTCCCCGGTTCTGCCGCACATGGGCTCCCTTTCATCTCTGGCGTGGGGCCAGCCAGCGTCCGCATGAATCACAGGCCACTCCTCTCTCCCCCAAACCCCTTGGCCGGAGGCTTCTGCAGCCTTTTACTCACACAAACAAAAATAAATCTCGCTGCCGGCCTCTGAACTCTGCAAAGGCGAGTTTCCCTCTGGCTCCGCGAGCGGCCCGGAGCTGTGCGCGGGGACTTGGCACGCTCCCCGCCGACCTCGCTCTTTCACTCCCGGCGCATCCTGTGTCCTTCTCTCACCGGGCGGCCCGGCGAGCGGAATGGGACGTGACGGCCGGCACAGGCGTCGCTGCCGCCTGCCAGGAACGGGCCGGGTACGGCCCGCCAGAGCCGCCGGGGCAAATGCCACCCACGAGGGCACTGCCCTCCCCGCCGTCACCCCCGTGCCCCCCGGCCGGAGCGCCCTGCTCACGCTCCTGAGGTCGCCTGCGCGGGCTGGGGCGAGTGGCAGGCTCGGGAACCGTATTGGGGTGCAGGCGGGGGTCCCCTCCTGCCACCAGCTCTTGTTCATGTGGGACTGTCACCGTTCAGTGCAGGCTGCGTGGTTTCACCCCCACCTCCTGCAGCTTCAGGGCCGTTGACCTCTTTGGCTTCCACACGAGGGACTCGCCACTCTCTGGGTCTCTGCGTTGGTCCGTGGGGCCCTTCTCCATCTCCCCAAGGCAGGTGGAGCAGGGTCCGGTGCCTCCCAGGGAGGAGCAGCTCCTCTCACACCCCAAAACCCTGTGGAGACACCCAGCCTGCTGTTCTCCTCGTGGTGAGGAGGCAGCAGCAGCAGCTCCACGCTGGAATTGATTCCAGGTTGTCCTTGGCTGTAGCTCTTCTGTGCCACCAGTGAGTGCCAGGGCAGAGCACAGGGATGGCATCTAGCACGTGGCTGGTACAGAGCTTCAGCCTGGGGACACTGGTGTGTCCCCTGTGTGATGGGGAAGGCATGTCCTCACGCTGGCGTGCAGCAGACATGACCTGGCATGCTCCCTGCTCTGCCTGTCACCCCTTTAGGGTCTGTGGCAGCCACGTCCCCAGGACCAGCACTGCCAGAAGGAGGGTGGGAGGCACGTGGTGAGGTTCTGGTTGCTGCCTTGCCTGGAGACACTTGTGGGAGGTGGCAGCATCAAGCTGCCTTGATTTAAAGCCAGATGACAACACTTGGAAATGAATTAAAAACCACTTCTTTCCATGGCCACTCCTGGCCCATGCAGCTCGTTGTTCCAGGGCGCCTCCAAGGGTTTGGCATGACTGAGGGAGGGTTGAGATCCTCGCCGTGGGCAGGGGGAGCTCCCCATAACTTTGGGCAGGACAGGGTCGGTGGTGACCACGTGTGCCCAGGGCACATCTGGTGGGTCCGAGCCCGGTCTCAGAAGGGTTTGCATGGTGGATGTGTTCCACAGCAGCTCTGCTGTGCTCCATGGGTGACCAGTTCCTATTAGAGGCAACAAACATCAGCGAGTCCAGGGAAGCTATTTTTAAGCAGAGGAAGCACTAGAATAGCATCCTGAGTTTTTTAAGCCTGTGACTTACTAAAGAGCCCAAGTCCTTCGAGAGCCTCGAAAGTCATACGTGAGCTCTGGGGTCCCGTTTTGGCAACTGGCGTTGGCCAGAGGTCCAGGTGCAGCCCAGAGGGCGGCCAGCGAGCCCCAGCAGACCCTCCCCCTGGGAGTGTGAGCACCTCTGGTCCCTGTGGGTGTGAAGGGCTCGACCAAGGACAGTACTGTGAGTTTTCAGGGCTGGAACCCACCTGGTTTCCCAGCTGGATGGAGTCGGAAAAGGCAAGGCACGTGCAGGAGGTGGTAGGACAGTGAGGGGAGGGAGATACTCAGCCAAGGATCCCTGCCCCACAGACCTCTGGCTGCCTGCTTGGGGTCTCTGTTAGGAGGCTGTTGGCAGGACTTGAGCATCCCAAATTGGTTTGTTTTGTCTGTTTTCACCTTGCCCTGTTTCCATGTGGAGCCCCAGAACCCCTGTCCTCCCTCCCCCTTGGCACCGGTGCAGATGATGCTGGCAGCTGCCAGTCCCACGAATAGGACAATTCCCAAAATACCTCCATTTTCAAGGCTGATCCCAGTTCTCCCAGAGCCTGGACAGAGCTGTTTTTCTAGGAGAGTGCTTTCTTGGAGGTTTTTGCCACCCTGCTCACATGTGTAATGTGGACCTGCAAGAGCTGGTGTTTGGGGTGTGCAGGTGGGATGGATGCAGCCTCCTCCCAGTCTCCTTCACATGGATTTGTACGTGCCAGCCAGGCTTATCTTCTGCTCTCAGGTCCACGGGTCATAAGACTGACATCCTCCTTACTCACCATGTGTCCTTCCTTCTCCTCCAGGCCGTGCTGAAAGACCAGAGCCAAATGAGGCAGATGGAGCTGGAGATCAGACCTGTCTTTCTGGTCCCGGACACCAATGGTTTCATCGACCACCTCGGCAGTTTGGTCACGCTGCTGGACTGCAGGAAGTTCATCCTGGTGGTGCCCCTGATCGGTGAGTAGGGCCAGTGCTGTGGTGGGGGCTTCCCCTCTCCCCCAGTGTGGTCTGTCCCTCCAGTCTGCCTCCCTCTCTCCATGCCCCGCGTGCCCACAGTGCCTGTGTGGTCTGGAGCTGGTCAGCTCATGCCGTGGGACTGGACTTCATCCTGCCCTGTCTCATCCCAGTCGTTGCTGGCATTCCTTCAGGCCCTGTCACCCTGCTCCCTCCCTGCCAGCCTTCTGCCCACAGCACTCACCAAACTTCTCCCGGTGCATTTGGGGGTGCCAGGGGCCGGGAGAAAGCAGATGGGTGTTAAACTGGATTTGGAGGGAATCTCCAAAGGAGCGAGGAGGAGGAATTGTTAAACAATCAGAGCAGATAGCTTATCCCAGCTGAGCTGGGGCTTAGGCAGGCTGAGCAAATGGCCGGCCTGTGTCCCAGCCTCTCGGAGCTGCTCAAGCCCAGCCCTTCTTTTTATCCTTATAAAGCTCGCAGTAAAACAGCAAGCTGGTTCCCGTTATTGGTAAACACTCACCCTGGCAGATAACGGCTCTGCTGCTGGGTGGTCTCCCGGGGTGGCTGCAGGGTTTGGTTCGATGCCTTCGCTCTGAATGTTTGATCACGCTCGGGGCTGGAGGTGCCTCTCCCCCGGCCAGTGGCACTCCGGAGCCTGGCACGTCCCTCTGCCAGCCTGGCACTCACTGGATCCCCCAGGGCAGCAGGAGGGGATGGGGCAGGAGTGGGGCTGAGCCTTGCGGAGCCCACATCCCATCCACAGCCCCGGGAGGCCGGGGAGCAGCTGTGTCCCGTGGGTATCTCCAGTGTCCAGGCAGGGAGGTGGCACAGGTGCACCCCGTGGCACCCTCCGAGACATTGTGGGGGTTCCTTCTCAACTCCTGGTGTCCAGCAGAGAGTTCTGCCTGCCCCAGAGCCCACATCCAGCTGCTGCCCTTCCCCTCAGGGTGAGCAGCCCAGCTCAGGAGGGATTCCTGGGGCTGGGGGTGGCACCCCTGGGTGGGGAGAGCAGGGCTGGATGCCTGCCCAGCTCAGCACAGGAGCTGCCAAGTTGCTCCGTGGCTTGGCACTGCAGAAGCCAAGGGAAGGCAGCCGGCAGCACCAGCAGAGCCTGGGAAGCCCTGGGGGCTTGTGGGGCATGTTAACACCTGGGAGAGCTGGGACCTGCCCTGGAGCCATGGCTTTGCCTCCTGGTGCACTCCGGTGGCTGCTGTCAGGCTTCTCCATCAAACCCCAGCCAGGGGCAGCAGGAAAGCTGAAAACTCTGGTCCTGTCCCTGTCCAAGATGCTGCTGCCCTCAACCTGCAAAAGGAGCCTGGCCTGCCCTGCCACAGGCAGGACTGAGCACTTCCACTGCCCTCCTGTCCAGCTGCCTCGTCATATGGAGACAGAGTAACTCATCTCCCTCTGCTCCCATGAGCCTCCCGAAGGCATCCCAAAGCCAGCAACTCCCTGTCCACGCCAGGGGTTGGTCACATTCCCTCTCGTCCCTGAGGATAGCCATCAGTGTGGACAGAAGGAAGCCATCCCCTGGGCCTGTGGCTGCTGTGGCCTCGGTGCCATGTCCCATGGGCAGACTGCAGAGAGGCACAGTGCCCTTCCCCCGGCACTGCTCCCTGCTCCTCCCGGGGATGCAGCAAGGGGTTAAGCGCTTGGCTTCTCGTTGGGTTTGTTTCTCTTGCTCTTTAACCTGCTCTGTGCTCCTTGAGCCTGACCCCGCCATGGAGAAGCCAGGCCTGGTGCAGAAGCACAAACAAGCCTCCCCTTTGAAGCCTGTTTAGCTTGGAAGCAGGAAGGCGGATTTCGGGAGGGAATACCAGCTTTTCCTGTTTGATGTTCCGTTCTTGCACGGCTCCCCCCACCCCGGGCCCAGCCGTGCATTGTGTGGAAATGGCAGCATCAGGTCGGTAGCAAGAAGAGTCTCCAGCCAGGGAAGAGCAAAGCAACTCCACGCAGATTTAATTGGAATACCCAGACAGTGAGTGCCAGTCTCACCATGGAACAGAGCGATCACGCAGCCTCCCCGGGCAGTGATTCACAGCACTGGGGAGAGGCCTCAGACCCCGAGCTCTCTCCCCGAACCCCCCAAGGAATGCATAGTTCCCACTTGAACTCAGGACTTGGCTCCAAGCTCGGAAACAATCTTCAGAAATGAAGCCATGGCTAAAACACACACACACACACTCACACACACACACACACGGAGCGCGCCGAGGCTCCCTCGTGCACACGTGCACACCAGCTCTGCCACGCTCGGCTCTGTGCACACGCAGCACGGCCAGGGCACGCTCGTTTGCACATCTGGAGGCACATTTGTGTGCCCAGCCCTGCTGCCAGCTGTGAGGCCGGGCATACCAGGGCGTGTCCAGATGTGCACTCGAGCCTCATCGCTCGCACACTCACAGCGGCTCTTCCAGCAGCCCCGGCACCCAAGGGTTGGTCCCTCCTGGAGCTCTGGGGTCCCTTGGGCTCATCGGGCTGGAGCAGCTGGAGTTCCCAACCACTTGGCAGCAGTACAAGAGGTTCTAGTCAAGGTGAACGGGCTGGGAATCCACCTGGATTCCAAGCTCGTCTGGAAGCAGGACAGATGTGCCAAGCCAGATGGGTGAGGCGTTGAAAGGAGCGTGTTCCCTGCCAGGAGCACGGGGTGGTGGCTTCAGGTGGGGAAACAGGCCTGGGATTTGTGTGGGAAATAGTGCCAGGGTGGGAACTGCCTGCTTCCTGTTCCCATGTGCAGCCCAGACAGCGCAGAGCCAGGCAGTGCCACACGGGCAGGAGGCACGGTGCCACTGGCCACCGCTGTGCTCAGAGATAGAGGAGCAGGATGCAGGAGGTCAGGGTTTCCTGACAGCCCCGGGCACGGACGTGCTGTTGGTCATCGTGCAGGAGCCTGGGGTGGGGAGGGCACAGCGATGCTCCCGGGTGTGTGGCAGAGCAGAACCAGTTGCCCTCACCAGTTGCACTGTGGGGGCGAGGTTCCTGCGCCCTCGGGGCCAAGCCAGGTGACCCACGGAGGTGGAAGGCAGCAAAGCTTTTCCAGAGCCACAGCCAAGTCCAGGAGCGCAGGGACGCTGCGGCAGCTGAACCCAGATTTCCTGAGCCAGCTCCCAGTGCCCCGGCCCCGAGGCCTTGGCAACTTGCGTGCTCCAGCAGCAGGTCACGGGAGCACCTTGTCCCATAGTAACTGTACCTCCTCTTCCTGTTTGAAGTGATAAACGAGCTGGATGGCCTGGCCAAGGGCCCAGAGATGGAGCACCGGGCTGCAGGCTATGCCCGCCAAGTGCAGGAGAGAGCCAGGAAGTCCATCGAGTTCCTGGAGGAGCGATTCGAGAGCCGGGACAACTGTTTGAGGGCTCTGACCAGCCGAGGCAACGAGCTGGAGTCCATCTCCTTCCGCAGTGAGGACACCACTGGCCAGCAGGTGAGGGGCATCCTGGACACTGAGGGAGGGAGCTCTTTGCCACCACCTCCTCGGGGAAACTCAGGGAGCCCGGGGTGCATGAGCTCTGGGCAGGGGGTGGCTCTGTGCCCCCACTTTGCAGGGGGCTGAGCAGGCTCTTGTGCCTCAGCTTGGAGCAGCCCTGCTCTCACTGAGCTGTGTCGGGGTCTCTCGAGGCGGTGTGGCAGTCAGGGGGTGCAGAGTTTTCCCTGCCAGGGGTAACCTTGCCCTTTCTTTTCCAGGGAAACAATGACGACCTGATTCTGTCCTGCTGCCTCCACTATTGCAATGACAAGGCCAAGGATTTCATGCCCTCCAACAAAGGTGGGACATCCTCACATCCTTTTTATCCCTTCTCTGTTGCATTCCATGGACTCCTCCCATTTCTCTTTCATCTGGATCTGTTCCCTCCTGTATTTTGCCTCCTTCAACACCAAGGTGCCACCTCCTGCCTCCGGTCAGCCCCAGGCTGTGGCCCTCCCACCTCAATGCCAAATGTCACCTCATGGCACCTTGGGGATGCCCCGGCCTGTGACAAACCCACCATAAACATCCACAGAGCCATTTTTGTGGTGACAAAGGGCCAGAAAATGCCTCCTCCCCGTGACCCCTGATGCCTTCTGTCCAGGACTCTTTTTCCTCTGGATTCCTGGTTGGCATCAGCCATGTGTGCTGGGACCAGACAGCCTCCAGGCTGTTGCCAGGGCGGCAGGGATGGGAATCGTATCAGCAGCTGCCCAAGAAATCAACCCGCATTTGTCAGCACGAATTCTTAGCAGCTTAACTTGTCAGATTCACAGAGAAACCGTCACCAAATGTTTATGTGCAAATGATGCTGAATTTTGAAATCATGTGGATTATGGGGAATGGGGCCTGACAAGCTGACAGCCTCTGGTTTGTAACAAGGAGGCGCGTCACCAGCGCGGAGCAGAGGATGTTTATTGTTACACATTTCTTAAAGTGTCCGCGCAGAACCTCCCGGTCCCGCTTGAGGCAGCTCTCAGTCCCTGGCCTGCCTTCCCACTGAGCCCCCAATTCCCCTCCTTCCAGCACGGGCCAGCCGGGCGCTCGCCCGCCATCCCCAGCCCCGACACCGTGACCGTAGCCCGCGTTCCTGGCCACCCTCCCCTTCCCCTCGTCCTGCCGCTCCCTGCGCAGCCAATCTGGGCCCATGTTGGGCTCCCATAAACTCTGTTTTTTCCATTCCCGTCCTGGCTCGGAGGCACTGTGTTTCCTGTGCTCATAGGAACAGTACTCTGGTCACAGGACCCAGCTGCTTACACATACCCCATATGCTTCCCCTGCCTCGCACACACACACGAGCGTGGCTCCCACATCCCAGCCCGGCGCCTTGCGTGCGGGGCAGCTCATCCATCTGGGGGCAAGATCCCTTCGGTTGTTTCTCAGGCATCAACTCCCAGTGTCTGTCTGAGCCCCAGCCAGAAACGCCTCGGTGTCAGTGGCGACTCCAAAAAAGCTCCGCAAAAAATAAGGGGTGGCTTTAGATCTTATAATGAGATCAACAGAATAATAGCACCAGCTTCCTGCTGGAGCCAGGGTCGCGGGCCGTCTTCCTGGCCTGGGTCAGGCAGGGACCTCCTCTTCCCAGCCTGTGGCCAGTCCACCACCCTGTGTGGGCAGCAGGCAGCAATCACAAATCATCCCTGGGCAGCACAGAGAGGGGAGCAGACGGCCTTCGGGATGCAGGGCTGTCTCCGAGGCCCACCAGGAAGGAGCAGGCAGCAGGGAGGGCAGGGGAACACGCCGTGGGATGGGAGCAAGGCCCGGGTCAGGTCTGAGCCTCACCGTGCTCTCCGTGTGTGTCTCGTTGCAGACGATCCCATCCGTTTGCTCAGGGAAGTGGTTTTGCTGACGGACGACCGGAACCTGCGAGTCAAAGCGCTGACCCGCAACGTGCCGGTGCGGGACATCCCCACCTTCCTCAAGTGGGCCCAGGAGGGCTGAGGGGGCCCAGCGGGGCCCAGCGCCCCTGAGCCAGTCACGCAGCCCCTCACGGCGGGAGCCCGGCTCCAGCGGCCGCCTCGCCGCGCCGCCGCCGCCGCCAGCCCACCACGAACAATAAACGCCACGTCTTCAACCCACCCCGGAACGGCCGTGCTGCCAAGGGCCCCCCGAGGGCAGGCCAGCTGGGAAGGTCATTGCTGTGGATGGTGCAGGTGGAGGCTGGGCCGTTGAGGGTCCCGCCAGCCTTTGGGCGGTGCCAGCGCGGAGCTGGAGAGCCCCGCTGGCGAGGGAAGCTTTGGGTGAGCCCCGTGCTGGATCACCAGCCTTTCGCTTGGTTTGCTTGGGTGCAGAGAGCTCGAGTCACGCCTTGGTGGCTCTTTGGGTTTGTAGGCTGCGTAGGGCAGAGACTGGGGACAGGCCGGCACAGACTTTGGGATTGCTTAGTCCGGCCTGTACCCCTTGGAGAGGCCGTGGGCTTCACGGGCAGGTTTCCCCCTGCCCCAGCCTGTTTTTCCTGCGTGGCCAGACAGCCCCAGGTCCCCATCCCCTTCCCCACCGTGTGCTGCCCCATGCAGGAGTGCTGCTCACCGAGGGGTTTGTCCTCTCCCCGGTGCGGGGTTTGCTTGTTGAGTTCTGTTTTTTCAGTGTAGGTTAGTTTTCAGGTGTGTGCCCTGCCTGCTTTGCTGGGGGAGGCTTTGAACACCCCCACAGCTGCTTTGTCCTGATCCCCTGCCTGCTCCAGCCATTACTTGCCCCTTCCCTTCTCCCCCAAAGCCTTTAGTTCCACCCTGCTACCTTTAGGCACGCTTCTGACCTAAGACTCAGTGTGAGGCTAACAAACTTCTGCAAGGACCTCAAGACCGGCTGTCCCATGGGCACTGTGAGTCCTCACGTTGCCACAGGCCCCTCTGCCATGTGGGATCTGGCTTCTGCCTATGGCTGCACAGTCAGAGAGAAACACACAAATGCTCAGCCTCACTGTTTGCCCAGCTGAGAGGGTCCATGGATGGAGCCGTCGCCTCGTCCCTGGGTCATTCCACACTTGCATTTGGGGTTGGGGTGCTGCTAAGCCTTCCACGCCCCACACTGTCCCATCACCAAGTGTCCTGTCCCCAGTGACACACCAGATACAGAAGCTAAGAGGGAGCATTAACCCCTGAACCGGAGCCCCTGGAGCTCTGTCAAGTCCCAGTCCCATGAGCCGAGGGGGGGAGCAGCCCCGAGGCCACCCCTGGTCCCCTCTGGGGCGCCGCAGCCGTGGGAGGGACGTGCCAGAGGTGGCAGAGGAAGCAGCAGGACGGAGCCCAGCGTTTTCCTTTCCTGTGTGGGTGGCTCGGACCCGGTGTCTGCCCCAGGAAGCCCCGTGACCCCTGTGCCAGGTGCCCAGCCCGACAGCCAGGGCCAGCACCGGGGTCGGACACGCCATGGACACACGGGGTTGTGCTGGGTGACCTGTGCCAGAGCAGTGCCCAGCCCAGCCCGGGCACAGGGTCTGCATTGCAGGGCACAGCCTGCCCCACAGAGACTTTGGGGTGCCCCCGGCTGCTGTGGGGCACACAGAGCCATTGGCACAGCACCCACGCCCCGGTTCCTTGCCCACAGCCGTGCTGGCTGCCAGCTTTGCAGAGACTTTGCCTTCTCCTCCACGCCGGGTGTGTTTCAATGTTTGTTTTCTTACGGCGCTGCCCCAGCGCTGCTTTCTGAGGCCCTTCCCGAGGTACCACCAGCCTGGAGGGCCCTGCAGCTCTGCCAGATGTGTCACAGGCTCGGCCATGGGACAGTTTTGGTGCCACCAGACCAGCTGGCACAAGGGCGAGCAGAGCTTGAGCGCCTGGAGCCGTCCCTGTCAGGCTGCTGGGAGCCCTTGTCTTGGGGCAGCGCCCGCCTTCGGGCTGTTTTGTTAAGTTGGTTTTAATCATTTTTAGTATTAAACATGTGTCAGTGCAGCGTGGTGTGTCATTTGCTGTCGGCGGGCGCGTTGCTGCTGAGGTTGGGGTGGGGGACACCAGGGAGGGACAGCAGTGGGACACATGAGGATGACAGCAGCTCTGTCCCACCTGCAGCTGCTGCTGCTGCCCCCAGCTGAGGGGGTCTGGCCAAACCAGATGCACAACAAAGCCCCTCGGGTCCCCTCCCTGCAGCTCTGCACCCACAGACCCCCCCGGGGTCACCTCCTAGCCCCGCTCAGCATCAGCCAGGCCCCTCCCCAGAGAAGAACGCGAGGCCACGCGTGTTAATGTCACTTTATTGCTCATTCCGTTTCGACTATAGAAAAAAAAAGGGCGAGAAGCCCGTGTACAAATTGGACGTGATACAGGGGGGGCCGGGGCCCCGCTGGGCGCTGCCAGCTGTGCTTTGGGTGCTGCCACCGCCGCCAGACACCCCACGGCAGCTCCGGGGGACACCGGCGGCCCCGGGGGACCGGGCCAGCCCCGGGAGGCTCGGGGGGAGCCGGGCAGGAGCGGCCAGCTCAGGCTAAGGCACAGTGGCTGCGAGGCCGGGGGCAGTCGCTGCTGGCGGCCGCCCGGAGCCTCGTGTGCAAAGGAGAGGAGGGGGCTTAGGAGGGGGAGAAGCTTCACATTAGCCCCAACGGAGGGGTCAGGGCACGGGCCGGGGGGGTCCGGGCTGGGGGGGCTTTGCCCACACCGAGCAGAAGGTGGGAGAGGGGGTGCGGTGGTGGCAGGAGGTGCCCGGGGGCGACTCGGCCCCAGGTCACACGCACCCCCTGGGCTCTGCCCCACCTCCCCCTCCCGCAGCCCCTGCCCACCTCCCGTAGCTGACAAACCAGAGACCGCTTTGTCTTTGTCGTGGACCCCCCGGCCCGGCCCGGCCGCGCTGGAGACGGGCGTCTTTGGCAAAAATAAAAAAATAAAAAAATAATCAAGGCGAGTGGCCGCCCGAGGGCGAAGCCGCCGGGTCCCGGGGCTGCCCCGGGTGCCCCGGGCATCCCTGATGGCGAGGCAGGGCCCAGGGGCTCAGTCTGGGACAGGCCCTGCCCCACCTCCCAAAAACACGGGGAGCAGCCGGCTGAGCCCCTGGCTTCGGGACGGGAGCTCAGTGCTTGCTTCGGGGCGAGGAGCATCGCCATTCCCCGGCCCCCCCAGCACGGACGCGACCGCCGCTCCCCCGGCCCGCGCCTGCTGCTCGGACCCCACCGTCCCCCTCCGTCAGTCCGTCCCCGAGCCCCCGGGGGTGCCCGGGCAGCCCCCCCAGCCCAGCGCTGGCCGCTCCCGCTCGGGACCGAGGCGTCGCTCCGGCCACGACGGACGAGCTACTCACGGCCCGCGGCGGTCGGGGCGGCACAGTCCGGGTCCCGTCGGAGCTCCGGAAGGGTCCCAGCGTGGGGCCGGAGCGACGCGGAGGCTGCCGAGGGCGGCCCCTCGCCCGGGGGCAGCCCTGAGGTAAGGAGCGGGCTCATGTCCTCCAAAGCCTCGGGGCGCAGCCCGGCCTCACAGCTTGTGCGTCGCTCCCGCCCGGGGCCGGGGGCCCGGCACGCCCCACGGCAAGGGGCGGGGGTGCCGCGGGGTCAGTCCCTGATTTATCGGCCTCTCCCGGGCGAGGGACACGCCGTCCATCCATCCATCCATCCCTCCCGGAGCAGCTCTCACGGGACCTTCGCTACGAGCGAGTTCTCCGGGACCGTCGGCAGCGCCGGGGGACGAGCGGCCACCACCTCTCGCCCCCCGCCCCCAGCTCCACACGGGGCAGCGAGGGGAGCCCAGCGGCCCCCCCAGCCCCCCGGCCAGGCCGGCGCTAGGGGGGCGAGTATCGCTCTATGGTCCGGGCGGCCTCGGCGTGGAGGTGCGGAGCCTGCGCCAGCACCTCGGCCGCCTTGTCCTGGCTCAGCCCCAGGTGCTCGGCCGTGAACTTGGCCAGGGGGTAGAGGCTCTCCATGGCCTTGGGGTCGCTGAGGAAGTGCGAGGTGTGGGAGAGCAGCTCGGCCGCCTTCTCCTGCTTGAGCCCCAGCTGGTCGGCCGTGAGGCGGGCCATGGCGTAGACGCTGTCGGGGAAGTCCAGCTTGGCTTTGCCGTCGGGGCCGGCCGCGTGCATCTTCATGTGGCTGATGAGGTTGCGCTGCTGGGCGAACTTCCCGCCGCACACCTGGCACTCGTAGGGCTTCTCGCCCGAGTGGATGCGCATGTGCTCGGTCAGGCGGTACTGGCGGGTGAAGCGCATCCCGCAGGCGTCGCAGGCGAAGGGCTTCAGGCCGAGGTGGCTGCGCATGTGGCGGGTCATGGTGCCGCGCTGCGTGAACTTCTTGCCGCAGATGGTGCAGGGGTAGGGCCGCGTCAGCCAGTGCGTCTTCTCGTGCTGCCGCAGCGTGGCCGGGTCCTTGTAGGACTTGTCGCAGGAGGAGCAGCGGTAAGGCCGCAGGATGTCGCCCAGCCCCGGGCCACCTTTGTCCAGGAAGGGCACGGCCTGCTCGGCCGCCGCCTTGTGATAGAGCTCCTCTTCGTTGTGGGCCTCCACGTGGGCGTTGAGCTGCTCGGAGCTGGGGAAGCCCTTGCCACAGGGGATGCAGACGTACAGGTTGTCACCCAGGCTCTCCGGCTCGTAGCCCAGGTGGTTGCAGTAGCGGTCCAGCGCGTCGCCGGGCGAGGGCCCCTCGCTGCTGCCCGTCTCCTCGCTCGTGCTGTTATCGGGCTCCAGGTCATTGCTCTCCACGCTGGGGTAGCGGGGCTGCGGTGCCGCGGGCGGCGATTCGGCCTTCTCCTCCCGCTCCAGCTCCTTCTCCGCCTCCCCCTCGTCCAGGTAGGGGCCCAGGGGCTCGTGCTTCATCCAGCGGTACATCAGCTCTCGCCCGTCGGCGCGGGGCAGCGGGGGCTCGGCGCAGGGCGGCGTGCTGCGGAAGGGGTCGGGGGCGTGGGGGTGCCCCCCCGGCTCACCGCCCGGCGGGGAGTCCTTGTAGGCAGCGGCGTGGCCGCCCAGGAGGCCGGCGCTGACGGGGGGGCTGGCGTGCCGTGGGGGCAGCGAGGGCTCGCGGGGCTCGCCGGGCAGCAGGCGGTCGGTGGGCAGCAGCTGGGCGGAGGGGCCGGTGGGGCTCTTCTTGGAGAGGTCGAGGCCGCAGGGCGGCGAGCAGTGGCGCTCGGGCGGGCACAGCCCGTGGGGGTGCAGCGGGGCGCCCTGCGCGGCCGAGGCGTACAGCTCCCCGCACTGCGTGTTGAGCGGCGCCGCCGGCTCCACGGGCGGCAGCTCCACGGGCCGCGGGGTGCCCGAGTAGCAAGCCTGGATGACCGGCGTGGCGGCCCGCAGCCCGCGGCCCAGCTTGTAGGGCGCGTAGCCCCCGCGCAGGTGGCAGTACTTGCCGCTGCGCTTCAGCTTCTTCTTGCAAAGGGCCACCAAGCCGGGGATCTGGAGGTAGCTGGCGGCGGCCAGCACGGCGCCCAGGCTCTGCTCGCTGCCCGGCTCGCACTCGGCCAGGCGGCCGGTGTAGATGAAGTCGAGGATGAGGCGGAAGATGCCGGGGCTCACCATCTCATGGTCCAGGTTGAGCAGGTTGTCGTGGACCACCAGCGACTTGAGGTAGGCGCTGCTGGCGGCCAGGATGTTCTTGTGCGCGCGGAAAAGCGCGTTCTGCACCACGATGATCACGTCGCACAGGAAGCCCTTGGTGCGCTGCGTGTTCAGCTGCAGCAGCAGCTGCCGCGAGTGGCTCGGCACCTCCATGGCGTCCAGCATCCCGCTCCTCGCCCGCCGCCCTGCAACACAGCGGCCGCCCCGTCAGCGCCGTGCCCGGCCCCGCAGGCCCGCGCGGGGGGCTCGACGGGCGCCCCC